>CM061533.1:10711096-11096279 GCA_030545055.2 Neoaliturus tenellus | reverse complement strand
ATGATATGTCGTTGGAATAAGTATTTAAAAATTTATTTGTAGTTATAATTGAAAACTTTAGGATATAGGATAGGTAATTTACTTACTTTACGGTTATTTAAAAGTTAAAAAAGCGCAATGGAAGTTTTTGTGGAAAGAAAACTTGTCATCCATGCTCCATTGTTTAGAGTTTACTTCGTTTAAACATAATTAAGATACGTTTTTTAACTCTTTTTAAAATAAGTTAACACTTTTAAAGCTCTAGATATCTAATTTGATGACACTGAACTACATAATTTTTTGTTTGAGTCTTTCTATCCTATCTAGCTTTCTTTGGCTGATCAATTTTTTTTTTTTTTTTTTTTTTTTTTTTTTTGTATAGACAAAAACTTAACTTGGCGATTGCATATAAATTGGATATGAAACGATTTGACCCAATATACCCGATGCTTTTAATTCGTGATGTTGTTGATTTTAAGAACATGCACCTAAAACACAACAAAATATTTCCAATTAGCTTTGCGCTATATCATTAATGAAAAACAATAATTCTGCGCTAATCCACAAGTCTTATATCTGCACTAAATGTCTTTAGACAAGATGGTCTGTCAGACATCTTTCAGAGTACATAAAATAACAACACCTACATAAATTACAATAGCCAACATAACAGGCTACATTGTTGAAGGTCTGCGTTTCTATGAATTGTGCAGGCTGAAGAAATCTCCAGAAAACCTTATAATTTACCATATGCTATGGGTTTATGCCAGCCGTAAATCAGTGCTTAGTTTAAGAGTACCTTTAACATTTCTTATTTTCTGAATTGACAAATGTGTTATCCGTTAGCTTAGGAGAAAAAAATTTCGTTGGAAATGAGAGAATGTTAAATATTAGTTTTTACCACTCACAGTTAAAAAAAATTTAAAAGTAATTAAAAAAAAGTAAAAGTAATTTTAACGAGTTGAAACATGTTATTAGGTGGATTACCTACAGTATTTGTTTTCTTTTTTACCCTTTCCCCAATTTAAGTGACGCCAATAGTTGTATTCTATATTGTAAAAAAATAATAAATAACGATGACTTACAAACACGCTAAAATTTTGTGCCTAGCAAAGCCGAACGGATAACGTCTTGGGTTTTAATTCATTAGGTCACAGAATCGATCCCCTAGATACCTACAAATTTTGAAGGGTTTATCTGTAAACAAAAAGTCCATTATAGACATCTTCTTGTTTATATGGTAAACTTATACAATAGTTTCTTAACTTTTATAAACCGTTGTAATCCATCTTTAATTAGGCCCTCTTTGAGTAAACATTTTCTAATTAAAAGACAAAACCTATCTTTTTTTAAGACATATGAAATAGAAAGATAGAGGTGCATTGTAACGAAACACGTTTATGAAACTTTGTGTATGGATCAGATAGACTACTTACTTATTCGCAGAATTTTTTTTTCTGTGACAATCCTACTGTTGACAACCCTAGACTGGTTGGAGTCTAGGGTCAAACTATAAGCAACAAAACTAGGCATAACAAGGCGATACTCTGGCAATACATTGTTGATTAAGTTACACATCCAACTACATGTACAAGTTGCATGTCGTTTATATTCATTTCATGCAGAGTATCCAACTCTGCATGTATGAAAGAGCAGGATAAAATGAAGCATATTTATAATATAACTATGTAATCCAAATATAATTCTTTTAAAAACATATAATTCTTAATTTTGCAATGTATAATTAATGTAGTAAGACATGGTTGTAGAGTGAAAGTTCATGTGTCAAATTAGAAAGCAGGTGATTATTTCTTACTTGAAAATGACTTTTCAATGTCCATTACATAAGGATCATCTTAGAAAATAATTTTACTCTCTGTAAAAGTATTCTGTTTTCTGGGTGTAAAAGATAGGGGATATTTTGAGCTGAATAAGACAAATATTAACTCTCTTGCAATGGTGACAGTATACGCACGTAGTGTGAAACTTTTTAAAACAATTTTGTAATTATATTGTTTTCTTATAGCATAATTATTATTAGAATCTTCTTTTCTTGCAATTTCATCCCAATAGAAGCCTTATCAAACTACAGTATATTATTTGTCAATTGTCAAAAAAAGAAATCATTTCATCTTACAAAAGTGATTTTGGAGAGCTATTTCACCTAAGGGTAAAAGCTAAACGTCAGAAATCTATAAGAGAAATATTTTATTTATCTGTCTCACTACCGCAGAGACACTGAAAGATTGATTTTGTATTCATATTTGGTTTAAATACTTTATCTATTTTATTACATGTAGTATAATTTTGGTACTGTATTTAAATTAAAACTTTGCTACATGTTATGCTTAGCCGTTTCTATTTGAATGAAAGAACAATTGAATTTGTTTATTTATTCCTAGAAATATACAGTTCATAGAATTTAAAAACCAATCTTTTATCCTAAAAATCATGGCTAAATAAAGATATCGCATATTAAACTTATTGAAAAAAATTTCCATGGAATCAGTACTTAGACGCAAGCCAGTGTGTCTGATGTGTTCCTTGAAAATAATGATTTTTATCCTAAAATTTAAGTTTTTACTGAAAAATAAACAACAATAAAATAAATTAATTAAAGGAGTTGGGATTTACACCTGAATGAATAAATGAATTTCTATAGGAAATTGAGGAAAATAAATGAGAAGAAATCTTCATGAGCCTTGAAGTGCTCGGTATTGAACGCTACTAAAATGGAAGTAGAAACTGATGAAAATTTAATACTTTCTAACACTTTAATGCTGTACTCCGGTATTACTTTTAAGAAGCTTATTTCCAATTGAAGAAGCTCAAGCTAAGGATACATTTTCAAAGTTTCCAATACCATTTTTTATTAACTAACCTTAAATTAGTAATACTCGTTTTGGTGTTGCAAACTAGTACAGACAGTAGCTTTCTCTTAGTATAACAATGCTTTGCACTGCAGAAAACCACCAAAACAATATATATATATATATATATATATATTAAAATACATATATATATATATATATATATATATATATATATATAACAATAAAATTAAAACTAAATATATTTATTCATTTATAATAAAAAGTAGAAAGATTTTCATCATGGTGTTGAAACGAATGTTTTCTCTTGTATTGTCTGATTTTCTACATTGTGGTTCACTCGGGGAACGTGGTGTGGTTTAACGTGATTTGCATATCACTATTACTTAAAATTAGGTGATTCTACATCTAAACGGGCCGGCCCCTATCAGAAGTAGACAGTCAGTTACAATATTAAAAATTTTTCTGTCTATATAATTCTCAGTATTTTAGTTTTCTGGCTTAACCAGTGATAATTGGTAAGTAATATTCTGGATAACCAGTGAATATGGGCTGAACCATATTCAGAATTTTCACAATCCCCATTTATATTATTAGTTTATAGATTAATGAGCCGGTCTTTTTTGTCCGAATATTAATTTTAATAATAAAGGTAAACGCTGAAATATCTAATTTATTTTCAAATTATAATTTGAAATTATTTAATTTATAGATACTCATTTATCTCTGTGTTACTCGGATGAAGAAAAAATCTCATGTCATTACATGTGCATAAAAAAATATTTGTTGAATTTAAATTTTGCTTTTACTCCTAAAATGATGTTACTCTAGGATTCCAACTCAAACTATTTATATTAAAGCCTCAATTTAATAATACTACATTATTATAGCTACTTAATTCTTTTCTTTACTAGTTTAACAAATTTCCACATTGATCGCAATGACGAGAACTTAGGGACGTCGCCCAGCAAAAGTTTGTTTAACACCTTCAAAATAATCTGCCACTATATTGGGTGATGTTCAATAAAATGTTTTAGTTAATCAAACATATCCAACTGTTATGGATAAAATAAAAAATACATTCCACACACTTTGAAACAAATCCATTTTTATAACCCGTTACAAGTTAAGAGCTAGTTAAATCTACAGTCTTTTACAAATTATTAGAAAAACTATAGAGACAGTACCTACATGGTAAACTGTTATTGCATTTGCTATTTCCCATCACAAACCAATCTGTTGGAAAAAAACTATTCTCCTAAAAACGAAAAATTAAAACTTCTACGAGTTATACGCTGCTTAAAAGACAATGTAAAAAATAAATATACTCATATTAAATATATAATAAATATCAATATAAAATATATGTAAAACTCGATAATTTTACACTGATTTTTATATTAGACACGTGACTAGCAAAGACAACATTTAACATACAACCTACAATATAATTTTAACAGTTTTTTTACTAAACAAAAAAGAAATCAACTTGTTTCATAAAAACATTACTTAAATTTCGAAATGTTTCATGCTAAAAAACATATTTTTAGATTGGAAATTACTTTACACACTTAGTTTCAATATTGAAAAATAATAATATTCCTTAGGATCTTGACAATATGGACTGCGCAAGGTCTGTTTTAAGATTCAATATTAGACCCACGAGCTTAGATTTCACATTTTTTAAATACTAAACTTGACTTTTGTCATTTTCTAATGATATGTTTTTATAAAGGATGAAATTCAAGAAATAATGAATTCTTGAGCAATGAATAATGCAACGGTTATTTGCCTGATTATTACAGTAAAACTCTGATTTAAATATATGTAAATTCTATGAATCTTGACTGTTGCTTGGTAAATCAATTCCGTCTTAAAGTTCTTCAAGGACGTTTCAAAAGTAAAGTTCCGCTTCTACTTTGATTATTAACTCATTAACAATATCTTATAGTTTATGTGACGAGTAAACCAGTTTGACTTATTGATATTCTTATACTAAAACCTTTAGAATTGTTTCACATTCAAGCAAAAGCCATTAGAATTTATTATGGATTGACAAGGCTGGATTATGTAGCTTCCTAAAGTTGAAGCTTCCTTGTTATCTGTGAGTCGTTTAGAAAATGCATGGTAAAATATTTTATAGGCCCATAGAAAGAAACTCATGTTGATATTATAGATACATAATTAACGATCGGAATATTTGTTGATATTATTATTATTGTTGTTGCTTTATATAAAGTATTTTAAACTATTAATTAATAAGTCACTCTATAGTTCAAGACGTATCCTATATGCTAAAATAATGTACTTTTATAGGCTTCATTGTGTGCGGCATCTCTTTACCACTATCCAAGTCCTCTGGACATGTTTCGTCATTTGGCAGCAACGATTCATTTATGTAATCAGGCGATTTACAAGCGTCTTGCATTTGTTGTCAACATCAACCAACATGGCTAGTTGACTTTAAAATGCCTTATAAACCGTCATTACTCTGTATAGGTTCAAAGGGTCGTATTGGCTTACCTTAAATGGATTATGGAAACATCAGTGCAAATAATCAATTATCAAAGGTGTGGTTGGCATCTTTATTCATGTAACAGTGAACTTCAAGACCTTAAGGTGTTGACAACTTTTCATCACCAAATTTAAATTTAAATAAATTCAACTTGAAATTGGTGATTGGAGGTTCGTTGTTACCACGATTTAACGCAGCCCAGATGGTCACCTGATGGTCAACCTGGACACCTTTTACTATCAATTTAGTTACTACTAAGATTCGATCTCATGGTCAACTGACCACGTTGTTCTTTGTGGTGATTTTAGCATTCCTTTACACTTAGCCAATTTCAAATTTTACTTGTGAGACATTTGCCTAAAATCAATAATTATTCCATATTAGCTATTAAAAAGCCCCAAAAAAACATTAAACTTGATCCCAAAGGGACCTGTTTGACAGATCCCAAAGAAATGGGTGATGCTTTCAACTCATTATTCGAAAACTTTGCGACTTCAATCCATCTAGAGATGGGAAGAAAATTCTCAATTTTTCTACTGCAAACAGATCAAGATTTCTCTCACACTCAGATTTCATAACCTTTGTCACAGCTGATGCAACAAAAATCATTAACCAGATGAAAAACAGTCCTTCTTGTAAAAATGTGTTGGTTGATGGCATCTCTATGACACTGGCATTAGGCACTGGAATGAGGAACTTGCTGAACCTCACTCAAGTCATTAATTGCTCATAGTAAAATGGGGTCTTTTCTGATATTTTTATATATCAAGCCCATCTTTAAAAAGGCAATGATCAGGAAAAATCCAAATATCGTCCAATTTCACTTCTACCTACAGTCTAGATATTTTTTTAGAGGGTGGTGTTAGTACAACTGTTTTCATTCCTAAAACAAATTCTCTTTCCAATACAATTTAGATTTAGGAAAAATCTTTAAAAAAACTGCTCTCATCCAATTTGTCATTGACTGGTTGAACACCTTGGATGAGGGTGACAGTCTATTTCGATACTTTACCAATTTATCTAACGTGTGTTAACCCACATCTAATTAATTCATCTAATCTAAAACATTTGCCTGTCTTGGAGAGTGTAGTGCGGAACTTTAGTGGCTTGAGTCGCACATGCGGGGCACGAACCAAACCAGAGATATCAACTGTTTCCATTAAATTCGAAACTAAATAAATTTTTATTTTTGTCTGATGATTATGAGGAGAGGTATGATGTGCCGCAGGGATCCATCCTGGGCCCCCTCCTCTTCCTTATTTACATCGACGTACAAAATTTCATCTCTCCTGAAAATCTGATTGTGTAAGCGGATGACACCACTCTTCTCTCCAGAAACTAGGCCTCAATCCTCAGGCTCTGAAAATTGACTCTCTCATCAATTTCAACTCTCTAGCCCATTATTTCTCTGACAACCAACTCTTTCTAAACCCAGGCAAAACCAATTATATCATAAACCAAAGGATTCAGAGAAGAAATCTTCCATCTTTTTATCCTCAACAAGATACTGTATTACTACAGTTAGAGATACCCAACTAACTAACAGGTTTGAGTTCTTGAAGAACAGAGTTAAGGTCAATTGACAAAATAATTCAAATGGTAATGGTAAAAACTATGGTTATTTATTTCACCATGTTTTTCTAGAAGGAATGACGTTCCTGCTTACTTAAAGATTTGAATATTTGAATTAATACAAAATTTGTGTTTTTACATTCTTATTCAATTAAAATTGTACATTTCAGACTTTTTTCTAAACTATTTTTATAGTTAAATGTTAGAAGTTTCTACATTGTGTGTTTTTTTTTTTTAATTTGAAATGTGTTTATTAATGTGTAATACATGCTGCAATGCATATAAATAATAGTTTATTCCCATGGACATGTAGTAATTGTGTAATAATTTACTGTTAGTTTTATCATTTAATACGATATGTTTTATTTCATTGAAATAATTTACTCTGTTGTAATAGCAACACAACTTATTTAATGACCTCCTAATATTTTTCTGATTTCCATTTAACGCGTTTAGTATAATTATAATGATATACACATTTTTGCTAGATATTACAGATATGTATAACCTCAAAATGAAAACAGATATTTTTGCAATATAATCGTCACGTTATACAATTTATATAATCCATTTCTTAAATCTAATTTTATCGCCTATTATGAAAATTACTTCATTTAACTGATGTTTAACCACGTCAAATGTTTATGGCTCACTATAAAATTTTTAAATTTCATTGTGAGGATTTTTTTGTACATCAATTTAACTGTTTTAAGGTGGTACATGAAAAATTAAGCAGAAAAATTCGTTAAACACCTATAAGAAAACCTCAAAAGTTACAGTGGTTACCTCAAACCGTTTGTGAGGTCCAAGATACTCAAGTACAATAACAATCACTGAGATTACTCCCTGGAGCATCATCTACAGTTGAGTAATGCTACAATGTTTAGGGACTCTTGGGGATGCAACTGCAAGAATATCTCAATCGTCTTAAAGTTCTTGTTTATGTGCTTTTTGCTAACTCAAGCTGTTAGTGAAGACCACGATACTCAAGTACAATAACAATCAGTGTGATTACTCCCTGGAGCATCATCTACAGTTGAGTAATGCTACAATGTTTGTGGATCCTGGAGGAGGCAGCTACCAACTCATCCCTATCGTCTGTATGTGAAGTAAGATTTATTCCATGAAAGCTAGTTCACGGACAATGAAATGTCATTTAGCGGAACTAAAAACAACTTTAAACTATAAAGTTTTTAAGATAGACAAATATTAATCATTTTTATTGAAAAGATGTTTAAGCGGTTGGCGTAAATACATAGACCTGTGTCACGACATTGATAAATGGAATCTGATTTTTTTCGTGGTGTTCAGAAGAACTTTCCGTAAACCCGACTTCAAAATAAGGTCATTAATATAGGCTATATGTCATGTAACAAAGTACACAAACCACGCCACGTGCACGTATTAGTTTAAGTATTTATATTGTTCTTATCAACCTTTCAGCAAAATGGTAAACCTCAAAAAGGACACCAATCGTGAAATAACAAATACAACCACCACAACCAATGGCATTTTAAAACTTTAGATGGAACGATATTCCCCATCAAAATTTTTATGAACTTAAAATCCTATTGCCATTTTATCTTGACAGGGCCAATTTTGGGCCCAGTTATTATTTTCTATGTATTAACACATTAATGAATCTACCATTTTAGACTCTGGTCGAAGCTAGATAGTACAAGAATTTTGATTGCTATTATAAATTAACACAAATTTATTGGTTTAAACACGCTGGAAATCAAAAATATTTTGGACCCTATTGTACTTTTAGGTTTGACTATTTGACAATATACTAAATGGCCTTTATTGTGATACACATAACTAAGTATACTTGGCTATTTTTACCAGCGATATTCCTATACCGTGATACGAGTACTTTATATATGAATTTATGTATGTATGTATGCACGTGGATCTCAAAATCACTTCAAACGATTTCCTTCAAACTTGGCTAATTACTTAGTTCTGGGATAAAAATAACGCAAATACATGTCTCTATGCCAGCAAAATCTCATTTTGTTATAAATCTTTAATTGTCATTAAAAAATTTTAGCATTTGCCTTATGGTGTTAAACTCAAAACAAAGAAAAAATTAAAACAGCTGACTCGACTCCCAAAGTGCAGACCACGTGTATAATCATTTAGTTTTAAATTTCACTTAGTTACAAAATTATTTAGGTTGAAATTATAAAACGTCTTCCAACACTACTCGATATATTTACACTTATATTGTAATATTTTACAAGACGGTAAATATATATCAAAGATCTTATAATGGCGATTGGTTTCGACCAGTCACACCGGTCATCATCAGGCCCAATCAGAGACTCTGATTGGGCCTGATGATGACCGGTGTGACTGGTCGAAATCGATCGCCATTATAAGATCTTTGATATATATTTACCGTCTTGTAAAATATTACAGTATAAGTGTAAATATATCGAGTAGTGTTGGAAGACGTTTTATTATTTCAACCTAAATATCAGTACCAGCACGTATAATGCTAATCAAGAAGTTATTTACAAAATTATTGAAGAGTACCGTTATAAAAATAATTTTTAAATCGTATTTTAAAGGTACCGATATTTATGATTTTTAGATAAATAAAAGTTTGCAAATGTTAAATAAACTAATCAATTTATTGAATTGCAATTGAATTTAAAAACAAAATAATTACGGTATTAACAATCATGAAATTTGATGTTAACCAAATAATTATAATCCATTTGTTACAGATTCAACGTCTGGTCCAACAAGTATACCCCAGGTGCAGCACTCTTAGGCCTACATTAAAACAGTCTGAGAAAGCTAAGCGAACGAGATCGTCGAAAAGGCGAGTGATCGGACCGACCGAGTTCGACTTTAACAAGCAACAAAGCCTTTTTGCAATTGGCATTTTAGCGCACAGTCTGTAACTGATATATAAAGACTTTTTTAATTTCACCAAGCAAATGCTTGGGCTTCAGGTTCTGATTCTCTATCATGGGAACAACAAGCGGAAATGGGTATCCAAAGCTGTAAACTTTAAGCAGTATAACATGTTTACAAGCTTTTAAATCATAAATACTTATCGCCACATAAATCACACCACATAAAAGCACTAGGAGTTTATGTTTAGAAAAAGGGTTGTTCTCATAAACCCTTCAGTAACATCGTATACCTCAAAAAGTGGGTGATGATTGACAGATATCATTACTTTTACTAACATTTCAATATGTTTAAGTTTTTTCATATTTTATGTGGATGTAGTTTTTTTTTCGATTCACACTAGGCGACATCTGGTTGCTTCGTCACCAATTCTCTTCTTATTATGAGAGTTTCATATTATAAAGGATGTTCGATTCCAAATGTTTAGGTAGGGGTTTATTTTTCATTCCCTCAATATATGTTCTAACACATATAAATCTATTAAAAATTGTAAAATTTAAAATTTTATAAACCCTGTGTTAATTTGTTGAGTACACCTGAACTGCCTGTTACTTAACATTTTTTTGTTTTTAATCGTCCAAAAACGTTCCCAACTCAAATGAGGTTTTATGTAATTCACAACTTGAAAGACTTATGAAACCGATTTTGGGTACATAATAACCAACTCGCATTTCTCAAAGAGCCGAAACAAAATTTCCGTTGACCCAACAAAGGAATCTAAATAATCAGTGTTATAGCCCTACCATAAAATTTCTTGCAGTTATCAAGCTCAGCATTTTGCTTATTATAAAAAACAATATTTTTTATAAAGTTACGGTAATTGGAAATTGACCTTTATTCTTCAAAGTTTTAATAGAAGGAATACCCGCATTATTTTTTACTGTAAAATTGAATAAAGTGTACTTTGTAAAAAAGTTGCAAACTTTTTATTTAAATCACACCATCAGTTAGTTGTCAATATCAAGTGACTCGGAGGCATCAGAAGCAATCATAACTAATAAGAATGATGCTGTTAGTAATGCGAAAACTCCCTTTATTGATATGTTCAGTCAAATAAAATAAGAAGAGGAATTGTTTGGTGAACAGCTTCTAGTGAAGAGTTTTCACAATACCTGTGAATGCACAGGAACAAAGGGGCTTGCTGCTAACCGAATGTTCTGTGTCAGTGGAGACTGGAGTAGAGCGTGTGTCAAAGGGAATGTAAAGCCGAGGCAGCAGCTTGGAATTACATACGTCAGGATTAGATACCGCCACGGTTTGTCTTAAGATGTCAGACATTGAATTTGCCAAGTTCAATTTTAGGCTCATCCATAATTGGGTCAAAGAAATTGATACAGCTGCAGACATAATCCATGACAGTATCATCTATTTCTCTTTATTATATTTAGCTCAACTGAAAAATTCACTGTTGTTGGTTGTCTTATTAAAAATAATGAATGTGAATTAAGTGAACTTAATATTTTTTAATAAATTTCTTTCGTAAAGTTAAAATATTCTTGGGTTTGACCTTAGAACTGAACTCTTTTTCCTCTCCCCTGGCCGATTTAGGAATAATACCCATCAGTAATTTTATAGCTTTTTTATAATGTAGAAACTTATTACTTATAACTGTACAAAAAATATTTTCCCTTAAATTTTAAGCATTTCTGAAATAATTGTGGGATGAATACATGAAGATGAGTCTTAGGGAAGTAATTTTTTTAAACTAACAATTCTTTAGTAAAAATTTTTCATACTATTAATCGCAGAGTGCGTTAACAATCAAATTCTTCACGCTGGGTTATTCATGCTTGGCAACTTGTTTTCCATGCTTGATCACCTAATCTTGGTTTTGTGTTAAGTAAGATTGATTGTTGTAACTGTGTATTTTGTACACTACGCCGTAAAACGTTCTACTTTAGTTATAACAACTTACAAACTTTCTTATTATTATCAACCACTCAATATAAAGGTTCAGTTCTGAATATGGAGTGTACACGAATGGTTTTTATTATTATAAATTATACATTTAGGGCTTACTTAATTCGCGATTCAAATGTTCGTGATTTTTAAAGAGAACCAGGCTAAAACCTTTATGTCGCAGGAATTTTCCAGCTATCACAAATAGTGTTTTGGACATCCTTGATCTAAATGTTTAAATAGGTAGTTTCAAAAGCGAGGGTCCATAAAAATAATTAATTATTTTTATAAAACATCCACCTCCGATTCAAAGGATCGTCGTATCGTAATAGATTTCATAGAATCAAACTATTGTTCAAAGTGTAAATTGAAAATTTTACAGGCTAATAAGTAATTATAATACAGGATGTAGAATTATCATGAAAGGACTTCCGTCAGGATGTTTAATTAACTGCAAGTAAACGTTTAGTCTAAATTACCCCGCACCCGTCAGTTATGTGAATACTATTTATCCAGTGACATCTGAAGCAATCACAACTGATGAGTCTGTGGAGCTTGAAGCTACCAGTGACTTCAGATTTCTATCGTTATGATAACTTACTTCGCAATAAACTGCCGTGATTGATAACCGTGACATGTTCTATTGCGGTACATAGAAGCTTGTAATTATTTGAGGGGTGAGTTTCTGACACTGTTTTATCAAATTTGCTTTAATTTGACTCACATTTCATACACTTAGTGAGATTGTAGTTTTTACCAACTTGTTTATTTCCACTTTTGTGGGATAGCAATAGAGATTTGTAAGTGTTCATAAAGGTTTAAGATCGCTCAAAAAGATTTTCTTAAACTCAGTTAAGACTGCTAGCGATATACATTCTTTTGGGATATAAAATAATAATCACAACGTCATTAAAAAGTGTTAAGTTGTGTAGTTTAGTTTTTGAATGGTTGAGTAAAAAGATCTAGTATTAACAAATTTACTTAAAATTAAGTTAATTAGTTAGTTACTCATCATTTAATTTTAAGTCATGATGGAAACTATCACGAAAAACACATACCGGAGAGAATAATCAACAAATTTAAAAATCACTCCGTCGGTGAACTAAATTAGTATTTTTAACAAAAAATTATTTTATAAATATCCAATTCTGGCAAAACTTTTTCAATAAGAATAAAAATAATTTAAAATGACATCACTCAAAGTGTATAACAAACCCTTGATTAAAACACAACTATATTTTCCTAAGACAACAAAATAAAAATGAATGCCATGTTTACCCAACATTTCAATACTTCACTTACAAAAGGATTAGTCAACACTACCATTAAAACAATGTTTTGAAGTTCGAGTTTTACAAAGCTATTTACAATTAGGCCCTACCTTATTTTTCTAGGGTTATTTAACACTGAGTACAACAGTATGAATATCGTTAAGAAACATTTAATTTTAATATTTATGCTTCAAATTACAGTTACAATCTCATGTCATATGATTGTAAAATTTAAATTTTGTTTTGCTCTTTTTATATCTTCATAATGTATACAGTATAGTGACAATAGGCTACATAATTTCAAGCTACACCCTATATCCACACAAAGTCAGTGTCTGACGACAAAACTGGTCGTATTTCTTGAATGACTACTTCGAATTTCCTTTTACTTCTGTTCTTGTCGCTTTTGACACTGAATTGTGCGTAAGTTTATCCTACCACGTATTGCATGGTACTTCACGAATAACCAATAACTAGCTGCATGTGGATACTGTATTATTTCTAAAATATCACATTCTAAAGCAAATAAGCTCATAGTAAACCAGATAAATCATCAATCTCAAATAATATTTTTAATTATGGTCATACCAACTCGGATATCCTCTTGAACTGCACGGGTTCCACCCCTTTTGGGTCATAGCCTTGATTTTTAGACATAAAAAATACTTGTTCAGATGAGATCTGCGTAGTAAGCTACTAAATAATAATGCTGTCTCAATCTTAGGTCTAGTTTTTAGCGAATTTCCCATAGGGAATAAGCTATTACCGTAGGTCTCATGGTAAGACCTAAGCCCGGGACCATGTTACTTTTTCGTTTTTAGGTGCCCAGAGACAAAAAATAATAGTCTTTAAAAATTATATATATATATATATATATGTGTGTGTGTGTGTGTGTGTGTGTGTGTGTGTGTGTGTGTGTGTATGTATGTATGTATGTATGTGTCCCTAGACACGATAACTCTCGTAAAAATGGTCCGATCAAGACCAAATTTGGTAGAGATGTGTAATCCTACGTTTATTCGGATGAGTTCGTAAACCAGACATATCGGCCTACCGGAAGGGGTAGTAGTTTTGGGGGTTTTTGTACCCCAAAAATGGGTTTTTTGCATTTTTCATATGTTAATTTTAAATATTTTAAATTTTTATTTTGACCATTGGATTTAGCTCAAAAAACACACAATTTAGTATTTTGAAGCTTTGCTCTATCTCCATTGGTCACAGAGATATTACAAAGTCTAAAGACAGTACATTGTATTTTGGAGCTCCAATGTTAATCTTATGGAGAATTGGGATGTGTTAATATTTCACTTATTGACCAATATTTTTCGATGAAACTTTGAATTCAGCTTAATTTGATTGAGATTCATCCATTTATGGTAAGAAATCTTGGTTTTTGTGCTTATCATGGCAGAGCAATCCTGCATACTCTTTTCCCATGTTAATCATATGGAGAATAGTCAAACTTCTTTAGCAATGGACAGATATTGATGAAACTTATAAATGGCTTCATATGGTCGAAATAATTTTTTTATGTTAAAAACCTACTTTTCGAGTTCCCCAAGGCAGCATACCTGCATACTCTCCCTATATTTATCATAAGGAGAATAGACATTTATTTCCCTATTTATGAGCATGTGATTTTATTTGGTTTACAGTTTTATGTGGTCAAAATTAATATTACTAATTTGGAAATTCGCTGAGTACGCAGGTCTGCTGCGACGGGGGTATTTTGGCTTCACTACAGCTATAATTAGTGACTAAGAATTTTATGGCATGCCAAATTTCAAAGTTTTAACTTTTTTACTCTTTGTAAGTGTTAATAGACGAAATTGCTCGTATTAAAATATGCAACAAGGTTAAAACTTCTTCCCTCTACTTTGACCGTTCATCGATGTGATGAACAGTTAGTTAGTTTATTGGGGGGGGGCCTGCCACTCTAAAAACGCCTATGGCCTAAAGGGAAAAACTAGATCAGAAAACTTAGCATATGATTAAACGCTGGACACGACACACTGATTTAAATAATTGTTGTATTTAAAAGACAATATTTTTGTTCTGTATATACATTTCATGTTTTAAGAGCTATCACAATCAATTGAACAAATTTATTTTAATCTCAAGTAATTTCTGATTGTTGTTAAGCAGAAGAATATTTTTCGTCATTTTTTATTTCAGAGAGCCTATACATCGTTTGAAATTTTTAACAGCCATATAAATATTGTTTGGTTGAGTTAGGTATTGTGTTTCGGTCAAATTTATTAAAGATGAGTTTCTTTATTTATAATAGGTATTTTCGTTTTCAATAGATAATTCATAAAGCTACTAATAATTTTTATAGTTTAATAATTTTAAGGTATAAATATTCTCGGAGGTTTTATATTAAGATTGGAATAGTTTTTACATTGGTAGATTTGTCAAAAATGTACTCTGGTTCGACTAAGCATATCTTTAGTAATAAAAGATATTTCGTCAAAGTGATGACGCGAAATGGCTAAAGATTCCAATAGACAACAGTGAAAGTGAATCTATATACATAAATAAACCATTTGGGCCACCGTTAGGCTCGCCATACTTCACGCACGATGGTCCACTGCCACAGTATTTTACAAGCACTTAAGATTATTGCGAATACATCTTAAAATAAAGTTAAGATTTTGTGGAGAAAGTAGTGGAATATCTTTTATACTTAAGTAAAAACGTTGTAGATAAATCAGATCGTACTGTAATTATCACTAATCACTAATTTATAAGAGAAAATTTAAAGGAAATATATTATAGTTACATTATATAATTCACGAAATCGCTTGTATTAAAATATGCAAATTGTTTTCAAAGCCTCTTGCTAATTTGTTTACCTAGTTTTAGCTTAGGGTTGGTAGTCTAGGACTAGATGTCCCAGAGGACTCGTTCACTTCTTTATAAATTAGCAGTAAAAAAGTAAAATCATACAAAGTAAAATATAAAACACAATAAAATTTAACATTCATAATTTCTTGTTTTCAGCCCTCTATAATGTTATTTCAAAATTTTAAGAAAAACTGTCAAAAACATATTTATTATTTTCTTAGGTAATAAAGTTCGTCCCGTAGTGTAGTGAGGCCTTCAACTTGTTATCGATATCAACACATGTTTACATTTAAGTTTTCTTCCAAATCCGTACAACAATTATGACAGAATCTTATTGTTCCTTAACAAAATTAATTTTTACATGTAAACTTTTACATGTCCCACGTATGTATTGCTTTTTCCCCATGTGAATGATCTCCCAGTTTGGCAGATGTAGAATCGTTGACAATCCCATCTGTATATCCCAGACATTTTAAATTTGTCTTCAATTGTAAATTCTGATGTAGCTAACATAAAATTTAGACGTTTAAATTTGTTTATTGTTTTAAACTTAAATTTTATTTATTGTTTGCAAATGTTTTTCTTGTGCTTTTATTTAAAATAATCATAAATTGTAGACATAAATGCTCACTTTTTTGGCCATTTAGAGTTACTCGCTTTTATGATCTATTTATATTTCTCATTATAATTTTGTCAAACATTTTTGCTTGGTAACCATTTGCTGTGGCAATAGATTTTGTTTTTTTATTGAAATTCTTTGTATTCATTAGTGCATTGAGTAAACAATGTATTATTAATTAGAACATGGACGTTGACATCTTATATTGCCACCGGCTATTGAAGTTAGGTAGTATTATTATGTCTCATTATTATTTTTTATTACTATGTCATATACATTACATAAAATATCTTCATGAACCATTCGATTATATTGTTAAATAAATGTTCAGCCTAAAAACTCAAAATATTTAATGTATCTCCAATCCAACAATAAAATCTCTTAAGATTATTACAATCTTAATCTTAAGACTTACGGTTCAATAATATCCCTTTAATCTACTTGGGAATACATTTTAATTGGTTTTATTCCACAAAAACTTAAATATTGGTTATGTCTTGGATAGGAAATTTATGGTTAAACAAGTGATAGGTCAATTGATTTACAAAATTTAATTTTGAAATCGCCAGTGTGAAAGCAAGTCCAATGAATATTAATAAAATGATCGATTGTGATTCCCCGGAGGTTGGTGCTAACAATCATCCCCCTCCACGGTCTAAGGCTTGTTACTGATGAAACCTTAACACCTACTGGGTTTAAAAGGATCCGATCAGCATTGCTGATTTAAAAACTTGTTTTCTATCCATCTAATATTGTGGACAGTTTTAGATCATCTACTAGGATTAATTATAAGCAATGACTGTTTTAAAACAATCGCTTGAAAATGGCTATTTTAATTTTAAATGTCTCCTTTCAAGAGCTCTTGGTAGGGGAGTTTTTCATATGAAAATAAAACTATACATATATAATTTGTGATACGTTTTCTTATAAGAAACTCGTCTCACAAGATGAAACATATTTTAATTATTTTTAGGGCATTTTATAGAGCTTGATGTAAAACAGTTTTAAAATTACGTTTAAATTGGTAAACTATCCTAACATAAGGAACCTAAAAAGAACTTGGAATTCGATGTCCCCATTTCATTAACTTTGCCAAGGAAGCTAATCAATTTTCAACTTTAACATCTAGAGGAAACACTGCACTGTCGAGAGCACCTATATATAGCCAGTTTTTTTTTTTTAACCTGATTATTCTAAGAAGAGATAGATGGTGGTGGAAGTTTGTTTGTCCTTTCTAATATGTTAATGGCTGAAGGAAACAGAGAAATATACAGAAAATATATTATTACAGCTAACAGGTGGAATATTATTGCTAATATTCGTAGGCATTTCTCTCCCTTTGGCACAGAGTAAGGAACCTTTGGTTTTTCTGTTGTTTTTAATTTATTTCACTGTTGCATACCAGCTTGGAATTTTATATCACAACATATTGTGAATCAGTTTTACAATATTATAGGTAACAGTTGTGTTTTAATAAGTTTCAAACTGTTACTTTTTCAAAATGCATAGGTTTTGCTTAAAAATATAACAGCTGGCTATGAGTTACTGAAAGACATTATAACTTATTAAAAACGTTATTTAAGGAAATCTGTTACTCGAACATGTTTGTCAGGAACTTATTCTGTTTTATTTACAGTTTAAATTTGTTGTTTATAGTTTAAATCTCTCCTTCATCCCAATATTCTCGAAAAGGGTTAGGTTTTATAGGTAATTTTTTTTCAAACCTGATCCTTCTCAAGAATATTGGGTGGGGAAAGATTCAAACTGCTTTAAACTGTTATATTTTTAAGCCAAAACTATGCCTTGTTAAAAAGTAACAGTTCTAAAACTAAACTGATTAAAAAACAACTGCTACTGTCAAGGATTTGCGGGTGAGCTTATAACCATATAGTGAAAAGCGATTAAAGTTTCCGAGAATATGAAGAGCATAAATGGAAACTCGAAAGCCTAATTTACACAGGTTACTGATACAAAATTATTAGAAGTTATATCAGTTAAATAAATTAAGTAAACAGGTCAGAGTAATACTAAGTTTAAATGTTCTATCTGCTGAAAGTCTTTTCTTGAAACTTCTTGAAGTATTTTCTTGCGGGAGTCTTGGACGAGAGGCTTAGTGAAGACTAGAGGTTAAAGCGAAGAGCAAAGGAGGTTCATCATCTCAAACTGAAGGAGTTACCATGGACTTGAGGAAGAGGCTCCCTCGGTTGATGATTTTGGTGTCAAATACGATAAAGCTCTTCGTGAAGTTAAACTTTAACCACAACAGAGTTACAATACACAAGTTAAAATCAACTAAAGTAATAAATATCCATCCAAATAGAGGGGCCCTAAAACCTCTTAAGGTTTTATATTTGCCATTTCATTAACATTGGTCAGGTATTTTCAAGTTTTACAGCTATGAACAAGTAAATACAGTACATTAGTGAAAAATGTTTATTCATATCAACGAGGTTATGTTAAACCAGGGTAGAAATACATGATATGGGTGCAAGGAATCAAAAATTTTAGATTACTTAAAATGGTGAAAATACTGGTTAACGAACTACTACATTAAAAGAGCGGAAACAGAAAAAATTAGGAAATTAAATTGCACGATTTTAGGTATTAAAACTTTTACTGTGCTACGTGTTAACATATGAAAAGAAAGTCACTAGAATCACGTTTGAAAAATTTAAAAGACTATTTGCCAAAATGTTAATATTTAGAAGCATGTACATACAAAACTTAAAAAATTGTCAACGATATGGTCGGAAATTAAAGACACCTAGTCAAATATTGAATTACGTACAAACTCGATGGATAGTGAGCTAGAAGTTAGATGGCTTTTGGAAAAAATATATGAAGAAATACGAATATGTCTTGAAACGGAAAGGAAAAAATACCATGCGTACACTACAATGGCTACTTCTACAACATATAATGTTTCTAATATTCCTTTTCAGCCATATACACAAGAAGAGAGTTTTCAAAATTACCAGACGGTTTGAGAATGAATAGTTGCCCCCAAAATTACAGGCAAGAAAACTTTTCATTGTAATAATACAAACATAACAAACTTTAAAGTGAAATAACTTTTAATATCATCGACCCTTTATTGGTCGGATTTGTAACATATATTGCATTCTATTCAGAGAAGTTCACAATCAAATCATGTACAATATGGCAAAGGTCAAATAGTAAATATAGGATAACACTTTTTGGCATGATTGATGGCTCTAGCTAATATCTCGTTGATTGCCTGGAGAGGTGGGAGGACTGTCAGTCTGGTCTTGACACTAGGTCAAACCTGTTCATCCGTCTCGTGTATGTCTAGTGCAGCAATTTCTCCTGTCTCTGATTTTATTTTGATTGTAAACGAACAATTTTCAAACTATAATCATTGAAAGCAAGAATGGATGGAACAAACATTCATTACTTAACAAATAAAGTTATTTGATTGTTGGTTGTTTTTTTGTAAAACTGTAAGCTACAAAATAGTACAAAATAAGCACAAAATAGTATTTAGTATATAAAAATTAATCATTTAAAAATGTTTAGACTACATTATATACAATAATAATTATATCAATTTGTTTATATTGGCTACTCATCACTAGATGAGTAATTGTGCATAAGAATTACATGTATGAATAATAAAACAATTTTAGTTAAATATGTAAATTGATATGATTAATACCATCACTAATAAAAAATCATACCGTAAGGAATTAAACAATAATAATTTTCACTTTATTTTTAATACCTATAAAAATCAAATGGTCTCAGAATTAGAAGACATAACAATACTCGAGGTTTACCTGTGCGTCTGTAGGTTGCTGTATAAAGTATTTATTAATGACCAATATCATGAATTTGTTGCATTAAAATACGATATAAACAAATTTAAAATTTAGTAAAATTATTGCAATGCGCTTGTATGTTACGTTTTTTTAGGACTATAGTTGAAGATTTTTTCAGTGTAGTAGGTACATGTCTCTTGAGAATCTTAACATTTTGGCAAATAGTCTTTTAAATTTTTCAAACGTAAACCTAGTGAATTTCTTTTCTTTAAATATTGGTCCAAATCATTTTGCTTTACTAACTTACTCGTCGCCATTTTTTTATTCAGAAATGAAAAGTATACATTAATAAAAAGGTAATAGGAAAAGCATTTATTCTTCCATTTTAATGTAAACATAATGTAAACAAAGGCCTATTGAAATTGTGTGTTTCACGTTTACAATTAAGTCATATGTTAACACGTGGCATAGAAAAAGTTTTTTTTTAATATTTTTATTTACTAGTGCACTTGTTACTCGAAATTGTGCAATTTAATTTCCCAACTTTTTCCGTGTTTCCGCTCTTTTAATGTAGTAGTTTGTTAACCAGTATTTCAACCATATCAAGTATTTCCACCCTGGTTTAACATAACGCCGTTGATATGAATAAACATCTGCTTTCACTGGTACTGTGTTTACTTGTTCATAGCTGTAAAACTTGAAAATTCCTGACCAATGCTAATGAAATGGCAAATATAAAACTTTAAGAGGTTTTAGGGCTCCTCCGTTTGGGTGGATATTTATTAATTTAGTACAGAAACAACCTCGCGAATAGCTCTATCGTATTTGAACCAAAATCATCAAAATCTATTGAAATCTGTATGAGTAATTCGGACAAAAATCCATATCGCGTACTAAATATGTATAGATAGATATTGAAAAAAAATTTAATAATTCAAATCTAATATTCAGATAACTTTTTACACTTTCCCACTGTGTAACCAAAGAAAGCAACCACCCAAAGCTAACGTATTTTGTAAAAATAATCAAACGGAATCTTTTCATGATGACCTGGTTAGGTAAAGAAAAGAACTAAAGATCACTAAACAAACCCTCGAACGAGTAGCCGTTAACAGTAACACTAAGCAATAGAGTGTAATGCTTGACTCTTGGTGATCGTTGAAGTTGGAAAAGTAGTATTTAAAACTTCTCTTCTGATTGTACAATTTTTACAGTTTTCATACAATGAAAGTAAAGTTATTATGGATTCAAGGATTGTTTCGTGTAATATCTAAACTTAAATATAAACTATTTAAATTTACATATGTTTATTAACAAAAAAATAAATATATGTGTATAATATTAATGCTCTAGTCGCTTAACATAAATCCAACCTCTCTAAATATAAATAAATTTAGAGAGGTGAGATTTGTATACTTTCTTATATGAGGACCTTCAAGTGTACTCCCAACATCGCCGAAGGGTTTGTTATAACAAGCAGTGTTACCAACCTTGTACGTCTTGTTACGGAATACAATGATGCCAACTTCACACAAAAGATTTTTATTCTCAAATTGTGTGTAAGAATTAGATTTTGTTCATTCGGTTTACCTCCTCTTATGAGATATATGTTAGGTTTTTAAGTATTTTTCGGTAAGAAAATAAACGCAGTGATATTATATGGACTTTAATCCTTTTGTTTTTTTTCGGAAAAGACTTTAATAACATTTACAACATGATGGAGATATTTCAAATATAATGCAATAGTCTATGATTTTTAAACTCTGTACGATCTATGTTTATGAAAACAAAAGTATAATTAGCCGTCTATTTATGTATTTCACAGTCCACATTAATAATTTTGCAAAAGTTTTACTAACTTTTCCTACCAAATCAAAACTAAAAGGATTTGGGACTTTATACATTTTGTTTGAGCGGGTATGAACAAATTTTTAATAAAATGAGAACAAACAAAACTACACATTCATTGGAAGAATATAATTAAAAGCGGTTAAACAAATAAGCGGTTTCACAAAAGCGGTTGTACAAAATGAAAGGGACAGTTACTATGAGAAAGAATGTAAACAATAACAACACTATAAATAAATAACATATGATTAATATGAAACCAAAAGAGAGATTTAAAGCTAAGAATAAATCAGCTGAACTTCTGTGTAGCATTTGGAATTAAAATAATTATCTTCAGATTAAGCACGTATAAAAGTACGGAACATACTGCCCGAATAGAAGTGTCCACACTTCAACATAATCAAGTAACATGTGTTGGACAGAGTTTAAAGTCTGGAATCATAAAAGGTTCTTCACTGTTGAGGTTCATTGATGTTTTCGGTTTGGATATGGCTGAAAAGGGTAACTTTTGTTTTGTAAAAGACATTCTAGATTCCGTAGCAATTGCAGAATTAGATACATCAATATTGGTTTGAAAATGTAACAAGGTATGGTGGTGCTTATTACATATTTTGCACCTACACTGTGATTTACACGATTTAATGTAATGAGAGCCTAAACACGAAAGGCATCTATTACATTTTTTCACAATTTGAAATCTTTCTTGTGGTGACATGACTTTGAAAACAGAACAATAGTATATTTTGTGACATGTTTGATTGCATGCAAAACATTTCCGAGGATGATTTTGTGGAGAATTTTGCTTCGATGTTTCTTGAGTTGCAATCATAGTGATGTTAGTGTGAAGATTGTAGTTCACTGAGGCTTGAGAATTCGAAGAGGCACTACCAAGAGATTGCACATTATGTGATAGTAGAGCATCCTCAAAATGGTTGCATTCGGTATTGAGGAAATCTATTATTTCCTTTATTGTTGGTAAAGTATGCTTGAGTGAAGAAGATGATGACCCAAATGCTTCAAGTTTTCTTCTAAGATCTAAGTCCATTTTACGTAGTAATATCGTAACAAGTAAGGGATTTGGATCACAAATGTTGCAATCAAGAGCATTTAATGCTTGAATGTTTTCATTGAGCTGATCAACAAACTTACGAACCCCCTGAATGTGGGAAGATGTTACTTCAGGTAAGTCGATCAAATTATTTAGATGCAATGTTTGTAGGCGACGGTTGTTGTGATATCTATTACGTAACAAATTATAAGCAATTTCATAGTTTTCAGGAGTAATACTAAGATTGCGAATTATAGTTAGTGGTTCTTGATCCAATGAGCTAAGAAGGTATTGGAAGCGCATAACATCAGACAACGAACTGTTGTTATGGATCGTGGCATCATAGAGATTAATAAATGAAGTCCAGGTAGATAAATCACCCGAAAACGTAGGGAGGACAATTTTAGGTAAACGTACCTGAGAGTTTGAAGAAGCAAGAGACACATTACCTACAACACTGTGATTTGAATTTATTTTTGGCTCTTCTGCTGATCCCATCGACTCAATGTTGCTGGAGATGTAAACATATAATTCATTGATTTCATTTTGATCTGCAATGATTTTGTCCAAGTCCAACGAATCATCATCTCTATCCAATGCGCGCTGAAAGTTGCTTTCAAAATCTTCTTTTTTCCGTTTAGCTTCAATGAGGTATTTAAAGTATTGGCTTGAACTCTGGTTAATTTTACTCCTTCACATAATATGGAACTCACTGAACGTTTGATGGATTCAAGTCTTGCTTTAGTTATTCTGGTAAACCGATTGAAAATTTCTATTTTAAAATCATTGATTTTAGGTGGAGCCATTTAAATTTGAGTTTAGTTGCAAAATTGGATGAATTAACCCAAATAGAAGAAAAAGATTACAAATAAAATAAACAATTGAATTGAAAGAAGTGAACTGATATTTCCAAATCGCTTAGATCAATATCCGACTCGTTAAAGGACCAAAATGTTTGAGAGGGTATGAACAAATTTTTAATAAAATGAGAACAAACAAAACTACACATTCATTGGAAGAATATAATTAAAAGCGGTTAAACAAATAAGCGGTTTCACAAAAGCGGTTGTACAAAATGAAAGGGACAGTTACTATGAGAAAGAATGTAAACAATAACAACACTATAAATAAATAACATATGATTAATATGAAACCAAAAGAGAGATTTAAAGCTAAGAATAAATCAGCTGAACTTCTGTGTAGCATTTGGAATTAAAATAACTAGGTATACAATGCAGTTGTCTGCTTGCAATATTGAGCGGAGCGACTATTTTTAAAATCAATAATAGCAAATGTTTTATAGGTAATTCAAGTGAGCTCGTTCGCTACGCTCACTCGCCGTCAGGAGTACGCAGGTTTGCTGCGACGGAGTATTATATGTTTACAAGATATTAAATGGTGCGTCGTCCAAGATTTGCACCTCCTCTCCGTAAACGTGGCATTTCATTCACGTACGAAGGTAAAGAAACCACTAAAATAAACAAAACAACAATTTCACATAAAACTACTGTATTCACAAACAGCTGATAGAATCAATCTGCAGTTAAATTTGATCCTTATAACAGCTGTATAATCAACACACAGTAAACAAACCAAATAAAATATTTCTCATATTAAAATAACATGGTAACTTTAAAGGGCCGCAGTGCAGAACCCTTATGTCCGATTTGGACCATTTCAGATTTATACCTTCCCATGGATGGTTACTATGACCGAGCAAAACTTCGTGAGGATTACTTCAGCCGTTCAGGATGAGTACTTGTAAATAAAAAGCCAGAGTGTAGTATAGGAGCTTCGCTCGCTTCGCTCGCTCCGCTCAATTATCTTCAGATTAAGCACGTATAAAAGTACGGAACACATTTGTTTCATAGTTTTATTGAGAATAATTTTAACTTTTCTTAATTCTATAAAAATGGTCACGATAGGTCCAGATGCATTGGCTAGCTGGTCTGTAGCCTTTGTCATAGTAAGTTCAAGTTAAAAAGCAAAAGATTATTTATTCGACTATCAATGGCATCGTCATTTTTACGTGAGAATAGACTTTTAAATACATGCGGACTTAATATAATTACTACAATAGTATGCATGAGCAAATGAAACAAGTTCAAGATGGTATGAAATAATGGTATAAATTAGCATAAATGAAAGTAATACGGAGTAAGCTAACATGCGCTATACTACAGGCAAGCAATAAATATATAAACAACATGTATAAATAAATAAAACAACAAACAACAGGCAGGCCCTTATATACCGAAATAACGGGCAATACAGCAACATTTCAAGGAAGATTTCAATTCGTGATTCATGCGTCAATGCAAACAATGTAGTTAATAAATGCAAAATAAACTTTATATGTGGATTATTTATATAGTATTTATAATATGGTAACATTCATTATTTTTCTGTCTTGGAATAATGTCAGTTAGCAAAATAAACAAGTCTTTAAATCCATAAATATGACTTAGAACCTAACTTTTTTATTAGGCTTCCTATTTGAAACTCAAATTCTTAAATACCTTCTACTGTTTCTATTCTTAAACCGAGTATTAGTACTAGTAAACACGTTTCGGGGCGACCTTTTGGCAGGTCACTCTTCCTTGGCGGGTTATGTTACTTTAGTTTAAACGATGAGTTAAGAAGTGGGTCGAGACGAATTGCTTTCTTGCTGTACTATAAAGAAACATTGCCGGCCATGGACCATTAACCTTCTTTCTCAACTCATTATTACGTGTAATTTTATTGAAAACCAAAATCTGCTGATGTGATCAATAACAGATTTAACTTTCTGAGGATCCGGACTACCCCTGACGCTCCACCCAAATTCAAGGGTTTTTGAGAATCATGTTACGTATCTTCTTCTACATTCCGCGTAGAGCTATAAATAAGGTGTCATATTAAAACAGGAGAAAGGTACTAATTTTCCTTGGTTACGCTTTTTTTAATCAGTTCAACAAAACTAATTGAAAACTTCAGTTAAAAATTCGGGAAACAGATGATTTTAAAAAGTTATAATAAAATTAGAAATTTTATTATAAAAATTCTATAACCGTAAAAAGACATTTGCATTTGCACTATTGTTGACAACCAAAAGTTGTTGACGTTTACTGTTATATCCATATGGTTATTGTCGACAACTTTTGGTTGTCAACCTCCGATGTAAAAGCACCTTTATAGATAAAATAGATAAGGAACTATTTTTGTAGTCTGGAAACACACAATTAAGGAAATTAATTAACGGATTTCTAGCAGCAGAAGGCAAAGTCAATCAAACAGAATGTGTTAACGACAGTGGGTGTGGAACTAGAGCTCTATATTTAGCCATCTGTAATGCACGACGCTGATTGTACGGTATTTACTTTTCTCTTTGAATCCAAAATTTTTTAGTCTACCGTTAATATAGAAGAAAACAGTACTAAAATTGATCAGAACATTGCAGTATTACTTATATTTTACATTGAGTATAACTTACAGTTTGATTGTACACAACCAGCACTTTTAGCTTAAGAACTTTAATTATATTAATTTTCTCTATAACACCACTGACATGAATGCGAAGGATTTCACAATGACGTAAAACTATGATTTACAATATAGTTACTTTTTACAATATAGTTTTATTATTAATTATTAAATTCCAATAATAAATTTTTTTAGGGTATTAAAATTTACTGTTTTGGTTGTTTGTACCGGGAAATGTTTTTATTTTTAATAATATTTATTTTTATTCTAACATTTTTCTAGGTGAACTGTAAATGTTAGCAAAAAAGAAAATTTGTGTCAATGTTAGGACTTGGGAGTCAGGAAAACATAGTAGCCTATCTGTGATATCGAAAGAATTTCTTTAGTCTATTGTCTTACAATACGAATTTAAAAATAATATTTATTGTTTTGTTATACCACGTAAGGTGATATCATTGATTATAGATACACAAGTTATTAAGATGACTCTTCTATGATTTAAGTAATGTGTGGTACGGATTTTCCACTTATTAAATTTTATTCTATTAAAACATATATTAATAGTATATATGTTTTGTGCATGCAAAACATGCACCATCTCTACACTTACCGTATGTTATTTTAAATCACACTATAGTTGAGATTAATTTAGTAAAAAGGCTAATTTTGAAAACCCGTATTTGTGCCAATGTTTAGACATATTTTAGATTAATAAGAGAAATTTTAGGATATAGTAGGTAAAGATTAAAAGGTTTACGGAGATAACAACTGATAAGAAATATAAATATTTTTTATTAAAACTAAACTATTGTCTAATGTTGAATAGACTATGGCATATTCCCTCTACGGAAATTCGTCAAAATTAAGCAATTTTTATAATTAATTAGTAAATTACATCCTGAACAAATCATAGTTTTACGACAAAGAAAACATGCACTGAGTCAGTGGCATGCGTGGCGTGTGATGCCCAAATGAAAACCAAATACTTGAAGCTCCGCATAATCCTGGGAAATTGAATTCTGAAATGGAATTAAATTTCAATCGATCGTGTCAACCCGTGCAGTTCATATGAGAATGGATTGCATGTTCGACTTGCATTACTTGAGCTTATTGTTCAATTCTTTATTTCACAATTTAAACAAATTTATGTCAACTGGCAATTATGTGTAACGTAGATTCAAGTTTATGAGTATTTTAATAATATAGCCTCTGTATTTACGAGGGCCGAAATGGCGTTACGCAGGCCTTGAGATAATGTTCGAGACGAAGTCGAGAACTTGAAATGATCGAGAGTAGGCAAAACGGGTTTGGCCGAGTTACAAACCCGTTTAAACCCGTTATAAACCCGAGTTATAAACCCGTTTTTACTACATCACACTATCCAATAAACAGATAAGAACTTACACAAGTGAAACAATATTTTATTCGCCCTTAACAAACAAAACATAACCTTAAACTAGCGGAATGCACTGCTTGTTTTTTCCGCTTTATAAGCAACCATTTCACATCAGCTATTAGTTTCCAGATGTTAGTAATATACTCTAAGGCTATTTTGATCTAAAAGCTTCAACTAGGCATTCGAACACTCTTCATAATGGAAGTAATTACTTCAGTGAAGTTTGTTTTATTATATGAATTTAAATGTAATATAGCAGAAATGCAAATTCAATAGGTAGGCCTATTCTTGACTTTTTTTGTATACATTCTAATAAGTTTAAAGTTTCCTTCTCCATAAAAAGTTATTTATACTCGTGTTGAGTGCAATCTGTTACGATACACAACCAGTAACATCTAACAATCTTATATAATAAAAGAGTGCAATTAAGGGTCTAGAGAGAAAGAGAGAAAATTACCGAACGGATCGTGGTCGTTTTGGTGTCTATGGATTTCTTATAGTCTCTATATGATAGGAAAAATATGGAATCCCTTGGAAAATGCTTTATAACTCCGTAAAATGAAAATTAGACCTTATTTAGACCAATCTAAGACGTCAATTTGTTGATTTGTTTACTGCTCCAGGTGATCCAAATCTTGCAATTAAATTTTAGTACCAGGTTAACCGAGCCTTGCTCGTTGGTTTTAATTCAGTTTTGATATAGTGTCATTAGAGCTATTAAATTTCCCCCAACAACCAACTATACCTCTTCACAGTTAACAGCTGTTTCAAAAAGTCTGCTTAATATTAATGTTCTTTTATTTTTGTATACCTTTCGTTGTTATTTCGTTACCAAAATAGCAACCCATAAGACCAATGTTAAAAATTACGATTTTTAAACTTAAATTCTGACAAAATTCGATTTTTCCTGGGATGGAGGCCTTTTCTAAACTTATTTTTGGGCCAATACACTTTTAATTGCAAAGTTTAAGCAAAATCTGACAGCTAGATTTCGAGATCGTGGAACACACATCCCTTCAGACATTCCTCGTATTATAGTATAGGATACCACAGCTTATTTACAAGGTAGTTTTTGTAAACAAAACAGACAACTTTAATTCTCATTGACAGATAACAAATGAAACAAGACACTAAGGTTGCAGTTATTTTAAAGCAGTAAAATAAATTTTTAACAGCTGGTGCTTGGACAAAATTTTTGTTGATATACTATAATAAAGAAAGTTTACCTATTATAACCTAGATAATTGAATTTATATATTTATTTAAACTTATATTAAGTCATATTAATATTTGTTTACATATATGTTGTTTTATATCTTAACCATCAACTAAAGAGGTTTATATTTTGAAAAATAAACAAGAACATAAGTTAATCTGTTTATTGTAAATACTCACCATGGGATTTTAATAATTTTATTTTTGTTATATAACTACGTAATTTAGATTCTTAAAATGGTAATGTAGGCTTATGTTTCTACATGTTTAACAATTAGTTTTTTCTCACTGATATAAAAAATGAAGTACAAAAATGTAAAGATGAACTATAAATAAATAAGTAATGAAATATACGAGAAGGTCTCGAAGAAATACCATGAATAAAAAAGGATATGAAATAAAGTGTAAACAAAAGACATAGAAAAAACATTTTAAATAGTGTTTTAATGACTGTAAAAACATACTATATGATTGATAGACTTAGAGGACAATGCACGTCCAGTAGCACTTAGTACGCCCAGGGATGTACTTCTACCATAACATCAAAAACTCAAGTCAGAACTAGAAAGCAAGGTTCAATTAGACTTCATAAGTCCTGTGGAAGAGCTCAGGGCCTGGTGTTCAGTGATGGTGGTTGTACCTTCAACGTGGATCTACAAACTTAATGTAAGGAGGCAAAAGTGATTATTGTCAGAGATTGTAGAAAAACTTGGTCAGAATGATAAATCTGGGTATTTAGCAAGTTAAATACAAAATCCAGACAGGGAAATAAAATTGGACCCTGAGGCAGTGAAATTAACTATACCAATAAATGGTAAAACAACTGGAATAGAATAAGTGGAAAGACGGTTGAAAAACATTATTATCTTAGTTATTTTTCAATAGATAAGGCCAATAGCCCTACTATATTTTAAAATCATTTGATAGTAAACTATTTATTAACTTATAAACCATTATTGTTACATAAGTATACATTGTCCACATTGCTAAAGAAATGGAAAAATTTAAGTATGTCGTCAGGAGTAAATTGTGTTTAGAGATTAACAGGAATTCAGCTATGGATTATGTTATGAATTATGTTTTATAAATTTTGTGACCATTCAAACTTGTAAATCATCATATGCATGAATAATCATCATAAAAATTACCCGTCATTTTTGACGGGCTGTTTGCTAGTATCTAATAATTATGGATAATTAAAACCACAGTTGTGTATCAGAAGTGGGAATGAATGCAGTCTGCCGGCACGACACGGCGCGGTCGCGGGTCAGCAAAAAAGCCTATCGTATAGATTAATTTTCCAAACAAACCACAGCACCTAATAAAAAAAATATGATTCAAAAATTTTACTCTTTGGCTACAAAATTAACCGTTTTAAATCTACCTGACCAAAAAACATATAAAAAATAGTAGCCGACCAACTTATTTATGTCACATTTCAAAACTTATTTAGAAGTATAAAATTTATTTTAATATTAAAAATAGAAAATACTAGTTATTATTAAACTTTTAACTATAACTATGAGTGTCCAATATACTACTTATTGACTTCACTCAAAGTTCCAAAACTTAACTTTTATTCTAAATAGGCTAAATGTTGAGTTATTTGTAAGCGAAAATTTGAGTTTTTTCACCAATCTGAGCAAATTTTGTAATTAGTTACTACTAAAAGATGGCCGACCGTGCTTCACTCTTTGTAATGCTAGTTAGATAGACATAGCCTACATCTATTGGTCTTATGTGATCTTTGCCTTAAACCCATTTACAAACACATAGATATCCCACAAAAAATTATATTTACTGTAAATCATAGATATCTAAAATGATATTTTCACTGAAACATTTCAAGTATTACTACTTTACTTGTGAAAGAAAGTAAAAGCTGAACCTCATTTAAACTAAAAACAACAAATGACATAACGTTTGAGAGAGGTTCCCCTCAGTATTACATGTGGAAAGCAGGAAGTGAAATTGGAAAAGTTAAGCAGGCCTCTGTCGCATATGGCAACACTTGTGTTCATATGTTTAGAGAAAATAAACTTGAAAAGCTATATAAAATGTAATACTGTACAATGAATCTATATATAATAAATTATGTAAATTATATACATAAACATTTCATATATCACCATTGATGTTAAGGGTTTCCTTTGACAGATAAAATCTGTCAAGATTGTTCCTTAACTCGATCCAATCATGGACAAAAGGCTGCAATCACTTTGATTAGAACGCTTTCGGCCTTGTGATCACTTTGTTAAATTGAAGATAGTATTGATATGTGTTTAGAAATTTACTTCTATCTTACTACATATACAACCACAGGTTCTGTGTTTAAACTTTTATGCCTATTTAATAATTAAGTATCCAGTTGATAAATTGAATAAGTTAAGTGCGTTTAATAAATTTGATAAAAACGCAGATAGATAGTTGAACGTCTATATTAATGTTAAAACTGACATGTAAATAGTTCTCACCATGTACTTATTCTTACTAGAGATCACCTCCTGATCGAAATTCGATCAAAATTTTAGTTGATCTGGATCCAAGAAGCTAAAAACATTTTAGAACTAAAACATCTGTTTTCTTCCTAATTTTCTATAAGTTTTGTTACAACTTACAACAGCTGTCTAATGATTCATTCAATTTTCCTTTCTCCATAAGATTAACATTGGAACGTTGAAAGCCTGTGGGGCGTAGCCCTGTAGTCCGATGTGCATTAGAATGTGATTCTGCTCATCTACAGGACTATACCTTTCTAACGGTATGCGCGGATTTATCCTATGATGCCAACGAGCTGAGAAAAAAGGAGGAAATGAAACATGCTTGCGTATAAATATATAGATTGATTAATTTATTAGGATCGATGATTCATTACATTAGGTAAATACAGAGCATACATTTAAAAATGTATGACGATAATAAATTAATCTATACCTATTTAATACGCAAAGGTTTTTTTTGTGTAGAGAACTACTCCTACAATTCTCAACCGATTTTCAAATTTTTTGTGTCGTTGGAAAGGGCTTGCTTGGTCTGTAGTTGTTTCCGCCAATACTTTATGAGAATCTGACTTAAAATAAGGACGCTATACACAAATTAAATTTGAAATTTTCCCATTGGAATAACATTGAGATTGGTTTGAGCATTTTAAACATCTTTTAACGTACAGCTGTAGTTTTTATGGTGGTCACTGATATAATCGGTCGGATTTCATTGATTTAGAACTAAATATAACTGTTTTACCGTATCAAAATAAATTGCTCGATGTCAAGCAACCCGTGCACTAGTTTACATAAAACTGAAGTATAAATAGGCATGAACCCTGGAAAATAACGTAGTTTATCAGAATCTACTTTTGGAAACACAGAATTTAGACAAATTCAACAGCAGCATAACATTTTATAAAGGAAATATATATGCTAAACATCACTGGACACTAGACCGACCACAGTCACCCGGGCCCCAGCTGAATATAAATAGCCTTATTGATCTTGAATCTGGTATCGGCATTCTCACAACAGATAAACGAAAAGTTTGATACACTTTCCTAAATGACAATGTTATTTAATAAACCAAAATTACTCAATTAAAGGCTGAAATAAGCTTATAGTTTTAGTCGTTAAAAATTACTTAACATTTCAAATTTTACCAAAATTTATAGTTTGCTCATAATTTTTTATTTTATTTTGTGAGTATACCAAAAAAATTATGAAGTAACTTACTAACATTTTTTAATTATATTTTGTTTAGGTAAAATGAGTGTATGTGTTTTTATATACACAAACCTATGGTAGTTAACCATAAATTATAGCAGTAAATATGTCTGCTTATGTATTTATATAACATAAATTACTCCAATTCAGTTAATTTTTATCATTTTCTGATTCTGAAGATCACCTAGCTATACTTGTTATAAATAGAGTTTAGATATCATAATATTTTTAATACTGCACAATGTACCCATGGTTAAAGTTTTTACAGGCCTAATTGTGTTTCTTCCACTTTAATACATTCTTATAACAATATTTGAAAAATATTAAACACATTACTTTATACAGTGTGTCCAGCTTCGACTTTCCGAAACTTTTCCATATTGTTCAGCAAGCCAAAATGAACAAAAAATCATATGAATATATGTCCCAAGATGTTTTGTTAACCCACTAGCCACCATTTAGTTTTTTATACTTGATAATTTTTATTTCCATAACGGATGATTGGGTTCATATTTGGCATGGACCTTTGTTACAACAATGTTTATTGAAAGAAAAAAATATTAATTTTTTCCGTCGTCTATTTAAATGGCAACCATTTTAAATTTTTAAACTGAAATATCTTAAAACTGGTAAATTTTATTAAAATTTTACAAAACACAAAATAGTTGCACAATCAAATTATCTAACCAATGATATCAATTTTGTAATGATCTGAAAACAAATATTGGAGTATTTGTTATATTTCTTCAAAATTAACCTAAATTTGCATTATAATGGAAAATCTATGTTTTTATGCACAAAAATCTCAATAACTCAATTATTTGTTGTCAGATCGTTACAAACTTGATACTAGTGGTTAGATATTTTAATAATGCAACTTTTTTAATTCCAGTACATTTTTTTATTATTTACCGTTTTTGAAATATTTGGGATTAACAATTTTAAATGGCCGCTAATTTGAAAATACACGACGGGAAAAAGTTTGTTTTCAATAAACATTGTTGGAATAACGGTTAATGCCAAATATGAACCCAATCCATCGATCCGTTATGGAAATATTAATTATTAAGTTAGTGTAAAAAGCAAAATGGCGGCTAGGGGGTCGACGAATATTTTAGGACATATGTTTATGTGAACTTTTTTGTTTATTTTGGCTTGCTAAACAGCAGGGAAACGTTTCGGACAGTCGAAGCTGGACACCCTGTATTTAATGTGTACCTAGTTTTAAAAAGTCCAATCCTATATGTTTAATATCATCAAATAACAACATTTTAAAATACTAGCCTAGTTACTGAGGGATGCCACACTTGTTTTAAGTATAGATAAATACTAAACTATGTATTTCATTATTTCCGTAGTATATAGGCAATCAGTTTGTGGTATAAAAGTTAATTTAAACAAAAATACTTTTATAACCTGGAGGGTAAGTATATTTTTCATAGAGATGTAGTCGTTTCTTAACTTCAGTTCGATAAATCTTGAACCACCGTTTAGAATGTTGTTTTTACAGCTGCACATTTAATGCCCCGTCTTTATTTTAACACTCCTCTGGAAGCAATGAGTTGTTAAAGTCTATATATCCAAACGATAACACCAAGTAATTGTTACCAACATTATTCTTTCCAGCATCAAAACTTTACTGCTCCATAAATCTTGGGAGCTTTTAACTTTACAAAAAGATTTTTCATTAAGTCCAAGTCATTTTTACTACCCACCCTAGACATGCTAGGAAAATAACTTTCTTCTGCATTTTTTAAGATCAAATTTTAACTTTTATATCCATTTAAAAACTGACATTCCTAAAATTGGGCTTGAAACAAATTTGGCTGAAAGTTTTGTTAAATCAATAAAGAGATTTTTACAGACCCTAGAATCTTACTGTTGTATTAATAACTTGAATGAATGCTGTTTAGCCATAATGGTGACCATAAATAATGTTTTTAATGTTATAACATGCCTGCTAAATAAAAAGGATAAAATTTCAGTCTAGTCCACCTTATTTGAGTTTCAAATAAGCCGCTACATTAATTTATCCATCATCTACAATAGTGCATAAAATTTTTCACTTTTAGCATGTGAGTCATGTGAAACAAGAACCATTAATATTTTGATGTAGCCTACAAAATTATTGTCAAGTTTTTTATATGTATTGTTTAATTTCGCATAGTGTTTTTTTTTTTCTTGCGATAATACGAGGAACCTAAATCAGCACCAACAGTTCAGAAAGCTAACAAAATTAATTGAACTCCGCTCTCTCGGTCTACTCCAAAACACTGATTGTCAACACTCGGCAAAGTCCGATGACCCAATGACTCATACTTGGAATATGGGAAAAGGAGAGATGACATTTATATTTTTATAACACTGTCCTCGAGTTAGTGGTCGACGGACGAAGAACTTCCTATAGACCGTCCGTGCATCTTGTCGCAAAAAAAAAAAAAAAAAAAAAAAAAAAAAAAAAAAAAAAAACTGAAGAGCTGAGAGTTGGCATTAGCAGAAGATGTCCTCACGATTAATTTCAGATATCTGCGAATGTTTTATTGTCCAAATATACGCTGGTTGTACTCTGTACTTTTCAAAAACTTTATCAAATAACAGCAAAAGTCAACAAAATATGCTCTAAGCTGAATTATACGATTAGGTACGTTTAATATAAGTAGTTTACGAATTATACAATCTGTTAATCAAAATATACATAGGCTTACTATCCACTTAATCCGAAAGTCGCTCAACCGAACAAGCCGAGATCCCAATGAGTTTGGATTAGCGAACTCTACTGTATAACTTATCTCTGAATTAACCAGGAACAATCTTGAGATAATTACCGAGAAATTCCTTTTAACAGATTGATTCTTGATTAAATTTACTGTGTTACTAACTCAGATTCAAACTTTACTTGGTTAGTTAATAATTAATTATGAGCTCCATTAATTAAGATTCCAAAAATTTTTGTAGTGGCGTTTTTATACCATTCCAGTAATAAAAATTTACATTTGTTTTATATTTATTATATGTATTCAATTTCAGTAGAAAGAGTGGACTATTGGCGTGATCCACATTGTTAAATTCAAGCCAAGGACCAACAAACATAAGAGGTATTAATTTTACAATATAGGGTGCAATGTACCTCTTACGAATAATATAACACAAATATGTTTTCTAATAGTATACAAGTAATATATGACATTATATAATAAGTTTAAAATAATAATTTTAAAAATATTATATATATTACATTTTTAATATGTTTGTATTCTAACTTAAAAATTGTGTAAAATGACTATGCATAAGGTTGTAGAACAAACAATGTAAGTAGTATAAAATTGGAGGTTAGTTTCGGCATTTTATTTTGGTAGACAGTATTGTAGTTAAAAAAATAATGGGTAGAAGGTAAATCCATGCACTACAGCGATTCTTTAAATTGTTAAAAAAGATTCCCAAGACTCCTAAAAACGATGTAATGTGGTGGTCAATGCTTTAAGTTATTTAGTGTATTTATTTTCAATAATATAATATAAATACAGATTACAATTTTCATTAAATGAAGTACCTTAACACAATTCACAAAAACGTAACAACAGTACAAATTTAAAAGCATTTTAGTGATTACTTGACAATTTATCGGCCTGTTTTTGTACGATCCTGTGCTGACGCTATAGTCATCCTTGAAACAATCAATTGTCAGGGAACTTTGGGGGGATTTGACCACTACAGAGGGCGATGGACAAAATGTGATCTACCAATAACAATACGACAATACGATACTTGATACTTGATACTTGTAGGCTTCATCGCTGACCGAACTAATCGGATAGATTGCGTCATACTAACTAAAACTAATATTTAAATTTCAATATTTACAAATTTACAAGTGGCGGAGGCAAGGACTGCACTAGTTGATGGGGGCTATTAGTGGTTCCTCCGCTAGTTCCTGGAGTGAATATAATGGCCTATTCGCCAGGCACTCCCTCATATGCTCCCTGAAGCATTTTAGGTCCATTTCCTGGATCACCTTTGGCAGAGTATTGAAAATCCTGATTACCGGATAGGGGTAGGCTCTCTGCGTGGAGCTCAGTCTGCAACGTGGCATATCCAAACTCCCTCTGTTCCGAGTCTCCTCTGTGCCACAGTTGTGAAGTTCATTCCTCCTTGCAAAACTTGCTAGATCTTCTTTGAGTGCGGTGAGAATGTTTACATCCGTCTCGATCGAGGAATGATCCTCGCCTATTGCGCATGCGCGAGTAACATGTTGCGTGGAACTGTTACAAACGCATCAGGAACAGTTGCGACGAGGAGCATTCCTCTAGAGATGCACCTATATAAGAGCATTCCTCTGGTACCGTTTCTTACTTCTAATTTACGATTCTTTTACACGGACTACCCTTCTACTACCATACTGACCCATAACTTGAGGTCTTGTGTTTTACTACGGTACATACCTTTTACCTCCCACGTCGTCCTTTGGGATCCCTCTCTGGGCCATAGGACCAGTCATATCTTATCTTTGTCTTGTATATTGGTTGTGAAGAGTGGTGGCATTAAACAGTAACTTTTAATCTGGTAGAGAGTAAAAACTCTTTTCAACAAGAATTTTTTTAGATAAATTTCAGGTACTTTCTTTAAAGTCAAAGTCTTTATTAAGCCAAAATCAACATTTAATTGTTTGAGTTCAATGTAATCAGGTTTCTCCTCAAAAATTGCTCCACTGTAATATTTGGCTATTTATATTAATTTTATCTGGAAAAATAGGTAATAAATTTAGGGCCTACCTATGTTTAACAAGTACTTTTTTTAAAGTTATAAGTTAGCGGAGTCACAATAATTTAGTAATCTAACTGTGCTTGATGCTATAACTTACATAACCTCTGTGAAAAATTAACATAGCCCTAGGCCGAGTAAGGGCTTCAAGATTAAAATAGCTCTGTGAGAGAAATAATAAATTTGTTGTGGCGCTGTTTTACAAATTCTATTCTAATTTAACCTTGCAGTTTATGGAGTGGTCACCATGATTACTTTTACAATAGTACCGAATAAAATTAAACTAGAGTGAGCCGAAATGAGAAATTAATATTGTAAGCACATATGTAGCACACAGGAGAAAGGGCGTTCACGTTCACAGAGAAATAGCGATGTCAGGGAACAGGAAGCCAGGAATACCGGAATACCTGTTTCAATCATTAAGAGCAGTGGCACCTTGGAGGAATTTTATATTATATAATTCCTCCAAGAGTGGCACACAAGACAAGACCAGTAACAGGGACGGAGGAATGCTACTCGTTGCAACTGCTCCTGCTGCGTTTGTAACAGTTCCACGCAACAAGTTACTCGCGCATGCGCAATAACATGCAATAGGCAAGGATTATTCCTCGATCGAGACGGATGTGAATGTTTAAGGTGTACGGAGCTGTTAGTTGGGTTTAGTTCCACTAGGAGGCATCACAGTACAGTCTGAACAGGTGCTGCTATCTCTTGAGTAAACATGGCACTAACACGGCCACTGGTAATGTGCAGTATTGCCGTAGGAATTAAAACTCAAAACACCGAATTTTTAATGCATAAAAAATACTATTTGCACCTTTTTTTAACTGGAAAAAATATTTTCTAATATAAGTTGAGTCACAGAATCATATAGTAACCAAAAAGTATCTAATTATTCACTACAAAATTACTGGGATGCTCTAAAAGAAGCGTCCACTATAAAGGCTTATTTCTCCCAAAGGGTGCACAATTATAGTACTGAAGTATATAATGAAGAAGTATATAATTAATGAAATATAATGAAGGGTGCAATTAAGTATATAATTTGTTTTTTAGCGAATTTCCCATAGGGAATAAGCTATTACCGTAGGTCTCATGGTAAGACCTAAGCCCGGGACCATGTTACTTTTTCGTTTTGATGTGCCCAGAGACCAAAAATAATAGTCATTAAAATTTTTATATATATGTATATATATGTGTGTGTCCCTAGACACGATAACTCTCGTAAAAAATGGTCCGATCGACACCAAATTTGGTAGAGATGTGTAATATCCTACGTTTATTTGGGTGAGTTCGAAAACCAGACATATCGACCTACCGGAAGGGGTAGTTTTGGGGGTTTTTGTACCCCAAAAATGGGTTTTTTGCATTTTTCATGTGTAAATTTGAAAATTTTTAAATTTTTATTTTGACCATTGGATTTAGCTTTAAAACACACACAATTTAGTTTTTTTAAGCTTTGCTCTATCTCCACTGGTTACCGAGATATTACAAAGTCTAAAGACAGTACATTGTCTTTTGGGGCTCCAATGTAAATCTTATGGAGAATAAGGATGTGTTAATATTTCACTTATTAACCAATATTTTTGGATGAAACTTGGTATTTAGCTTCATTTGGTTGAGATTCGTCCATTTAAGGTAAAAAAAATCTTGGTTTTTTGTACCTATCATGGCAGCAAACCTGCATACTCTTTTCCCATGTTAATCATATGGAGAATAGGCAAACTCTTTTATTTATGGACAGATATTGATGAAATTTACTATATGGCTTTATATGGTCGAAATAATTTTTTTTTCTATGCTAAAAACCTACTTTTAGTGTCCCCCATGGCAGCATACCTGCATACTCTTTCCCTATGTTTATCTTAAGGAGAATAGATATTTATTTCCCTATTTATGAGCATGTGATGAAATTTTGTTTACAAGTTTAGCTGGTCAAAATTAATATTACTAATTTGGAAATTCGCTGAGTACGCAGGTCTGCTGCGACGGGGGGTATTTTTAAATTGGATGGTAATCTGCGGGATGATGAAGAAGGTATATTTAAGTTAGGTTGCACCTAGAAGACCTTGAGGTGTATCAAGGGCGAAGTGCCCCTGTGCATTACAAGGGGAAAATTTTGTTTTGTGGACTTTTACACAAAGTGACTCCGAATAAGTGGCTGTTATGGACTCAGAAAAAGTGTCTGGTTTTGGAAAAAATGTTAGAAGGACTTTTTTTCCAAAAATAATTTATAATAATAAGCATTTTATATGAATAAAAAAGAAAGTGTAACTTTTAAAAATTGTTTATGCTTCTGTTTTGAAGTATTTTTTATCTATCCTATACTCTTATACGAGCAATGTTTGCTTGTTTGCTTGTTTGCTTGCTTGCACAATTATCTCAAAAACGGCTCCGACGATTTCCTTCAAATTTTGGAATAAACTTAGTTTTACCTTAAAAATACGATTGAGATGGGTCTCGCCCCCAGGGAAAATCTAATTTTGCTAAAAATTAAAGTTTAAAATTACAAAATTTTAACATTGGGCTTATGGGTTGCCATGTTGGCAACGAATTAACAACATATAAACAAGAAGTACATTCAGAACTTCAAAAAGAAATGTAACAGCTGTTTATGTACTGCATATTAAATGTCAATAAAGTTTATTCTGATATTTAAATTTACTAATATTTCACCGAGCAACGCTCGGTCCTCCTGGTACTATATATAATTCTGTAAGCCGAATTTCTTGAGCAAAATTGTGAGCGTTATACAAATCGCAGAAAGATGGGAGGGGTCTCAAATTAAAGGTCTCTCGGTCCCAGGCACGAGGGAAAACTATTGGCGTGTCCATAATGTTAACAGGAAATGAGAAATCATGTTAAACATCCTCCATAAGAAAAGCATGGGGATGCGAAAAACGTCTGCTTTGCATACATTAGAACATGTGTTATGGTTTAATTTCAAAATGAGACACAGATGATAACATTGAGTGAAGATGATAAAATAATTCACACCAAGAAAAGCAATCTATATATATAATTCTATAAGTGAAATTTCTTGGGCAAAATTGTGAGCGTTTTACAAATCGCAGGAAGATGGTAAGAGTCTCAAATTAAAGGTTTCGGTCCCATAAAGCGTATCCATAAAGTTACAAGGAAATGAGAAATATAGTAAAACGTCCTCCTTAAGAATAGCATGGTTATTCGAAAAATGTCTTCTTTGTGTACATTGAAACATATGTTTTGGTTTTATTTTAAAACGAGAGACAGGTTATACAATTGAGTTAAGCACTATTCATAGCCAAATGACAAAAGTTAACGCTATAGTGGTAATACTATTATAAGACGTTTTGTTGCTTTACTAAAAATTCTACTAGGAGAGTTAACCTTACATACTATTACAAATTGACTGCTGATTTTACTGTTGTTACAATAATTTAAATTGTAAAAAAACTGAGCGTGTATGCAAATCATAAAATAATGCTTTCTGATCGTTAACAGGGATGCAATGGGCGATGAATTGTGGTTTGAGAAACACCTACATTATTTCCATTGTTTTGGTTTTATTTTAAGACGAAAAGTGTCAAATGATCATATTGAATGACAATGACACATTAATTGATACTTAAAGTGCATCAGTCAGTGAAGTTTTGGTATTCTGTTAGCTGAATTTTCCAAGAAACCTTTTAGTAATTTCATAGATTGTAGGATTATAGGAGTTAAAAACAAAGACGTTTGTCCTACATACTAGAGGAAAATGCAGAAGGTAAAAAACTTTATAACAAAATGGGAAATATATAAGAAAGATTATTTTCAGAAAGGTTCTCCTTAAAGATTCTCCAAGTAGTAATTTAAAAAAAATCTGCTTTGTTTACACAAAATTTAGAGTTTTGATTAGGAGGGATGAATATTCACAGCAAGTGAAGATACACTTTGAGGTGCTGTGTTAAAATTTTCTGACATAAACATAAAACATAAAACATAAACATAAAACATAAAAAATAAAAAACTGACAGAAACTAAAAAATCAATGTTTTTTCATTGCCGGTTTTCTATGTTATATTAAAAATCTGTCACAGCTCAATTAAGGGACTACGATTTCTTTCAAAACTTATTTTCCATAGATCGATATGAGTTTAACAGCAGACAAAATAGAGCGTTTACAAACGGGTGACATAATAGTGCAGGATTGATAAGAGTAGGCCTACTTGGGGGGAATGGTCTGTTCAAACGGTATTGTTAAAATATTAGGCCTATATACCTCAAATCAAAATTAAATTTTCTTTAAACCTTCGTTGTGGAAGAAATGGTAATACGTTATGGTTCATGCTATTTTAATTTTATGATTAGGGGCTTTTGCCCCTATGAGCCACTAGTATATATATAATTCTGTAAGCGAAATTTCTTGGGCAAAATTGTGAGCGTTTGAAAAATTGCAGGAAGATGGTAGGGGTCTCAAATTAAAGGTTTTGGTCCCTTAAAGGGTATCCATAATGTTACAAGGAAATGATAAACATAGTAAAACGTCCTCCTTAAGAATAGCACGGGAATTTGGAAAACGTCTTCTTTGTGTACATTGAAACATATGTTTTGGTATTATTTTTAAAACGAGAGACAGATGATAATATTGAGTAAAGAACTATTCATAGCAAAATGAGAAAAATTAACCCTACAGAGGTAATACTATAATAAGGCGTTTTGTGGCTTTGAGCGACTAAAATTCTACTAGGAGTGTTAACCTTATATACTATTACAAATTGACTGCTGATTTTACTGTTGTTACTATAATAAAAAAAAAAAAAAATTGATTGTATGCAAATCATAATATGCGTTCGGATTATGATAGAGATGTGATGGGCGATGGATTGTGGTTTTAGAAACACCTACATTATTTCCATTAAAACATTTTTTTTTTATTTTAAGACGAAAAGTGTCAAATGATTATATTGAATGACGATTACACATTAATTGATTCTTAAAGTGCATCAGTCAGTGAAGTTTTGGTATTCTGTTAGCTGAATTATCCCAGAAACCTTTTAGTCATTTCATAGATTGTAGGATTATAGATGACGAGATAAAATCAAAGACGTTTGTCCTACATACTAGAGAAAAATGCAGCAGGTAAAAAACTTCACAACAAAATGATTATTTTCTGAAATGTTCTCCTTAAAGATTCTCCATATGTAGTGATTTTTAAAAAATCTGCTTTGTTTACACAAAGTCAAGAGTTTTGATTAGGAAGGACGAATATTGACGGCAATGCACTTTGACGGAAGATGCAGTTTTAGGACAAACTAGACAATTAAATGGGTATAATACAAAGTATTGAAAGTTTATTGACTCTGAAATGGGGGCTGAACATCCGCCATATATATTTTTTTTCATTGCCGCTAATGAAATAATGATTTATTTTCAATAAATAATTACAAATAAATTACAATATTATTGTTTGAAAATACTAATTGTCTGGAATTAATAAGTCGTCATAGCTCAATTAAGGGACTATATTTCTTTCAAAACTTATTTTCATAGATCGATATAAGTTTAACAACAGACAAAATGAAGCATTTACAAACGGGTGACCTAATAGTACAAGATTGATTAAGTACTTGGGGGCAAATGGTCTGTCCAACGGTATTGTTAAAATATTATATAACACAAATTAAAATTAAATTCTCTGGAAACCTTCGTAGTGGAAGAAATGGTAAAATACGCTATGGTTCATGCTATTTTAATTTTATGATTAGGGGCTTTTGCCCCTATGAGCCACTAGTATACTTTAAATAAAATAAAATACTGTGTTTAAATACGTATAGAAATATATTTTTTATTTTCTTAAATCAAATAAAAAAATTTATTAACGAGTGTGTGGCCCCTTTGAGGGAAATAGTCCACTACAGTGGACGATTCAGAACTCGTGAACCGGAAGTCACAAACTAATAATTTTTTCCCAATGTTTTTCTAAAACATCAGTTATCTTGTGTACAAAAAATAAAATTTTTCTTTCCACTATTTCAAAATGTTTCCCCAAAAGGGATAGTATGTTATTTTTAACCGGTTAACTCTCTACTACTCGAGCCGCGCACAAACAGTCCACGCTTTACATAATTTCGTTATTTACTTTCTACAAGCTTCTCCCATTTCTAAAAATAATTTCTGTGTCCTCAGTACTTTGTTGCTAAGCAATAAAATTTATATTCAATTGCTGAAAGGCAAATTTTAGCTTAGGGTACTAATGTATCAATTAATTATTCTGGTAACTTTTTTATTTACTAAGATAAAAAACCCTAACGTACCTGTTTAGGTTTCAGGGGTAGTTTAATAAACTGTTATGACAACGGTTTGCATTATACTTTTTTAAGAAAAACTTATTTACTAGTTTATTTTACTTGCCATTTTGTAAGTTTTTATAGCTATTTTCATGGTAAATTCGTTACGGGATTAGATTCTTCAAGGCACCGTCATATCCTATTATTTGTAGGTAAGTAGGCCTATTTTCACCATGTAAGATAAAACAGCTGCCGTTCCCTGTAGCAGCACAGGAACTAACTGTGAACCACTATATTATAAATAGTGCTAATTTCTTATTATCATCAAGTTTAATGAGCAAACGATCATTTAAGTTTCTCTCTGAATCCCACACTAAAGATCGGAAGGTCCGGTGAGCCGGTGTAGAGGGTGGAGAGCGAAAAAGAGAGAACATACTTGAATGGCAAAGGGGAGAAGGCGGATTTTAACGGTTGATGAAAAAATACCTACAAAATGCAGGTGTATTTTTGTTCCAACTGGCGAGCCAAGACCCTTCCGTGATTGAAGTACAGTAATTGACATTGGCATTTTAAGTTACAGGAGCGCCTTAAACTTTTTACACTTGCAAAACACGTTTATGTATTTCTTGGTGTATCTCAAGATTTGAGGCACCAACTAATTGCAATTAATTGTTATTTCTTTATTTTTATATTTTTATAGTGCTAAAATTAATTATAATAACAATAATTTTGAGTTTGTATTTATTATTGTAAACCCTGTATTGATATAATAGTTAATAAATTAAACTAAACAGTGATTTAATAATTTATTTAGAACAGTAAGTTCATCATATTCTTGAAATTATTCAGAATGAATGAACAATATTTTCAAATGTTATAAATTTCCATCTTCTGTCATATTGATTTGGCTCCAAAGATGTTTTACAAAGAATTTTTACCACACGAGAGTTGGTTTTCCTGTGGCCGATCTGGCTTTGGTTTCTTTTAATTTGTTTATTTGTTAAATATTAATAAAAACTAAAAACATCTATTGCTTAATATTATGTGTAATAAAGGACTCAACCCAAGCCACAGGATATGCCTATTTGGAGTTTGTTTCATAATGCTATTCATGTATTTACTATTTTATTCCAATGTAATTTTTGAAATGGACATGTTTTGACTTGAAGATAATCATGGAACATCATTCATTTAATCAGCTTACTTCATCCTCCAATATTTGTTTTTGAAACTTATTGCGAATGAATTTACGACCGACTTGTATGTTCAATGGAATTATGCTGCTTTTTAGCTAGAAAACTTAATCTTTTTATGTTTACATATTAATGATCCTGTAAAACTGTTGTCAGTAACAATGATTAAATTATGATATCTTTTAGATACATATCTCATAAATGTAGAATTTAAACTGAACCAAGGATTTATTGGATTTATTTGCAAGATTTTTGTTGCTATGATATCACCCCTTTTGCGTTGACTTTTTGTCGGCTTATGGACAGATTCTTTATTCAAACCTAATTTTTGAGTTGGCCTAATACAAATCTCAGAGTTCAAAATCCAGCAAGTGAAACAAATTTCAAACACTATTTGTGACAAAAGATTATTACTACGGTAAATAATCTTTTCTATTAAAAGCTATTCTATTTATGATTGCTGGATTACTCACTTTTTGTTGCACTTTATCACACCGTTCACTTATTCTCTGTTCATTGATTCCGTGTAACATTGAATTCACAATAAAGCATTCTTCATACGTATGTATTTTTGGACGACACGAGAGGTGAGCTTATAGTCTATGAATCTCAGGACATTCCCCTTCAATAAACTCCCCCCCCCCCCCCGCCCAAAAAAAAGGATAATGCTTTCAGTGAAGTTGTTATGTAAATCATATAATAATTGGTGTAACCGTGACGGTAATACTCTACATTTTCAGGGTTCTAAATTTGTATGAAAAAAGTGTTTTGTCTCTTAATTTAGCTTGGGAAACTAAATCAATAAGTAAACTTACAATTATAATTAAAAATCATTTTTTCTGCTATAAAGGCTTTTTAGTAAAAAAAGGTTGTCTTAAATTTATATTTAGATTATTAAAATACAATAAAATCAACCAGAATCCTATCACAAATTAATGATACAGCACGTCACTCCAAATACAAAACCCAGGCAAAAAATTTAAAATTAATTTCTTTTACTAACCATAGCAACAAAACAAATTCAAGAAGACAAGTTCATGGCACAAGATCTAAATTTAAAATAAATACACCCCTCAAACATGGCTCAGTCACCAAATGTATTTGAAGACAGCCTCGAACAAAATTGCTTTGAACCAGATAGTTTTGAGTATACAAACATAGAAAAAGACAGTCTCGAAAAAAGTCACTATGAACCGGATAGTCTTGAATACACAAACATAGAACAAGATAGTCTTGAACAAAGTAGCTACGAACCGGATAGTCTTGAATACACAAACATAGAACAAGATAGTCTTGAACAAAGTAGCTACGAACCGGATAGTCTTGAATACACAAACATAGAACCAGACAGCCTAGAACAGGAGATGTTGGAAATGGAGCTAACTAAAAATAAAGTAGAGAGAGGTTTGTTGAAGATTGAACTTATCAACGGCATGATGGAAAATGACATTTTATTTAACCGCTCTCCTATAATCAGTCTCATTCTATCGCAAGAGCCAGACACATCTGGAGGATTTGGATCATACCAACCATTGAGAACATGGGGCCAGCCGGCAACTGGGGGAGGGGTCAACATTCGTTACGTGGATAGAAACTATTCACCGAGCATTAACTCATCGGAACTCCCATCCTACTCTTTCCCAGTGTACAATATCCCAGAATCTCCGACCCCAGTCGCAGTATCAACTCCAGTTACATCTCCGCAAGGATCCACAGGAGTTGGGGAGGACAGTGTGATTCAACAGGGTATAGAAAACACAATGGATTCACTTGAAGTAGCAGTGGACATTCTTGAGCTCGATCTAGAGGGTTTAGCAATCTTAGAAGCACTTAAAAAATCACGAGATCTTTATTACACATTATAAAAGTATAATGACTCTTTTGACTGATTTAACGAATATTTTTAACAGAATGATACAGATTAAAAGGGATCAAAAAATAATAAATCAAAGCACCAGACATTTTTGTAAACTGAATTATTGTGTCAGCGTTCAATATTAAGTGAATTGCAAGGTACCTATTTAAATTAAGGTACCCTCAAACTTTATCAGGTGCCTACAGGGGGATGATGATGCCAATGTAATCATAATATTTTTGGGGGAGTTTTAAATTCTTATATCAATATTTTAAGTTTGCATGGGAAATAGAAATTTTGTTTTCAGTTCAGTTTTAGTTACTAACTTTGCTATTAAATCGTTAACAAACATTACATGATTTTATATATGACATTATCATTAGTGTCATCATCATCTAGTTAGTTTTCATTGTTATTTTTAATGTGCGATCTATGTAGTAATGTAAATTTGTGCTCGCTCCCGATGCACAAATTTTTACGTAACACGGCCCTAAAAAAGAAAACTTATTAAAATGACGTTGTTTTTTTTTCTTTTTTATTATTTTAGATTCAGATAAATCTTACCATTGGGTTTGAGATGATATTTTTTATTCTAATTTTTTATTCCTGTAAAAGAATTACAAAAGGATGCAAAAGTGAAAGATAAACAAACACTTCCCACCACTATTTGTGGCCCCTCCCACAAAGAATTCAGTTTTTAAAAACGTGCTATACCAAAGTTAGACTTTTTTCCTTTTGTTAAACTTATTAATAAATTTATAATTTACTGCAGGTTGGAAATTTACCTGACAGATAAGAAAATTTCATTATCAATAAATGATTATTACAAAGAAAAAAGAACTCTAAACCTCGTTTTAGGATAAAAGTTTTAAAAACAGTGTCACACTGAATCTTTACTGGATTAAAAATACAACCAAGGGAATTGTTCTAATTAAAGTTTCCTCCAAGTTTGCAAAACTATAATCTGCTGACAAAGAAATTATCACATCTTTCATGACCAGCGACTTTATTAAAACTCGTTTGAAACAAAATTATTGTTAATTAAACCAATTTAAATTTACCTATCGTTTACTTATACTGGTACCACAGTTTAGAGCTTATTTTGAAAGTTTGTTATTAATCAATTTTAATTTAACTCAGTATTTATATGTTTATCTATCCACTTGAACTGGTTGCATCAGTATTAATTTATTAGATTACACTGTAAATTTAAATAACTACGTTTATTGCAATTCGTTGCAATAAGTTGCAAAATTTCACAGCATTGAATGATTTTGAATGGTGTCTGACAAAAATGTCGTGCCTTAATAGTCATTGGTACGTGGTAACAAAAATGAGTATCAATATCAACTTGTTTGAAGTTACATACCATAGACATCAGTACATGCAAGTAACATAATATCCCTGTATGTAAAACTATAAGAATGTAAGGAAGCTAGTTTACTCAATTAAATTTAAAGCCTATAAAAAACAAACATGTTTGAATGGGTATTTCATAAACCAAAAAATACTATAATTCAAAACTTAAATTGTTGTGATATACCGGGTGTCCATAAAGTCTTGCCCTGATAACGAAGAATAGTATGAAAACAATTGATGTCAAGATAATGTTTTATATTTACTTTTAACAAGTGACTTCTTAAGTTTTTTACAGCTATGCACATTAGCTCTTAATTTACTTCTACATGTGCACCTTGGGATGTGTTGCCTATACATAGGCAACATTTTGATTGTTTTTTTATTAACTTTTTTTAGTTAACATTTCCTGAGTGATAAACGTAACTGCATTTATTATTATTCTCTCTTTAGAGTTTCTAAATTCGGAACTGAAAAAGAAAATCTTTGAAAAGCTCCTATATAAAGAAATCTGGAGAGGTCAAATGTCATAAACGAGGTGGCAATTTAGTCAGACCATCATAATTTGTTTTTGTAATGGATTATAGTTAAACTGATTGTTGTTAATTAGCTGAGCTTATTTATTAACATATTATTGAGGAAAAAACCTAGATTAAATTCCCTAAATGTAATATGCTTGTGGCTATCATGGTGTTAACACGTTGAGTGCGGCAAAGAATATCGGAAATCTTTCCCGCGGGCCTGAAAATTTTTATTTCATAAAATCTTAATTTTTGTCTCCAGAAGTCCAGATTGAGGCGGCAAACTGGCGTTCTTACATTATTTCACCAAAAAAATTGCGTCCAAAAGTGCAGGTCTCCGGTGACTGAGCCGGCCCGCGCAACGACAATCCATGTTTTTTCGTAACACAATATCGAATTTTTACATAAAAATGTTTAATATAATTATAATAATGTTCAATAGTATTATAACTAATATTTACAACAATTTACAGCCTTTTCCACCCTCCCAACCATTGTTTTTTTACTCAAACTTCATCAAGGTACTGATCGAAGCATTTCTGGTATTAGGGAGTCCATTTAAAATAAAAAAAACGTTAAAACTAAAATAATAAAATATTAAACATAATATTGTGTCACAAAACACACCAAAACACGGAAGAAACACTTCAAAAAGAGTTAAAAGTAATTAAAAAAAGTTCAGGTCACAGTGGACCGGAGCCGGCCCACGGGAAAGGCGGGCGACGCACAACCGAAAGAAGGCAGGTTGCCCTAGTAACGCATGTATAAACAACTCCGAACTACTCCGCAACCCAGGGCCACACTGGTTGATTCATTTCGCCGAGTCACAGCCGGCGACTCGTGACCGGGCAGGTCGGCGCGCGCGTTTCGCTACCGGTCACCGGTGACCGAGCCGCACCCAAAGTGTTAATACAACAAAGTTGTGAAATCAGGGCAAGATGTACCCAAATAAAAATACATCTACTTTGGTATTTTCTTTGAGACGCCGACTCTTTCTGTTGCATACTTTTAAGGTGAATATGACTGAATGGTGAGTGTGATGGATCAGATGAGCTGTAGCTTTGAAGCTGACAAATACCAGCCGATTTATTTGTTGTTACCATTAATTAAGTCAATGAACCTTCAAAATGCTACTAGGCAATTTTTTTAGGATCGAACCAGCAACTCTCTGATTCAAAGGCATGATAACAACGACTCAGATATAAGGTGACAATGAGAAGAAAACAGGAGCTCAAAGATAAATTGGATTAGATAATATTGTAGGCTATAGCATGCAGCAGCACAAACAAGGGAAAATTGACTTGATAATGACATATGATATTTATCAGACGGATCGGCCAGGTTGGTGGATGGGCTACTTATTTAAAGAAAATCACCTGCTATTTCTTTATTATTTTTATTATTTAGTTGAATAACAATCTCTTATACTTAAATGACTGTACTAGTACCAGGAGGACCGAGCGTTGCTCGGTGAAATATTAGTAAAATTTAAATATCAGAATAAACTTTATTGACATTTAATATGCAGTACATAAACAGCTGTTACATTTCTTTTTGAAGTTCTGAATGTACTTCTTGTTTATATGTTGTTGATTCGTTGCCAACATGGCAACCCATAAGCCCAATGTTAAAATTTTGTAATTTTAAACTTTAATTTTTAGCAAAATTAGATTTTCCCTGGGGGCGAGACCCATCTCAATCGTATTTTTAAGGTAAAACTAAGTTTATTCCAAAATTTGAAGGAAATCGTCGGAGCCGTTTTTGAGATAATTGTGCAAGCAAGCAAACAAGCAAACAAGCAAACATTGCTCGTATAAAAGTATAGGATACAACTTATTAAGCAAACAGAAAAGGGTCAATAGAGAAAATGTGGTTTCAGGTAAGATATTTAGTGTGTAGTAAAAGGCGACTAAAAGGGGCTGACCGGCTCAAGCTGGAAGGTTTTGGGAGTGACCCTGTTGTATTGCAGAGGCAGATATGTGCCCTCCACTGCTGATAGTCTTCTTCAGTATGTCGTCACAAGCCAGCCACTTTATTTCCTAGTCAGGATGTGCGTCACGTATGCAGAGGACGGGATCTGCATTGCAACGGGCGAGCCTCGGATATCCGTTATCGAAGCTTGACTCCGAGGGTATAACCATTCTCGACAATATGTCCCCCTTGCCACATGATGACCTGGTATCTGTATAATACAGGTATTTCATGTCCGAACCCACAAAACACAATAAAGACAAAACATGACAGTGGATTAACAGGTACTGATAGCAATGCCTACTGAGAGTCCTCGATTCATGACAAAGCAGCATTGAGAGCAGCTTAGGCAGTGACCTTATAGATGCCACTGCTTACGACGTCGAGTGCTGCAACAAAGAGTCCTTCGAATCTGCAAGGAGGCTGCAGAACTGTTCCCCCTTCAAGCGCCTTACTCTCAGACGTGGCAAATGCCTGCAAAGTATAGTAGGAATGTCAAAACATACTAAGGTTAAAAAGGTACTGTCGAGCATTCTCAGACATTCAAGCCTTGCTTGATTTAACTTTTCAAATTATATTGATAGGGGAGAAAATTATCACACAAAGTAATATTTTTTAAAAGCCCAAAATATCTCATGATTTGGTAATTAAAATCCACTATTTGTTTTTAAAAAAATCACAACTAAACTTACAAGGAGAGCTGTTGATGATACTGCCAAGACGTTTCACAAATGTATCATAAAATAGAGGATTTTATGTTGAATTTTAAATTATGCATGTGTTTGAGTTTTTATGAAATGTTATGACATTATACTAGAATCATGTGTGGTGTTGTAAACGCCAAAACACCCTGTTCCCAGCACTCCATGAAAGTTACGTGTTGATTTCAAATGTGTAGAGAAAATTTCTTTCATCAGCAATGACCGAGGAGTTGGAAAATGCCATTCTCTCCCTAAAGAACAACAAAGATCCTGGTCCCAATGGCATTCCCTATGAGTGTGCAGTAAGGCGGTTACCATCTTTATAAATGGAAGTTGGGATTTGAATGCAGGATTAAACTCAAATCATTTAAGCGTTTCCAGAAGTCAAAACCAATAAAATTATATATTTGATTGAAACCTCTTGATGTGAAAACTACAGAAACATTGGTGATATCCTTCGAACCTCCATATGGCTCTGCCCCATATGTGTTCAAATTTAACATGTTATCAATGTATACAGAACCAAATAAGTAGGGACATCCCTTGTAAAAAAATTTTAGTTTTGCCCTCAAAAACCAGAGGAAAATAAAGCGCTGATGCTAGTATTAATTCTCCTTATTGTCAAAAAAAAGGCTCTTTCTACTTCTTAGGCCTGTAACACACCTAAGAAGTGCCACTGCAACGCAGCAGCACACCTCCTGTGTCATGCGAGTGTGTCTGCTAGTAGGAGGAGGGAGCCTAGGCCTATTACACACTTAGGTGGCGCATCTGCTATTTAGCAGCACGCTGCACGCAACTGCTACGGTACGTCACGCGAAAAACCAAAAAAAGTTTTTTAATTGGAGCTAACACACTACAGTAAATGCTATTTGTATGCAGTTTCAGGAAATTTTACCTTCTAAAGTTTTTATGCCCTTTGTCAGTCTTGAGAACGGTGTATTTTTCTCTTGTAAACTCAAAATTACAATATGGCTTATCTTGTTGGGGGGGAACGTACTATACGACCATCCATCCGGTATTAATGTGTCAAAATAAAATAATTAGGGGAGGGTGGGCCACAGTGGAACGTGGGCCACAGTGGAACAATTATATTTTTTTGAATTTGGCTAGTCTGTCAACTGCTGCACTCTGTGAGTGAACTCCAAAACTATTTGTCTACCCATAGTTCATTGGTGCAAATGGGTGCCTTCCTGTCAGGAAGTAAAATAATTCATGTTTTGTTTTTGACTGCCAAAAGTTAGTTTTCTCAGGTTATTTCGTCACAAATTTATCTTCTGTTTATAGTGGTTAGAGGTAAGTGTCACACACCAGTATAAAGAACAACTCAAGAACAACATCAAGTATCTCAATGTAACAAAAAATATTACCTATTATATGTTTTTAATTTAATAGTTTGAAACCCAATTATAGATTTTTTTCATTAAATTATCTTTTTGGAAATTTATGGAAAAGCCATAAAGTCTTGAACTGGCTGTTCTTTTTAGAGATCAGTATGTCAAAAGGAAGGAAGAGGAAAAAAGAAGAAAGGATAAGAAAGAAGAGGAGAAGCATTTGAAACTGTTAAGTCTTTACATGGATAACATTTGAGTTTAATAAACATGATTTATTACAATATTTTTGCGTTTTAATTCGTTGTTCCATTGAGGCCCGTATATGTTCCACTGTGGCCCTATATTGGGCCACAGTGGAACACGTGCATAGGTTTTGAAAAACAGTTCATAAAAATTAGTTTTTATTTCATTATCAATTTTAAAATATATATAATGTATGTGGGAAAGGTTTTTCTTTAAGTACATTCATCTTCTGAAGCTGTTAAGCAAATAGGTAAAAAAACAAAGATTGTTTGGAATTTTTGTTCCACTGTGGCCCACCCTCCCCTACTGTAAGATAATGAGTGGAGCACGAAGGCGAGATTCGCCTTTTTCCTCTTTGAGGATACTTCCTCTTAGTATTTATACATATTCCGAGTTCTTAGGATATTTTTTCAAAGAGGAAAGCACTTAAGGGGGAATTTGAACGTTTTTTCTGCAAGGCTACAAAATTTAAATTGCGCTTATAAACTATTATATTCTTTTTCTGCTCCAAAATTGTTTAACATTCTCCCTGCTTCAGTGTCTTCTTCGTTAACAACCAGTTTGTATATAAAAAATCTAAAATCATGGCTTTTTACAATGAACAATGTTGAAGTTTTTTTCACCTGAATTCAACAGCATATTTTTGTGTATTTTATCACTGCTATTTTTTGTTACTTGTGTTATAACTTACTGCTGCATCTTGACCACTATAAATATTTGTTAGAATTGCTTTGTATTGTATTTTTTCTCTTCAAATGCAAGGCATAGCATCTAAAGAAACTTTGAGAAAATATATTTGTAAATTGAAGCCTATGTTATCTAAAAAATGGGAGTTACCGGCCCACATGCACTTTTTTTTTAATTACCACCCCTACACAGCATTGCTCAAGGGGTGGCTATCCATAGTGTACAGATACTATAGCAAAGGATTTGTATTTTTTTGTATTTAAAAATTTTTTTGGCTTAAGTGTTCCTTTGTATATTTATCTAATGTGCCTTTCGCTTGTTTGTAAAATTGTACATTATGGAAATAAAGAATTTATTCATTTATTTTTATTTATTTATTTAGTAGCGCCATCCCCACCACGCCTCTGCTACTGTAGAATCTTTAGCCCAAACCAATTTATCGTCAATAAAGAACTATTTAAATTCTAATAATTTGCTATTAAATTTGGATGAAACAAATTGTATATCATTTTTCACTGCATTAAATGTTCAAATAGATCAAGTAAATGAAACAAAAGTCTTAGGTTTAGTGCTCGATGAAAACTTATCTTGGAATCATCATACTGACAAAGTGAAAAATAAAATTTGCTCAGCCTTGTTTATACTAAGAACTTTGTCAAAATTTTGTTCATTGGAAATGGTTTCAAAGGTTTACCATGTGCATATCTAGTTCTACTTCTATAGTTTATATAATTTCTAGATGGTAATATATAAATTAAATTATAATAAAACAAAGGTTTATTTACATTTTTGCTCTCTGTTACAATGCTATCAATGTATACAGAATAATAAGGCCATAATCTGTTAAAAAACATTTGTTTTGCCCTAAAAAAAAAAAAAAAAAAAAAAAAAAAAAAAGAGTAAAATATAGCACTGAAGCCAGGATTACTTCTTCTAATTGCTATGAGAAGCACTTCTTTCCGCCTTTGAAATTTTAAAATGAGCATATTTGTTTACAAAAAAACAATAATGACATGTTTGCAGCTATCTGGTTCTATTCAACCAAAGTATTTAGAATATTCTACCAAATACCGGACATCAACAAACCCTCTAGTGCCATCACCAGCACTGATAGCTGTTTCAACCACAACAAACCAACTCATCCGTCAATTTCAATAAAGATAAAGATTTTAGAGATGACGGCACCATCACCACTTTTGGTGAGTCCTATACAGATGTCCAGTACCGTTAGGAACTTCTAAATACATTTTCAAGTTTTTTAATCAATTAAAATGAGGTTGATTTAGGATTTATATTTTCTTTTTTCCAATACAAAAAGTGCTGACTAAATCCTGCTGCAACTTAAGCCATCATTATGTAGCACAAGCCAGACAGAATGGTACTCCGTTCTTCTCAGTAAATCCTTGTTGTGCATTGATCGGTTTTTTACATTTTTGACAAGAAAAACATTGTTTATGCCAATGTTTTTCCAAAGCAGTCAAAACAGTGTCTTGGATCATTTGCCCACAGCCTGAACATTTTTTCCCGAAGAGGGCAGCGTAGTCTTTATCACAGTAAGGCTGGCCATCTTTGGTGTTGAATTCTCCTCCTGTAATTGGTTTCTTACAATGAGCACAGACAAAGTGATCTTTATGCCACTTCTTGCCTAAGGCTGACAAGATGGTATCTGTTATTGGTTTACTGCAGTAAGCACAGACCGGATTACCCCCTGAAGCTTCATTTCCCTTATTTTGGAAGAGGTTTTTGTGATCAATTTCACAATACGGCTTTCCATCCTCTACAAAGAAAGATGAATCCCCAAAAGGTTTTTTGCAGTGAGCACAATAGAAGTGGTCTTTATGCCATTTTTTACCCATAGCGTTTACAACGGTGTCCGTGATAGGTTTGTTGCATTGTGCACAAATCGCCCCACTCGTTGAGGCACCTTGAAAAAGGGCTTTATGGTCAGCCTCACAATAGGGCAATCCATTTTCTGTAAAGTATTTTGAGTCCTTAAACGGTTTTTTGCAGTGAGTGCAAACAAAATGTTCTTTATGCCAACTTTTCCCTAGGGCATTTACAACAATGTCCTTTATGGGTGCATTGCATTGTGCGCAAATTGGAAGATTTGCTGTCTGGAAAAGGGCTTTCCAGTCGGCTTCACAATATGCTTTCCCGGCTTCCTCGATGTACTTTGCATCTTTCAGCGGCTTCTTGCAATGTTCACACATGAAGTGGTCCTTATGCCAACATCTATTCAAAGCCATCACTACTGCTTCATTAATTGGCTTGTTGCAGTAAGCACAAATTTTAGATTTTGAACCCATTTTTGCTGTAAATTTCTTGTCTAAAAATAAATTACTTGAAATTTATCTTGAATGAATTGTACTTGAATTTGATTGTTCTTGATATTTTTATATTTTTCTAAGGATTGATCGTTACCATGACACACACAGTGAAGTAATTAATTTCAAAACCTCATTCGTTCATTCATGCATTTTTCTTCACTTTTATACGAGTAATCTAGCTTCTTTCAACATAGGATTTAACAGTCACGAATTTATAAGTTAAATCGAATGAAAGTTTTTTTATGTAGTTTACTTAAATCTAGGGTTAGACCAGACCATGCATTATGGATATGATTGTAAGGGTAAAATAATTGTTAAAGCCAGTTGAAACAGTTATTAAAAGTAATCAGAAATTACGTAACATAACATGAACAACTGGTGAAAACAAATAAATATTGAGAACACATAAAAAATTTTTAAACTGTTTACTTTCAAAATGTTGCGGCCCAATTTAGATCTTTTCATAGTACAGTAGAGGGGAAGTGACAACTGCAATGGCATTGTCACTTCCAAAAAAATCACTCAAACTGAAAGGTGGTTGAAGCAAACATAGGAGTGAGACCAATAACTAAGTCTTTAAACTGTTTACTTTCAAAATGTTGCGGCCCAATTTAGATCTTTTCATAGTACAGTAGAGGGGAAGTGACAACTGCAATGGCATTGTCACTTCCAAAAAAATCACTCAAACTGAAAGGTGGTTGAAGCAAACATAGGAGTGAGACCAATAACTAAGTCTTTAAACTGTTTACTTTCAAAATGTTGCGGCCCAATTTAGATCTTTTCATAGTACAGTAGAGGGGAAGTGACAACTGCAATGGCAGTGTCACTTCCAAAAAAATCACTCAAACTGAAAGGTGGTTGAAGCAAACATAGGAGTGAGACCAATAACTAAGTCACTTAGCTATCAGGTAGCTACACCTGACTCAAGTTCACAAAAATTCTATTATTCCCAGATGTGTACCTGGGTAGGTTTACCAAACAGACTCCTCATCCCCTCTTATAAACAACCAATTATCTGTGATTAGACCAATGGTCATAGAATAAAATTACTCCTGCTTCAAAACTACCCATCTATCTTCTTATTTCTATAAGGGTTTCGTCTGTTACGTCCCTCTTTCTCTCGACCTACTAGACCGATTTTTAAGATTGAGGTGTCATTTTAAAGCTTAGGATATAGCGCAGTGACGAATCGTAATTAAAAAGGTCATATCTTTTCAGGCTTTGCCCCCCTCGACTTTGTTTTATTTCTAGAGGGCGCTTTAAAATGTTGATCAACTTTCATTGCAAGTTCTTTAATATGAATTGTAATTTAACAGCTGATTACCTCCAGATGAATTTTAAAAGCTAGATAGTAAACAAAAATAGATCTCTGTCACTTCATAATCAACATTCACATACTGTAGGTGAGTTTCACTCTTACAGAATCATAAAATGCGCAATTTGCGCACGGGCCACCTCGTCTATGTATAATTTATGCTGTAGTTAAGAGATCAGAAGATATTCAACACCTGATATAGCTGCTTATTTTGTAGCCCATGACAATGAATACAGAGACTTTTAAGAAGAACACATCTTATGGCTTTTATTATGCCAGATTCGTTAATTGGGCAACTCACCACGAGACAGCGCGCGCTGTACTCCCGCGGTGTTCCATTATGTGTACCCCCTCCCTTTCAATCAGGTCTACTGAGGAATTAGCGCAATTCCAACAATGGTGCTCCCCTTTGTTTACACCTTCGTGGGCCATACCAAAGTGGTTGAAGGGCTATGAAATTTTAATATTCTTTTTCTGTATTACATTCCGAATCAAACAATACTAAAATTGCCTCTCACATGATGGTTGCTGGAGGGGGATGAAGTGTAATTGGAACAGCCAGCTGTTCGCGGTGTTCGCTGGTTGGAACAGCCACCGCTCGAAGCTACCGAAGGTGATTGGCCCAATTTAAAAAAGACTGGGGGAAAAATTAGACAAATTAAAAAAAAATTAATTTGTTTATCAAAGAATTACAACATTACAAACATTTACAAAGAACAATAACACATGCAAAACTAGTTTACAATGTAAAGGTAAACCCTCTGCTGTGCTGTGATTTGAGATAGTAACTGACCAGAAGGATTACTTTTTAACAACTATGCCATAAATGTATACAAAATATTTCAGACAAATGGTTAATATTAATACGGAATTGAAAAGCTATAGACTTCCAAGAATTTAAGTTGTTTCTTTTAGTGGCTCATTTCAGATACCTGTCGTACACTTGTTGAATTAATCTGCTAAAGATGCCATGAAATTAAGTATTGGCTGGGTTAGCTGAATGGTTATGGACCTTTTGAATCTGAAAGTTGAATTTTCAATCCTGAAAGAAGTTAGGAGCTTTTTAAATTCGAAACTAGACCCAGCTAGTGTATTTAGTAAGGAAATGGGCTATTTATTGATTCTTACAAATGAATCAGGTGGTCTTTGTCACTAACAAAGCTCCACCTAATTTGATCCATAACACACCCCATACTAACCTTTCAGTTACATTGGCCTTGAAATATGCACAGGATTGCATTGGTATCTAAAGTATCAAAGTATGGTACGAGATGTGATTATTGTGATATATCTTATTGTAAAAATTAATCCATATAAAATACAGTTCCAGGGGTCAAAAGCATTTTTATGAACCCCACCTGTTCCAAAAACTTCTACCGCTGGTTTTGATAAGGGTGTCTTTCCCCGAACACGTTCATCTGAGTAGTTTAAATATATGGAGCAATTTGGATTAAACTCAGGTTTAAATTTATACTGACTTGGGAAAGTGCATATGTTTGGTAATTTAGCTGATCAGTCAATTTTAAAATATTCTGTTTGCAAAGCTTAAGTAAAAAGAAAATTTTATTTATTTGATTACTACCGTACTTCTTTTAGATACGAATCAGACTCTTCTAACGATTAATTTATTCTCTTCTAATTTATCAAAGTTAAAAGTAGTCAATAGTATGCATCAATTAATTGTCAGTACAGTATACTCACAACATTTGGCGTGTAAATACAGAGAAAAAGGAAAATAAAATATCAAACGAGATATAAAAAGAATTATAATATATTAGACTCTGAACTCATTAAGTAAAGACAGTTTGATAAACTGGAATATGTAATACAACACCATTTAAAATAAAACTTTAAGTTAGTTTATAATTATAATTTTGAAAGAATGATCAATTTGTCATTACATAAAAATTATTGCAGCACAAGTTTGGAATTAATTGACTGGTTTCATATGTTCTTATTTAACTAGCACACTAACTAATCATTTTAATAAATATTTAGGCCCTACCTCAAGTACTGTTCAGAATTAGTTTTATTTTCATGAAACTAGAATCAAAAAACTGGTTCAGGGTAGAACATTCTTGTTCTATTTTCATCACTAACAATCATAGAACGATTGTCGAGTGACAATAATTGTTCGTTTCCTGACCGACACTGATGCATAATAATGTCCAGATCAATTGACTAATCTCTGCTGCAAGCTTAGAGGCCAAACGTATCAAGTCGGGGGAGGTTTTCGTCAACAATGGCTTCCACATTAATCTTATCTAAGATTTCCTGAATTTTTTCTTTCAAAGGTTGTTCAAGTGTGTCCACTATAATATGCCTAATCAAGCGAGGGAATGCATTTATAATCCCTTCGATCATCATATTCAGTGTCATCGGACTGTTCATCGTTACTTTTACCCACCCGAGTTCAAGATCTAAGTCGTACAGCTGAGGCTTCTTCCTCACATCTAGAGACTGGTGAACCATCGCTCTCACTTGCAGATGATCTACAGTGAAGTTTGTATCACCATATTTAACGATTCCAAAAGTTTGTCCAGTCCAATGACAACTGCCAGTAAGTTTTCCTGTCATGACATGCACAGCAATTTCAATAACTCCCGCATCCATGGAAAGTGACAGGTTTCCAACTCTGCGAAAGCTAGACAACCCTTCGACCCAAAAATCTGTGATATTTACATAAACCAATCCTCCCAGTAGGAATGTATGATCCCCTATGTGGTACGGATCGTAACCATTATTTCTACAATACTTTCTTCCCTCTGAAAAAGCTAAATCTACCGGATTCACTTTATTGATAAATTTCGTTGAAACTTCTTTTAGCTTCTTATTCACATCGGTTCTGATGACGAGATTCACTCTTTCCAAAATTTGAGGTTTGATGCTATTGAACAATGCATCTCCCACTGCGCTGACCATTCCTTGAAACATGGAGCCCATAAAGCCGAGGTTTTTGAAGTCCACTTTCATGTCTCTAGTGAACATATCCATCTGGGAGTCTGCGGCCTCTAGGTGACCTTCAGTGGCTGTTTGGATCTCAGCCACGCCTTCGGAGTCGACATCAAGGAGGGTAACATTGAATGGCCCTGCCGCTCGGCTGAAGAACGTTCTCAAAGTGTAATTGCCAAGGATCACAAGTCTTTTCATGTGCAAAAGGATGTATACCTGAAACACATTAAATAATTTTAAAAATCAAATTAATTAGATAAATAGTTATCCTATACTATAATACAAGCAGTGTCTGTGGCGATGTATTTTCGACAGTCTCGAAATCTAGCGGGTATATTTTGCTTAACCCTAGATTCACACACTTTCTTCTCACACACTACGGCAGTTCCTGTGAATTGTGGGTTGGGTATTACGCCCAGGGCCGGCGCACCCATTAGACGAACTAGGCGAGCGCCTAAAGCGGCACTTTCCCGGGGGGCGGCCAAAAATTGAAAAAGAAAAAAGCTAAAATAAATATTTTTTATATTAACAAAACACACAGGATTATTTTTAATGAAAAATAATTGTTGATAGTTATTTTTTTAAGTTAATATATATTAGCACTGAGTGTACCGCTGCTGTCCCTGACACCGATGTCGCCACGCTTGTGTGATTGGCTGCAGAGTTAACTTGGATGCCAATCACAACATGAGCTAGTGAACCATCGCTAGGGCTTTAAGGAACCGGTATAATCTTTACTGGTATGTCTGGTGGTTTTGAGGACATGTGAAGTGACCGAGTATCATGACTGTCTCCTGACTCATTAATACCTTAAAGCTGCTATCAACATTGATTATACCGGGTGTTCCAGACCACCCGTACACCCCTTTTAAAATCTACAAAATTAATTATTCACAAAAACAAATTGTGCCATTATAGGTAAACCGGTTGCGCTCTATCCATTGATGATAATTTAAATGTACAGGGTGTACCGGAAAGAACCTACCCAGACCGTAAGTCATTAATTTTAAATACGAACCCCCACTTTTTATGGTATTTTTTAATTCTACACATAATTTTAAGACTACTTTGCAATTTAATGTGTATCCCTAATCCTAACAATTTGGGAGATAATGGAGGTCGAAGTTTGATTTTTTACCATAAGAATAACATGGAGCAAATTGTCATATTCATTAACACTGAAACTTTTACCTTTAACTTAACTGTCCAAGCACAAACATATCTTATAACCTCATTTTAGATAATATTTCATAAAAAAATATCGATTTTCACGTAATAAATTTTAGTTTTCTACACATTTTAAATCATTTCCACCATATTGACAAATTCATGGAAAAATAAAATAAATTGTGACAAAACTAATAATTTATGAAGTTAAAGTGTTTAAAAGAAGAAGCTAAGGCATTTTTATGATAGGTCTTTTAAGTTTAACGGGAAATTTACAGAGATAATGGATGTGAAATTTAGTCCCATGTGTGAAATTTAGCCCCATGTTATTCTTATGGGAAAAAATCAAACGCATTAGCGTATCTCCCAAACCGTTAGGATTAGGGATACACATTAAATTGCAAGTAGTCTTAAAATTATGTGTAGAATCCAAAAATACCTTTAAAGTGGGGGTTTGTATTTAAAATTAATGACTTACCCGTCTGGGTAGGTTATTTCTGTTACACCCTGTACATTGAAATTAACATCAATGGACAGAGCGTAACCGGTTTACCTATAATGGAACAATTTGTTTTTGTGAATAATTAATATTGTAGATTTTAAAAGGGATGTACGGGTGGTCTGGGACAGACGGTATAGCTTACACTAACGTAAATGACTTCTCATAGCTTAAGCGTGTTTGAATCCAATTTACGGTGTGGTGATCTTCCACGGCGTACATGAAGTACAAGTAACATATTATAGGTAAATCCGAATTACCACTCTTCTTAACAAGGATGAAATAGGTTATATATAACCAATGGTTATGTTTATACTGTGATAAAGTGTTTTTGCAGCACTGTAAATCCAGCTGAATAACATCGATTGCAACACCTCTGGCGCAGTACACGAACCTTCCAAATTTCTGTGTCGAACTAAATTCATTGGATGAGAACACTATTTACGTTATTATATATAGTTGACTTTCGCTGCCCCTACAAAACTTTGTGTTCCCACACTTGGGGGATTTTCCAACAATTTCTCACACCTGAGCACAAACCTACTCGCCGATGCAACAGTGATAACATCTGGCCATAGTGTTAAACTTGTGACTTATTTGAGTTGTTCGTTTGGCGTAAAAATTTATAGTGGGTATCCAGTCTTCATTAACGTATATGGTATTTTGTTTTCCTGCGCGTTTGTGGCTATTCGGCAGGTCGGTTCCCATGCTATTTGCATCGGCAAACGCGCTGTGCCACTCCAGTCTGTCAAGTCCCTTTCTCGTCACTTAGTCTTATCAATTTAAGCGTTGGGCTCGCCAAAGCAACTCTGAACGTGAAAATTGAATAGACCTGTAGAGTAAATAATATTATCTCACACAAAGCGACGTTTCATCACGATTTGAACTCAATCAAGTGTAAATTATTGTAGATTTATAATGAGGGTATGAATAGGGTAGAGGGGGGGAGGCAGATGTAACCTCTGCCTAGGGCGGAAAAAGTGCTAGCGCCATTGTACTATTTCCAGGAATCAATGAATAATTACTAAATAATCAATGAATAAAAGGTACATGCCCATGTGCCCCCCATTCTCCCGTCCCCGCATACCCCCAGTTCTTCCCCATGCCCTCTATGTCCATCATTGCTTCCATATGCTCCCCGTTCCCTATCAATCCGGTTGTGCATTCCAATCTCCGCACCGCCACATGCCCCCATGCCCAACTTTCCTTCCTGTCGTCCCCGCACCCCACATGCCCATCCACCCCTCTTGCCACCGACGCTCCTAGTGCCGCTTGTGAATTACATAATTGGGATCACGAAGATGAAATCTTCTGTGGATCCGTAATCTGTCCATGTTCTCCTTTTTTATAGTGCATTGCCAATTTTAAAAAGTTATTATTATTTGGCTATCTTAACTCAAAATATTTGGTCAATAACCAGCGGAGCTTATGATACAAAATATTCACTGGAACATCTGCTTAACCAAACATGTAAATCCAAAAAACTTCTTCCCATTACATTAACATTGGAACTTCAAGGTCCAATGGGGCAAAGCCCTGGTAACTTTTGATAATTCTGGTATTATCAAAAGTTGCACTATAGATTATCCCATTGCTGATGTGGACAGTGTGTACTAATTTCATACTATATCATTGAATTTACATTATATATATTAATTTACATATATATTAGTTATTCTTTTATTTATAACAATTAAATTTTTTTTCCAATACATTATTTTTGTAAATAAATTAGCACAGTAATTTGATCATAATTTAAAATTAAATACATTGAAAATAAATTCCTCATTTGGATGCTGGAACCAAAATTTTAAAAAAGTTGGCAGTTCTTTACTCTAATTTGCCGTGGTCACGTAAAATACAGATTTGTGTGAAAAAGTATAAGGGTAGGTTTACACGTGAGAGTTTTTCACTCTCGGGGAGTAGTTAGTTACTCTCATAAAAATTTCAGACAGCTGTTGATAGTACTCGCAGAAAACTGTCTGGGATTAACAATCTTGGAAAATTCGCTGGTTGTGTAAACACCTCTGCGAGTACCTGCTGAGAGTACGAAACTCTCTGAGAGTGAAAAACTCTCACGTGTAAACCTACCTTAAAATAAAGTAAGTGCTTAAGTTGCTACAGTTCAGTTGGATGATGCCACGGGCATAGCTATGATTTTATTTTGGGGTGGTGAAATAGGATAACTAGCAAGGCAGCAAAACTAAGGTATTTTGAGTAGGCGATTTTTGAGAATTTTTGAGGGTTCAGACTAATTTCTTTGAGACATAATTTGGACTTCAACTCTACTTAGTCATGTATACAGAAGGTGCTTACACATATAATTAATTATTTTCGATAGACCTCGGGCCGAGAGGCCCTTGTGGGACCCCTTGATTGGCTTTGTGTACCACGGGGTCCCCTTGGCCAAGAGTAATTTGGAAGTGTCAAAATCATCCAGTCCTGCCTTTGGTTGAGGAGCATTCTCCAATGGGCTGACTGTGGCAACTCTAATGTGACATTCAAAATAGTTTGTGAACTGCTAAAATATGTTGTAATTATAATGTATTTACCTGCATTTTGTCCACATCAGTATTAATATGTTCTACTGTGAAATTGGAGAGTCCATAGACGTTCATATTCTTGAAATCCATTGTTCCAACGGAAAACGACTGTTTAAAATCTTGCATTGACATTGGTTCCGGAAAGAAACTTTGTCCTGGAACAACAACTACCCCAACTTGTTTATACGTTTGCAGGACCAGTCTGATTTGATCACTTAATTTGTTTACTCTATCCATAGCAACTTCCATCATTGTTTTGGGCTTACTACTTTCAGTTGTTGAGGATGATACTTCTGCAGAGGTAGTACTACTTGGACTGTAGTAGGGCAGTTCATCATCACTATCTTCAGATGAAGATTCTACTATCACAGGTGTTTTCCCAGTTGTAGTGGTTGATGAACTTTCAGTAGTTGATTGTGTTTCCTCCTCTGTATTTACTCCGGATAACTCTGAATTTACTTCCGTGGTTGTTCCTGACTCCAATTCAGTTGTGGACTCCAGATTTATATCAGGTGTTATTTCAGAAACTTCTTCTTTTTTTAAATCAGGCACCATTTCAGTTCCAGATTCAGTTTCTTGTGTTGTTGTTTCACCCTGTGCCTCAGTCGTAGTATCGTTATCCATTTGTGTTGTAGATTCAGCTTCATTTCTGTTTGTAGTTTCCTCCGATTTTTCCTCCGTTGTTGTTTGTGTTTCATAGTGAGTTGATGAGTCAGTATTTTCAACAGTTGATACTTCTGGTTTTTCATTGGTAAGTAAGTTTAAATTTGACGATTCTAAAACAGATGTAATTGTGGTTTTATCTAAGTTGTTGTTAATTTTTGTAACTGTCTGGTTTGGATTGGTTCCGATAGAATTTACTGACTCAGGTTTGACATCTACAGATCGTTTCTGTAGTCTTTTCCTTTGATTATCTTCTTTGCTTTCTGAGCTGGAACTTGAACTAGAGCTTGAGCTTGAGCTTTCTGAGCTCGCTTTGGTTTTCTTACTTTCTTCACTTGATTTACTTTCTTCAGAAGAACTTGAATCTTTTAGTTCTTTACTTGATGGTTTAAGGGATTCTTCAGTTTTAGCCTTCCTCGCTTCTTTGGGCAAAACACTACTTGATTTTCCATCAAGTTCTTCATCTGCAATTTTTCCACCTTCTGTAAATACTGCAGCTAAAACAGAAAAAACCATCTCAATTTAAAATTATTTTAAGGAAGCTACTTACATAAATTAATATCTTAATTATAGACCCATCTTAATTTAAAGACCATACAGATTTCTGTAGGATCTAAGTAAGTAATTTTTTTGTTCCTCAAATATATTTTAATAAAATAATTTACCCTCTGCTCCTGCTGCTGCTGTGACTTAATATAAATGAAAATATTAAGACAGAGAATCCTAAATACAATAATAAAAATAATAATCGTCTTTATTTGAGTGGTTCTCAGTATACACTGATTTTCAAACAACTCTACTAATTTCTATAACTTAATCTAATTTTATCTACAATAATTAATAGTGTATCTTTAATTGTTTCTTTATTGAATTTGTTTCTGATTCGGTTATATTTTTTGGTATAGAATGGTGCTGACACATTCTATATCTTTCGTGCATAAAATTTTTAACACTTTCTTCCAATTTCTTTGTTTATTTTTGGGATGTGCATTTGATAATTTTGTCTTGTAGATTTATTTGATGTGTCAATTCTACAAGCCAATTTCTCATGAAGGTAATGTGGTTTTTTCAGTTTTAATTTTTTGTGTATCATGGATAAAGTTAAAATTTCACATGTAATTTTTGTAGGTGATAGTTGAACAAATTTTTTACAGTTTGTAATGTGATCATATTTTTTTAACTGTAAACATATCGTATAGCTGAATTTTGAATTTTTTCTATTATTTACTCTCTTCTTTGATTAATCCATTGCTATACACTGGATAACAATATTCAAAACATTGACATAATTAGAGAGTTTACTATTTTAATTTTAGCGCTTTCAGGCAGAAGGTCTTTGTAACTGTATAGGGCACGGAGTCTTCCCACAGCACGTTGACAAATATTACTTATAGGGTTTGTGAATTTCATCTCTGAGTCTACAATAGTTCCTAAAACTTTGACCTTTTCACTAACCTTCACTTCACTTCCACCTATTTCTATTTTAAGATTTTCTGTTTTTATATAAAACCTAATTATTTTTGTTGATAAATGAATTTACATTACATTTAGAAATATTTAATTTAAGTCCATGGTTAGAAGACCAAACTAATATATTTTGCAAATCAAGATTCATAATTTTAAATGTGGTTTTGGCGATGCGGTTTGGATCGTATGAATAACAAAGATGAAAATCATCTGCATACACTACAAATTAAAACAATAAAAAAATTATTATTTAGATCCCTTAATGTAAATCTCTTATTAAAGAGTGGATTTCCCATTAATTTAATCATCTACATATGCTGTATTGAGACTGTAAAGCAGAGGTCCTAAGCAGCTCCCCTGAGGTACTCCTCTATTCTTTAAAAGGGGATTTGATGTTCTTCTATTTGAACCATTTGTATTCTTACTTAAATATGACTGAAACCAAGTTATAACTGTCTAGTCAAATCCAAAATATTTCATTTTCTTTAACAGTAATTTATGAAAAATTGTAATTGTGAATTACTAAAGAGAAGGAAGCAGATTGTGTGCATTAATGCATCATAAATATCCAAAGAAATAAAAATAGAAATATGTATATTATATCAGAATCAACCATGGACGGCGGGCAGGGATATGGGGCGAGCGGTTAGTGGGGGTGAGGGGGGGGGGGGCTCACACTGAAACTCATCTGCCTTGGGCCCCAAAAATTCTCCCGGCCCTGAATGAACGAACTCATCTTACAAGTTTTACAAGATCAAAAAATACTCTGTCTCCCATTACTGATTTTCATTAAACGAGTACTTGAACATGTCATTTTTTACTAATCTACGGGTTGGGGAAAAGTTTGGAACCAAGGTAACACCGGTAACTCCTGACCAACGACAACTCCTTACTTACTGGCCATAATGTAATGAAACATGTTGTTTGTATAAGGTATTTTTACCCCACACATGTAATTTACAGATTTTTTGCATGCCCAGAGGATGTGTCCTACAGAGGAAGTTTTGAATTTTAAATTTAACTGTAGGTTGAAATACAGGGTGATTGATAAAGTGTGCCAGGTATTTTACTTGAAAACCATAAGTTATTTCGAGAAACGCTACAAAGAAACTTCGGTGGACTTTTAGTTCTGCATTTAATAGTGATTTAAATTTTTTTCAAAAAGTCCGCCATATTCTCCAATGGGCAGCCAACTTAAAATATTTTAATACAAATCCCCTATTTTTACCATATGCCATGGTATATTTTGATTGGACACATAATTTATGACCTTTTTTATTCTTTGTAAAATTTTTCTCTAAACCTAACAGTTAGGAGCTAGCGGCAATGGGTCTTGATCAGCATCGGACAGCATCGGTATCGAACCTCACGGCAATAGAGGGCCCACGAATTGGGGGGGCCCGCAAGCCTTGGCCGGGTGTTTTCAGGGAGATTTTGTCCGGGCCTGGGCCTACAAAAGACACATGACAGGCCCTGCTACACACGGGCCACCTGCCTATCAAGAAATATTCAGTATCTTATAGAATTGTCATGAAACTTGTAAATTAAGCTTTAATCTTAATTGTGCATAAAAATGGCGCTAACCATCATTATTTAGGGAGCTTAATTAAATATTTATATTTAAGTAATGATACGTAGAATGTGTATCGTCATTGCCATTTAGCACTACTATGCATAGATGGTTAAGGTATCCTATTGTTTGTAGTTTCGATATGAGTAACTAGGCCCGCCGCACATTGGTGCATGGTTGGAGTGAGCCGTGGCTGAGGCGAGGCAGAGCGAGGCGGCGGCAGACTCGCTGAGGCCTCCCTGGAAGTATCCCCACTTGTAGTTGGTAGTTTGTAGTAGACTATGTAGTTTGATGCACAGTTTTCCCCAGTCATCGGTCAGTCCTCGGCGAGTTTTTTACTATTTTCTCCAATTTTGTAATGTAGAGAAAGTATAGTGATTTCCAAAATATCAGTTCTATATTAATTTAGGAGGATATATCCCCCATTGGTCCCCTAAAAGCAAAAAGACTCTGTTTTTTAATGTCTGTCTGTATTTATTAATGATTTTTAATTGAAAATAATGACTAAATTTTTTTTTAATTCAAACTTTTTTAGTTTAATTTGGCCAATTGGCAATAGATGCACGAAGAGCGATTTTAGGAAATATAATTTTAAGGAGTCCAAAAAACTGATAAATAAAATATCCTAAAAATTTAGTTTAATAAATTTGGTCAAACTTTCAAAGGTTTTAAATTTTAGATTTTAAAATTAAAAACAAATACTGGGGTGGTCCCGAGCTCCGGTCTACCCCTGGCGCGCACCCAAATGCAAGGGTTTTTTTAGAATCGTGTTATCTTCTGCCAAATGAAGCCTAGAGCTATAAATAAAGTGTCATATTAAAGAAGAATAACGGTACTAATTTCCTGCTGTTGCACTTTTGTAATTAGTTCATTAAAACCAATAGAAAACTTCAGTTAAAAATCGAGAAAAAACAGATAATTTTAGACAGTTATAGCTGAAATTACAAATTTTATTTTAAAATTATGAAAAGATAGCCGACTAGATCCTTTCTTCTACTTAAAAAAAATTTAACAGCCAATCTCTATCTTTAGAGGTTAGTTTTAAAACACGATCCCCGTAAACCTCTACATTTACAAAACTAAAAAAACCGATGACTTTAGACAGTTATTACTGAAATTAGAAATTTTATTTAAAAACTCTAAAAAGATAGCCGACTAGATCCTTTTGTCTACTTTTAGAAAAAGTTAACAGCCAATCTCTATCTTAATCGGTTAATTCTGAAACACGATCCCCGTAAACCTCTGCAGCCATCAAACTCGCCTAGCGCTACGGCCGCGAGGCGGCATTCAGCATTGTTGTTGTTTTGGCAGGGGTAGACCGCAGCCTTATGTTGTTAGTTTTATAGTTTTCTGTACACAATTTTTGTATTTTTGAAGTGGGCTTTCATGGTGCTCTGCCAAAGCCGAAATAAATAAAAACAAAATAAATAAATAAATAAAAACTCTATATATACAGTGTGTTCATTTTTTTATGCTCACCATTAAGATCTCGCAAACTATAAAAGTTACAGGAAAGGTCAAATTAGCAAAGTAGTGCGGAATTATAAAACATGTAACAGCTGATTAACACCATTGATTTATGTTAACCGCCGATGCCGGTAAACAGCTGATCAACAATGTAAGCAACAAAATATGAAGCACAAAATGAAAAACAGCTGATTTACACCATGGTTGCACCACATGCTAGAAGCATCCTCATTATTAGCATTTCAGGGTTGCTTATTAATCACATTTTTTATAATTAAATAATTATTATGATAAATAAATACGCCATATTTGGTATTTTCGTGATCAGAAAAAATATTTCTTTTTTATGATGATGAAAAAATTACATACTTGCATTAAAAATAATCAACTTGTCTAAAATATCTCAAAAACCGTTGGAAGTAAAACACTTTAATTTTAATATTCAGAATCTACGTAAAATTTCAGTAAAGTTTTATCTAAAAAGTTGTTTTGTAGTTCAACAAATAACAAAGTTATAGGCAAAAGAAGTATTGAGCGAAAAACAGTTTTTCGAGCACAGCGAACGAACCAGTAGAAATATCTGGGATTCTTACACATAATTTTGTTCGGCTTATAATTCCACACTACTTTGCTAATTTGACCTTTCCTGTAACTTTTATAGTTTGCGAGATCTTAATGGTGAGCATAAAAAAATGAACACTCTGTACATTTAATTCTAAAGAATAAACTTTACCTGGTCAGTAGAACTGCTTACACAGGATTACCTCAAGGCTGTGTATTAAGTCCCTTGATATTTTCTATTTATATTTCAGATATCCAATACTATTTAAAAGGTAACACACGGTCCTTACAATTTGCTGAAGACATTGTTTTATATTCTTTTAATAAGTTTAATTTTACGTTGAAGGGAGAGAAGATACCTGGTACGAGAACATAAAATCCTGGGTATGGTTTTGGATGATGAGCTAAAATTCAGAAATCATGTCAATGGTGTGTGTTTACGAGAACTAGACATATTGAAGTCGTTGGCTTTCCACTCCCGGGGTGCCCATCCAAAGTTTCTTTTGGATGTTTATAAGATTTTAGTAAGACCAAAGTTAGATTATGGCTCTCAAATTCTAAATTGCATAACTAGTGAGTCTTCTCAAAAATTGGAAGTTATCCAAAATGCAGCATTAAGGATAAGTTTAGGTGCGTTAAAAACTACACCTATTCAAGCTATGCTCATGGAGACAAATTTAGTTCCACTTCCAATGAGAAGAGAAATTCTTACTGATAAATTAATGGTAAAAATTCTTAGAAGCTCTGACCATCCAGCACATGTTTCTATCATTGAGTTTTCTATGCTAACATCTCATCATGCTTTCTGGAATGGTAAGGAAACTCCTCAAATAATCAAATCCTTTAACAAATGTAAGAATTATTTTATTGGCAACACTTTAGACAAAGGAGTACTCTCTAAATTTAATTTCGATTCTCCAATAGAAATTCTCCAGCACAATATTTGGTTAGTTAAGAATCTACAGTGTGGAATCATCTCAAAGAAAACCGTCTCTCCACTTGTTTTAAAAAGGGTCTCTAATGAAGTGATTTATCATCAGTTTTGTATCTTCTACAAGATATTTACGGACGGGTCTAAAAGAGGCGATCGAGTGGGAGTAGGTGTATATGATCCTGTGAAGAATATCGAGTCGGGTTACAGGATATACAACCATGCCTCAAATATCACTGCTGAGTTGATGGCCATCGGTAAGGCAGTTGATCATATCCTTGACCAAGAGAGCTGTGATGTTGATTGTGTTATTTTTACGGATTCAAAAATTGCTATTCAAATGGTAGGTAAAGCATTGGTTGGAGAAAATAACGAACCTTATACAGTATTTTGGAAATAGTAGCCAAATTACAAAAATTTAAACACATTTGTATCCATTGGATTCCTGGACATGTAGGGGTGAATGGCAATGAAATTGCGGACCGTATAGCTAAATTAGCAGCAGACAAAATTGAAGTAGACATCGACCTACACTACTTGTTCAATACGGATATAATTAGGACCTTTAAAAAAGACATCAAGTCAAAATTCAAAATTCTTTGTGAAAATTCGGAAAAAGTACTATGGTACAAATCCATCCATCAAGAAACAATTATTATACAATTATTATAAACAATTAATTATATGTATCAATTGGCAAACAATGGTTTGGAAATTCAAAGCTCGATAGAAGATGCATAAATATTATCACAAGATTAAGATTTGGCCATACATATAGTGCTGTTCGGTTATTTCAACTGAAATTGGTAGACTCACCGTTGTGCCCAAATTGTAATTTAGAAAACGAGACTATAGAACATATAATTTTTAAGTGTCCTGCACATCAACAGCAAAGGTTGGAATTTCTAAAAAAATTAGAAACAGAAAAATTGACGATTCCGCTGACAGTACGAGAAATTTTAAAGATAGACAACATTCATGTTTGGGAGCCTCTTCTAAATTATATTTTCAGTGTGCAGAAACGTTTGTGATGTGAAGAAACGTTGTGATCTCTTAAAGATATGATGGACTGTATTTAAATTTTAAATTAGTTGCTTTTTACCCCAATTTTTGTTAAATCATAGGTGTCATGACAATTGTCAAACCTTAAAAAAAAAAAAAAAAAAAAAAAAATTATAAGACCAATATTAAAGTTTTCTAACTTTAATTTAATACTATAACGAAATAATATTATTTTTCCTCAAGGTCGGTAGAGAAAAAGCATAGGTCCTAACTGCTTTCTAAAAATCTGCTAAAACTTTTTTTGTTTCGGATATGAAGTGTGGAAACTAAGGCTAGGCGCACACGAACGACTTTTCAGTCGGCCGACTGTCGGGCAAGACTGTCTGGCAGTCGGAGAGGACGACACAAAAGTCGTCCCGACTTTTCAGTCGTTGACTGTGATGCACACACACACACGACAGTTTAGTCCTCTTCCCACGATAAACCGCTGTCATATGTGCGCTAATGTTAAGGTTTAGAAAACGAAAGCGTAATAGAAAATACTAGGTCCATCCTATTTATAGTGCGAGACATATTAAGGGCCAGTTTTACTTGTTATACAATGAGCTACGACAATATCCCGAAAAGTTTTTCAGCTACTCACGAATGAGTGTTTCCAGCTTCGATGAGTAATTGAAATTACTACAGCCCAAAATAACCCATCAAAACACTATGATGAGGATGGCTGTACCTGCTGAAGAGCAACTTTTGGCCACGCTGAAGTAATACCCTAAACAATTTTTTTATCTTAATCTAATTTTTAACTTTCTATAATAAAATAAAGATTAAAATGATAATTTTTAATCTTAATTTTTGAACACCTAAATATTATTATATATCCTTAGGTAAATGTTGTAAATGTGTGTAAACGTGCATAACCCAAAGTACTTTATGAGATAGTTAGAGGTTCAAAAACTCGCATTTATAATTATGGGTTCTCTGAGTACTCCTTCAGAGACTTCTTGTACAGAGGGGGCCTTGACTCAACCTCGTCAATTAATTTTTCGATCTTTTCGTCGTGCAAAACACTAGACGCACTCATATATTAACAACACCCAAACTACAGCTGTATAGCAAAAGACATGCCCGTATCGTGGCAGACAGTCGGCGGTGTGCGCGTCTGAACTTGTTTCCGTGCATTTACCCATACGCCACGACAGTTGAGTCTGAGCAGTCGGCGGGAAAATCGGGCATGACCCATCTCGTCCCGACTGCTCCACGACAGTCGGTCGACTGTCGTGGTGCAGTCGGCTGGTGTGCGCGCTCGTATTTACCAACATGGGTCCGGTTTTTTTCTCTACGCCGACTTTTTAGTCGGCCGACTGAAAAGTCGTTCGTGTGCGCCTAGCCTTATCGGACCCATGTTGGTAAATACGAGCGCGCACACCAGCCGACTGCACAACGACAGTCGGCCGACTGTCGTGGAGCAGTCGGGACGAGATGGGTCATGCCCGATTTTCCCGCCGACTGCTCAACGACTCAACTGTCGTGGCGTATGGGTAAATGCACGGAAACAAGTTGAGATGCGCACACCGCCGACTGTCTGCCACGACAGTCGGGCATGTCTCTTGCTATAGCTGTTGTTTGGGTGTTGCCAAAATGAGTGCGTCTAGAGTTTTGCGCGACGAAAAGATCGACAAATTGGCGAGGTTGAGGCAAGGCCCCCTCTGTAGTCTATAAGAAGTCTTTGAAGGAGTACTCAGACATTGGTAGTCAAATATTACAGCTATAAATAGTACAAATTCTCTAGTAGTTTTTAAAGCATTGTTAACAATTTTATTTACACGGTTTTTTACCATAACTTTAGTTAAATCACAGAGAATATAGTGTGTATCAATCATTTTATTTTTTATTCCCTCTAAAAAGATATGCAATTTGCAATAGTTAGGCTGTTCTATAAAAAAATTAAAACTACCCCTGAGAACCCATAATTATAAATGCGAGTTTTGAAAAATTTAACTATCTCATAAAGTAGCCTACTTTGGGTTATGCACATTTACACACATTTACAACATTTACCTAAGGATATATAATAATTCTTAGGTGTTCAAAATTTAAGATTAAAAATTACCATTTTAATCTTCACTTTATTAATGAATATTAAAAATTAGATTAAGATAAAAAACATTGTTAGGGTATTATCTCAGCGTGGCCAAAAGTCGCTCTTCAGCAGGTACAGCCATCCTCATCATAGTGTTTTGATGGGTTATTTTGGGCTGTAGTAATTTCAATAACTCATCGAAGCTGGAAACACTCATTCGTGAGTAGCTAAAAAACTTTTCGGGATATTGTCGTAGATCATTGTATAATAAGTAAAACTGGCCCTTAATATGTCTCGCACTATAAATAGGATGAACCCAGTATTTTCTATTAGGCCTACGCTTTCATTTTCTAAACCTTAGCATTAGCGCACATTTGACAGCGGTTTGTGTCTTATCCATCGTGGGAAGAGGACTAAACTGTCGTGTGTGTGCGCATCACAGTCAACGACTGAAAAGTCGGGACGACTTTTGTGTCGTCCTCTCCGACTGCCAGACAGTCTTGCCCGACAGTCGGCCGACTGAAAAGTCGTTCGTGTGCGCCTAGCCTAAAACGGAAGTCAAGTTACATTACAATATTTATCATTACTAGAGATGTGCGATCCAGTGACTTTCAAATATCGGTGACTTCAGTTCCAGTGACAAGGAAATATCGGTGACTTCAATCGGTGACAGGAAAATCGGTGACAGAGCCGCGAGTGGTGGGGAGAACCAGATACCGCGGCTGCGGCAGTCGCGCCACTGAGCAAATGAATTTTCGATATTTTTATTTCGGTTACAAGTTACAAAATTATCTGAGTAACAAATTACTGTTAATGACTGTTAAAGAGATACACGACGTTAGCGATTTTCGAGTCTATATGATTTCGGATTCCATTACGATGCGACCCTTAACCAGTGTTGTAAATATCGTAACGCTAACGGCTCCAGCGAAGCCATCAGATCGCGCCCTCTGATTGGCCGCTTTGTCGCCGATATTTTGTGTCACTGAATCCAAAAGTTCTACAGTATATCGATCGGTGACAGCGACCTGGGCCTGGCGCTGTTGCTGGGAGATCAGTGACAGAGCCAACGTGCTAGTGCCCGATTCCACCCGAACCATTGCGAAGTGGCCCGAAGCAAAGGCGAAGGCAGCCTCGTGACCACGCGTCGGCCAATCGGTGACCGGCGCGGCGACCGGTGACGTTGTGTAGCAACGGATTGGGTGCCTGCGCGGTGGTGTTCTGCGCCTGTCACTGAATTTGCTGTCACCGATTGCTCGAGTGCCTTGTCACCGATAAATCGGTGACAGAGAAATATCGGTGACTTTGTCACCGAAACAAAAATATCGAACATCTCTAATCATTACACAGCTGACAGCCAAAAATGAGTGAAACAGTATTTCTACGTGTACGATATTTATTGCAACAACACCATAGGCCTAATCTAATTTAAATTTGAATTATTACTTAAAAACAAACTATCAGATAGTTATCAAATTAAAAATTATCATACAACCATAAATTCTGCCCTTGTTTAATTTTAAATTCCTTATTTTCCCTAATAGTTGAGAGAAACAACCTCCAACGCAAACGGTAACTATTGTTTTTTCTGCAGGGTTGGCAACACTTTCAGGTAGGCTAACAATAAAGAGCACAGTGAATAATATTACTTTTTTGTGCAAGAGTAAAATGTTGATTTTAACACAATTTTAATCGTTGTTTCCACGGTGGCGACAACCACGGGCACCATTCCTCTTATTGAATGCAGTTCACCTGTGGCACTTAAAAAAAAAGTAATCTTGATTTTTCTGGCATAGAGACTTGTATATATTGTTTTTACTACGGGACTTAGTTGTTTGCAAAGTTTAAAAAAAATCGTTCTAGTCGTTTTTTTAATCCGCGTGCAAACATACATGTTTACAATAAATATCTTACTCGTATTTAAGAGTCATTTTTACTTTCTCCCCCTACACCATATAGTATATGGAGAAAGTATTGTTTTCGTAAAACACTTCGCATTAGTTTGATGATGTATATATCCATTTTGGAGCCCCCTTTCCCCCTATAAATGTATATATTGAGAAAGTATTGGTTTCGTAAAAATTTTAAAATTTGAGTTGTTGGTAAATTTATCCGTTTTGGTGCCCTCTGAGTCCAAAAAAGTGGTTTTCGAGTGATGTCTGTGTGTGTGTCTGGATGTATACAGAGCTATCGATTTTGGTGAAATTTGGTACGTAGGTCCAAACCCATGATAATTCCAGGCGTTTTTTTTTTCATTTTTTTTGAATTTTTGATTTTTAAGGGTGTTTTGCCCCCAAAAACCCTCAAACATCGTGAAAAATTTAAATTTTTCAAAAACGGCTCTAACGATTTTGATTAAAACTTTGTGGTTTATTAAGCTTAAAATGGTGAATAAAATGACACCACCCGCATCTCCGAGAAAATGCTCGTTCAAAAGTTATGGCGTAATAAGTGTTTCAAAAGTCAATTTTTTTGGATTTTCAAAATAGCTGTTATTTTGAAATAAATTTTACTTATCACCATTAAATCAAGCTCAAAAAACTTAATAATCCAGTATTTTCAATTTTTGCTCTATGACAAGTGGTTGCGGAGAAAATTAAATTTTTCGTTAAGCGGTAAACGCAGTACGTTGTTAAAAGTCACAGACGCGCGTAGGGTCAAACTCAGCTGGTAGCTATCCGACTGAGTCATCAAGACATTAATGTTTGAAGCTTTTAACATCTTTTTACTTTCTCCCTCTATACCATAGTATATGGAGAAAGTATTGTTTTTGTCAAAATTTTCGAATTTAAGTTGTTGGTGGATTTATCCATTTTGGTTCCCCCTGAGTCCAAAAAAGTGGTTTTCGAGTGATGTCTGTGTGTGTGTGTGTGTGTGTGTGTGTGTGTGTGTGTGTGTGTGTGTGTGTGTGTGTGTGTGTGTGTGTGTGTGTGTGTGTGTGTGTGTGTGTGTGTTTGTGTGTGTGTGTGTGTGTGTCAGGATGTAAACAGAGCTAGAGAATGCCCTAATGGTCCGATTTTAATGAAATTTGGTACACAGGTCCAAATTCACGATAATTCCAGGCGTTTTTTTTCATTTTTTGAATTTTTGATTTTTAAGGGTATTTTACCCCTAAAAACCCTCAAAAATCGTCAAAAATCAAAATTTCTCAAAAACGGCTCTAACTATTTTGATTATAATTTTATGGTTTATTAAGCTTAATATGGCGAATAAAATGACACCACCCGCATCTCCGAGAAAAATCGCGTTCAAAAATTATAGAGTAAAAAGTGTTTCAAAAATCAATTTTTTGGATTTTCAAAATATCTGTTGTTTTGAAATAAATTGTACTTATCACCATTAAATCAAGCTCAAAAAACTAAATAATCTAGTATTTTAAATTACTGCTCTAAGTCAAGTGGTTGCGGAGAAAATTCAATTTTTCGTTTAGAGGTAAACGCAGTACGTTGTTCAAAGTCACAGACGCGCGTAGGGTCAAACGAGCGCTGCTCAGCCGGTAGCTATCCGACTGAGTCATCAAGACATTAATGTTTGAAGCTTTTAACATCTTTTTTATATTGTTGGGAGAAAGTATGTGTCAGTTAACTGATACCGTTTATTTTATATTGTTGGGAGAAAGTATGTGTCAGTTAACTGATACCGTTTTTACCCCAGCCCATTGTTGCGCAGTTGGCAATGTTAACCATACGGCTTTTAATGCAAAACATGGTATTTTATTCCCCTGTTTCGGACGCCGTTTTTCAACCAATTTTCTTTAAACTTGGTAAGTGTTTAGTTGAATAACTTAGTTATATTAGGTCCCTCATACCTCGAAATTTTGAAAAATTAACAAATATTACTCTCTGTGACGTCGCAAAGTAACTCGATTTTCCTTAGTAATATTTCAAAATTTAGAAAAATTCCAAAATTTTTCTGTAGATCTAAATTTGCTAAATCCTATACTCTTAAAGTATTGGATTTAGCGTAAACAAAAAATGTTATTTTAGACTATTTTATACCACAAAACTAACACACTGATAGGCCTGTATGATAAGAAAAGTTTGAAGATAATCTTTAGCAACAAACACTACTTCCACAATGTAACGCTTTTCTTGAACTCTAAATATATTTATGTTTACACGCGGCAAGATAACCCCATCACTACGCATTCCATGATTCAGGGAGAGATTTCACTATCTCTCACTCGCTCCGTTCATTCCATGACACAAGTAAAGTAAAGCTTTTGAAACAAAACAACTAGATTATACATTGCACAAAAGAACGAAACAATAATATTATCAAAACCGGCATAAAAACTGTTTAGACAAACAGTAATAAGACTATAGATTGACTGAAGTTGGAAACAACCAGGGTTCGGGTTCAAGTTTCCTCTAATAAAACCACTAATAAGCTTAGCTTATTTTTTCCGTTGAAATATCTATACAAAATACAACAAAGAGTATAGCATGTAATTTATTTTGAAATTTAATAAATCTCCTCGAAACGGAAAGTGACGCTTAAGATTATAGTTTAAGATTTAGGAAGTTGTATTTATGTTTAAAAATTAAAAATAGCCAAATTACATCAGAAATTACCTGAGTAGTGTCAAATTGTTGGTGCTGGCTCAGTTCAAGGTCACCTGAGGGATGACGTCATCGAGGTCAATGACCTCACCGATGACGTCATCGATGACGTCATCGATTGCATCATCGATGACGTCATCACTAATGACGTCATTTCTATGACGTCACACCTATGACGTCACAGAAATGACGTGCTGATGACGTCATCACCCCTTACGTCATCAAAATGACGTCACCGACGCCACTGAGGTCAAGGTCACGCCGAAACTTAAAATTTTTTGGCACTTTTGCCGTTTCTCGCACTACGCTCCGAGTTTCAGTCAGAGTCCCCGTGACCTTGACCACTTGGAGCGAATTTTCGACGAGAAACGGCAAAAGTGCCAAGTTAAACTCGAGTTTCTGACATGACTCTGCCTAAATGGGCAATCGGTTATTCCTCAGGTGACCTTGAACCAGCACAACACCAACAATTTGACATTACTGTGACCTTGAAAACCTAACAATGGAGCGCCGACACCGATGCGCACCCCACGACAGCCACCGAGTGACTGACTGTCAGGCTCTGTGTATGCTAGGTATATCGGCTTGAGAGACTAAGACTCTAAACTGTCAGGAATGGGAGTAACTAACTGAATTTTGCAAGGAAAAGTCATTTCATCCAATATTTTAAACAAATCCTCATCAGTAAAACTGACATTAGTCTGTTTTGTATAAAACTTAGGGTGTCCGCGCAACAGTTTGCGCCACTTAGCTAAAGTTGAAACTCTCTTAACTTTGAGTGGTGGACAGTGAGCAACTAATAAAGTCTTAACACGGCTAAGTTTCTTACCTAAAGTGTCCTGCGACATGGCTTCACCTCACAAAAGTCCGCACAATACTGAGAGACTGCTTGTAGCGCATGAGTCAAGGGAAAAGAGGTGGGGGAAACAGCAGGAGTGGGGGAAGGTCACAGTGGCGGGGGAAGGTGAGGTGGTACGCTGGAGTATCGCATCACTTCACCATGAGCTGTCCTACAGTCAACACACTGTTCTCTTGGCCGGAGTTGGCACTAGAAGAAACATTCCTGTACAGCTTAGGCTGTGAGAGCCGTGGAAGCAAAGTCAAAGTGGAAATTGTGTTAAACTCCAAGATGAAGAGTCTCCTAAATAAACTAATTGTATCCTTGCAATCTCCTATAACTTTAGAGAAATACCACTTTATTAAGCGACACCTTATACTGTGGCAAAACGAAGCGGAAATGGAAAAGATTACAGTAAAATTAATTTAACTTAAAACCTGGACTGGACACTCATGGCGATACCACGTGGCGTGCAAACGCCACCCTAAACATTACAAGTTAGGTTATTGAGCACCTCTGGTACGATAACTGATGTGCTAGAGTTAAAGTGTGATGACCTTGAGTCAAAACACTGAAATACTACAAGTCGATATCGTCCCAGAGTTAAAGTGTAGTGACCTACATTCAGAACTTGTAAAATTACTTACATATAGAGAGCTAGAGAACAGCGAGACGCACCACATGGAAGCCGGAGACATACTGGCGAAGCGGTGTTGTGCAGCCTAGGGACCCAGTTGTGGTGGGGGTATAGCCAACACTTAGAGTACAAGTGTTGTGGGTGACCTTGACCCACTTAACTTACCTGACCCCCCCCCCTCAAAAAGTGCGAACCCCCCCCCCCCAGACAAAAAGTGCCCCCCCCCCCGACAAAAAGTGCCCCCCCCCCGACAAAAAGTGCCCCCCCCCCGACAAAAAGTGCCCCCCCCCCACCCCCACCCCCACCCCCACCCCCACCCCCACCCCCACCCCCACCCCCACCCCCACCCCCACCCCTGATATCCTGGGCGTGGCAGCCCCGGTGGGGATATAAGGGGGCCCAGCCAGAGCCGGCTCGCAGTCCGCTCCCGCGCGTTGAACGTGAACGATCGGGACGGACCGCCATAGGCATCACTAAACATTGAATGGCGCCTTCAGTGTTTAGCGAAGTCTACTCTAACTTTAAGACTTGTATTAGTTGTAAGATATTGCGCTTGCGTTTGGGTATTGCGAATTGTTTTATATGAGAGTGTTTTACTTGTACCTTATGTCTCCTGTGTGTCTTTTATCCTTTGTGTCTTGTTTGTTATATGTGTTTAACATGTATGTGCTTGTTCCAGCATTGACTACGTTGAGCTCAATTGTGTGTTGTAAGTGTGTTATATTTTTCTAAAGTGTATACGCTTGTTTTAGCAATCCCCCCTTGAGCTTTTGCAATGCTCAAAGTAAATCGTAAAGACAGGGAACGGGAGTAGGCCCCCGTGTAAAGTTACTTTTGTATAATTGTTAGGCTCCTCTCATGCATGCTTTAATGCGGCTGAGAAATAGGAGCGTCCGTTTGTACGCCTATATGGGGGTAATAAGCCGATGGCCTCTGCACTCGGACCGAGGACGTAAGCCACTAGGGTGTCCTCAGTTAGTTTCCCTTCTGGAAACTCAAAATTATGTAAATGAAACTTTGTTAGCTATTTGTGTTTTTTTGTCCCCAAGGCCCCCGAACATTCGTGGTTCGCCATGGATGTACGGGGGCCGAAATTTTTTAATGTCCGTGTGGCCTTGACCCACATAGGACTTGTAAAAATTTACTGCATTGCTAAATTAAAAATATTAAAGATAGGGTTACGGGAGTAGGCCCCCGTGTAAAGCCACTTTTTTTTATAATTGTTAGGCTCCTCTCATGCATGCTTCAATGCGGCTGAGAAATAGGAGGTGGTCCGTTTGTACGCTGTAACGTGCCCCAACCGCCTTACCTTTCCCTTACTCTTAAAAACCCTCCCGCAAGGTCTCACGACCATCCCCCGATCCGGCGTCGCCTTCCCCCGGCTGGCGTCGCCTCCCGTAACTTCCTACGACCATCCCCCGACCCGGCGTCGCCTTCCCCCGGCTGGCGTCGCCTCCCGCAACTTCCTACGACCATCCCCCGACCCGGCGTCGCCTTCCCCCGGCTGGCGTCGCCTCCCGTAACTTCCTACGACCATCCCCCGATCCGGCGTCGCCTTCCCCCGGCTGGCGTCGCCTCCCATAACTTCCTACGACCATCCCCCGACCCGGCGTCGCCTTCCCCCGGCTGGCGTCGCCTCCCGTAACTTCCTACGACCATCCCCCGATCCGGCGTCGCCTTCCCCCGGCTGGCGTCGCCTCCCATAACTTCCTACGACCATCCCCCGACCCGGCGTCGCCTTCCCCCGGCTGGCGTCGCCTCCCGTAACCTCCTACGACCATCCCCCGACCCGGCGTCGCCTTCCCCAGGCTGGCGTCGCCTCCCGTAACCTCCTACGACCATCCCCCGACCCGGCGTCGCCTTCCCCATGCTGGCGTCGCCTCCCGCAACCTCGTACGACCATCCCCCGACCCGGCGTCGCCTTCCCCAGGCTGGCGTCGCTTACCATGACATCCTACGATCTTTCCCCGACCCTGCGTCGCCTTCCCCAGGCTGGCGTCGCCTCAAGTAACGTCCTACGACCTTCCCCCGACACCGCGTCGCCTTCCCCAGGCCGGCGTCGCTTCCCGTAACGTTCCACGACCATTCCCCGACCGCGCGTCGCCTTCCCCAGGCGGGCGTCGCTTCCTGTAACGTCCCACGACCGTTCCCCGACCCGGCGTCGCTGTCCCCTGGTCGGCGTCGTCTTCCAGCACCACTTCCACCTTTCCCTTACCAGTCCAAAATTGCACGACCAGACATAACCTCAAATTACCCCCAAATCCAGTTTCCATGTTGAACATAGTCCGATGTTGCCCCGCCGGCCGCCAGACGACTACTGGCGAGTTTTGGCTCAGTGCGCATGCGCGGCCTCGAGTTGACAAAACCGGAGCCGCCGCTGGCCTGGCCTCAGTTGCTGCCGAGCCACCGACCCGAGAGGATCTTCAGCGAACGGTAAGCATTCTACGGTACCTACGCCCCTTCTTGCTAGAGCGATCCTAGCACACCCATGACCTGCTAGAGCGATCTTAGCATCACCTACGTCCTGCTAGAGCGATCCTAGCCTACCTACGTCCTGCTAGAGCGATCCTAGCCTACCTACGTCCTGCTAGAGTAATCTTAGCATTTTCACGTCCTGCTAGAGCGAACCTAGCCTACCCGCGTCCTGCTAGAGTAATCTTAGCATTTCCGAATCCTGCTAGAGCGATCCTAGCCTACCTACGTCCTACTAGAGCAATCTTAGTATTTCCACGTCCTGCTAGAGCGATCTTAGCATTTCCACATCCTGCTAGAGCGATCCTAGCCTACCTACGTCCTGCTAGAGCAATCTTAGTATTTCCGCGTCTTGCTAGAGCGATCCTAGCCTACCTACGTCCTGCTAGAGCGATCTTAGCATTTCCACGTCCTGCTAGAGTGATCCTAGCCCACCTACGTCCTGCTAGAGAGATCTTAGCAATTCCACGTCCTGCTAGAGCGATCCTAGAATACCGACGTCCTGCTAGAGCGATCTTAGCATTTCCACGTCCTGCTAGAGTGATCCTAGCCCACCTACGTCCTGCTAGAGAGATCTTAGCAATTCCACGTCCTGCTAGAGCGATCCTAGAATACCGACGTCCTGCTAGAGCGATCTTAGCATTTCCACGTCCTGCTAGAGCGATCTTAGCATTTTCACGTCCTGCTAGAGCGATCCTAGCCCACCTACGTCCTGCTGGAGCGATCTTAGCATTTCCACGTTCTGCTAGAGCGATCTTAGCATTTCCACGTCCTGCTAGAGCGATCCTAGAATACCGACGTCCTGCTAGAGCGATCTTAGCATTTCCACGTCCTGCTAGAGCGATCTTAGCATTTTCACGTCTTGCTAGAGCGATCCTAGCCTACCTACGTCCTGCTAGAGCGATCTTAGCATTTCCACGTCCTGCTAGAGTGATCCTAGCCCACCTACGTCCTGCTAGAGAGATCTTAGCAATTCCACGTCCTGCTAGAGCGATCCTAGCCTACCGACGTCCTGCTAGAGCGATCTTAGCATTTCCACGTTCTGCTAGAGCGATCCTAGCCTACCTGCGTCCTGCTAGAGCGATCTTAGCATTTCCTCGTCCTGCTAGAGCAATCTTAGCCCACCTACGTCCTGCTAGAGCGATCCTAGCAAAACCTAGTCCTGCTAGAGTAATCCAAGCACCGTAGCCCATCCTGCTAGTGTAAACCGTAGCATTAGACTGTATCCTGCTAGTGTAAACCATAGCAATAGACCGTATCCTGCTAGTGAGAATTTTAGCAATACCTATCCCCTGCTAGTGAAAACCCAGCACACCCGAGGCGGCTATGATGAACTATTAAAAGATTATTGAATCGTGACTGAAACCTTTTATAAGGTCAAATTCTGAGCCGATATTCCTTTCTCCCTTGTTATCCTACGACCCCTGGAATTTTGACCCAGCATCCACCGAGTTATCTTGGCAAATAATTTATCTTGGCGGCACTTTCCCTAAAACGAATCACTACACGACCGAGTGACGTTATAGATTTTGGCGCCCGAACAGGGACGAATATTCGAAACTTGCCTCAACAAATTTTGGAGCCTGAACACTGAAAATGGACGATGGAAAGAAGGATAAACCTCTTGGCACTTCAGATAAGGATTTCCCCCCTTTGACCCTTCCGAATTATGGATTAATCACCACTACCACTACGTCTACAACTACCACTTCAGCACCCTTATCGTTGCCAATCGTATCTGCTCAGATGTTGGACGCAAAAGAACGGTCCCAGACCGAAGAACGAGTTGGCTGGATCTACACCTTAAATAAACTTCAACTACAAGACGAATGTCATCGTAGGGGATTGGAAACGACAGGGAATTGCAAGGAACTCCGAAAGCGAATGGTTGATAATCTGAGAACCCCAGCAGCCACTCCCAACGATGATAATGACGATGAAGCTGGCCTCAACGATGAGCTGGAAGAGCTAACCCTCCGTGACCAAAGAAAATTAGGGGCTATTTCACGAAATCATCCACACAAGCAAGAGCATTCCAGAGGGACCCAAGAAATGGAAATTGTAGACAACATCAAAGAAATCCTTGGACTTCCGCCCACCGTTGATCTTAACACTCTAAGACGTAGACTTTCAGACTTGAAGAGAAAGGAAGAAAGAGAACCAAAAGAAGACTTCGACCACCGTCACTACCCAGTATCAAGCTACCCCAACCGACTAGGATTGTCTGTACCACAAAACCCCAAAGGGCTGAGAGAACCGTTACTTTACGACTATCAAGAAGACGATATTCCCCCAAACCGGACTGTTGAAATCAGCACACCTGCAATCTGCAATCTTGTTCGAAAGTGGAATCTGAAGTTTGATGGTAGAAACGACTCAATATCTTTCTTGGAAAGGCTAGACGAGTTAATTGAGTCCTATGAGATACCCCCGAACCGCCTTCTGCAAGCTTTGCCCGAAGTCTTCAAGGGAAATGCTCTCCTATGGTGGCGTAACACCCGAGACCTATGGCGCAACTACGATGACTTCCGTCGTGACTTCGAATTACAGTATCTTCCTGCGGGGTACTACCGGAGCTTAGACAAAGAAATTCAGGAAAGGACTCAAGGAGAAAAGGAAACCTGTCGAGAGTTTGTGGTAGCCATCTCAACCCTCATCCGCCGCCGAGGAGGATTCAGTAATGAGGATAAGCTCAACCGAATATACAGCAATCTAAAGCCAGACTATAAGTTTTATATTCGACGCCCCGAACTTAGGAACTTGTCTGACTTACTAACGAGGGCTGAAGAATATGAATCAGTATTGCGAGACAGAATGACCTACAAGCCTCCACCATCTCCTGCACAGTCACTGACCCCGGATACCGCCTACCAATCCAAAGGAAGACGCCGGGCCCATTTCGGAGACCCCATATATCTTGAAGAGATACATCCGTCACCTCTTCCCCCACCAAGTCATATGACCACACCGAACGATGCGGAAGCGCCAAGGAGTTTTGTTAATAATCGGCAAGATCCTGACTGTAGGATTCGCTTCAGGAATCAACACAACGGGAGAAGAATTGATGTACGAACACACCGACCATCCCAGGAAAATAGAACCAGTACCTCGGACAAACCCACCGTGTGTTGGAACTGTGATGAGAACGGACACATGTTTCGTGACTGCCCAAAGCCCCGACGGATCAGATGTTTCAATTGTAAAACGGAAGGCCGATACACCACCACTTGTGATTGCCGTTCGGGAAACGGGGAACCGGCTCTGAAGGCGGGAAGTCCTCAGAGTCTATAATAAGAAAATCTTCCCAAGGATGGCAGGACTGGTTAGATACTATAGCAAACTTTCAGGTGAATAATCTACCAGTTGCGAGAGTGGGTGATAAAAGATTCTACGTGGATATCACCATCAGAAACAAAGACTTCCCAGCATTGATTGACTCGGGGGCCATGCTATCGTTTATATCAGATAATGTGGCTGGCCACCTAATAAGAACGGGTAACCTACCAGTCCCTTCAAAGATTGAGGTTTATCTGGCTGACAACCGGCGAGTTGATGTGAGAGAGAAGTTTATATTTGAGGGCAGGATCGAAGATCGACCCATAGAACTTGAGACCTTTCATATCCATGGACTATCAGCTCAAATAATCCTAGGGATAGATTATATTGTTAAGTTGGGACTAATTCAGGTAAACCGGCCCGTACGTCAAGGCAAAGCCATATGCCAAGCAGAGCTATCCACGATAGAGGAAATAACTCCTGGACAACGGGAAAGATTAGAGAACTTCCTTGCCGAGGAACTCCCACTATTCCCCGTGACGAATGGCCGGACCACGATTGTAAGTCATAAAATTCGCTTGAAGACAACGGAACCCCTGAAACAACGATACTATCCCCGGAATCCTGCGATGCAAGAGATAATGAGAGCGGAGGTAGAGGAGATGCTAAGGGACGACGTCATCGAACCTTCTTCAAGCCCGTGGAGTTCACCCGTGGTCTTAATCAAGAAACCATCGGGAAAGTATAGGTTTTGCATAGACTTTCGACGAGTGAACGAGGCCAGCATAAAGGACGCCTACCCTCTACCGTACATTTCTGGAGTACTCGACAAGTTGCGTGAAGCGAACTACATAACCACCCTGGATTTGAAAAATGGTTACTGGCAGATACCACTTGAACCAGAGAGTCGACCGGTGACCGCCTTTACCGTCCCAGGTCTCGGTTTATACCAGTTCAAGGTGATGCCATTCGGCCTCCACTCAGCCCCGGCCACTTTCCAACGCCTCCTCGACACAATAATTGGGCCCGATCTAGAGCCCAAAGCTCAAGCTTACTTAGATGACATCATAGTTTTAGGCAAAACGTTTGACGAACATCTCGATCTATTGAGGGAAGTGTTCTACAGGCTGAGATCAGCTGGACTTAAATTAAATCCCGACAAGTGCCAGTTTGTACGCACCGAGCTAAAATACTTGGGGCACATAGTAAACAAGGACGGAATTCAGACTGATCCTGAAAAAGTACGTTGCATGATTGACTTTCCTGCCCCCATTAACGTAAAGCAACTACGAAGTTTCCTCGGATTAGCATCCTGGTATAGACGATTTATAAAAGACTTTGCTAAGACATGTGCTCCTCTTACCAGTCTTCTCAAGAAAACTGCTAGATGGGAATGGAACGTCCAACAGCAGACTGCCTTTAGAACATTGAAGGAGAAACTGAGCTCAGCTCCAATCCTTGCTTGCCCGGATTTCGATATAGAATTCGTCCTGCACGTTGATGCCTCTCAATGTGGGCTAGGTGCCGCATTAACCCAGAAACACAAAAGAACGGAAGTCGCAATTGCGTTTGCCAGCCGACTTCTATCGAAACAAGAACAAAAGTTTAGTACTACTGAGAAGGAATGCTTAGCATTAGTCTGGGGAATTAAGACTTTCCGACCTTATTTAGAGGGTTACCGCTTCAAAGCAGTCACCGACCATCAGGCCCTGCGCTGGCTGCTTTCAATAAAAGAACCATCAGGACGCTTGGGAAGATGGGTGTTAGAAATCCAACAATATGACTTCGAGGTTTGCTACCGAAAGGGGGTTGACAACAGCTTGGCTGACGCACTTTCTCGAATCCCGAATCAACAAGTTAGTTATCTGGAGTGTTTACAGACGGAAAAACTAGAGGAAGAAACGCTTGACCCTTGGTACGCCAAAATGGTTAGGAAGGTGACGGAAGCTCCAGGGAAGTATCCCAACTATGCCCGAAATGAAGGGAAACTCTTCAAAAGACCGCTGAAGGGGCGACGAAACAAGATAACAACCAACCCTTGGACACTGTGTGTCCCACGATCCAAACGAGACCAAGTCTTAAAGGAGAATCATGACGCACCCACGGCTGGACATCTGGGAATCCAAAAGACTTTGAGTAGGATAAGGCAGCGATATTACTGGCCAGGATGGAAGAAGGACGTCATTAAATATGTCCGAACCTGCGACAGTTGCCAAAAGCAAAAACCGGAACAGAAGCCACCAATGGGGCACATGAAGTTCAGGTTTCCCAGTGGACCCTGGCACTCAGTAGTGGCGGACATTATGGGACCCTTTCCGAGATCCACTAAAGGATTCCGGTACGTACTGGTTATGCAAGATACATTTACCAAGTGGATAGAGCTGGCGCCTATAAGAGAAGCAACTGCTAGAAATGTCAAAGAGAAAGTTAGAGACCTGATAAGCCTGAGACACGGATCTCCTTCTTCGATACTGACCGACAACGGGACGCAATTCACTTCAAAATTATTTTCTGATTTAGCAACCGACTGGAACTTTAAGCACGTCTTAACCCCCCATATTCACCTCAAGCCAACCCTACCGAAAGGAGTAACCGGGTTCTAAAAACGATGATACGACAGTACATAGGAAACAATCACCGGCACTGGGACAAGTACCTGAACGAGTTTAGATTCGCAATCAATACGGCGACACACGAGTCCACAGGATACACTCCGGCCTTCTTGAACTATGGGCGAGAATTACGATTGCCCGACGCCCTTCACCCGGAGATAGAGACCGAGGTAGAAGAAAACCGCCCCGAACGACTAAGGATGTTATCCACCATAAGGGAAGAAGTGAAAGAAAATCTAAGGAAAGCGTATCAGCGTCAAGCAGGATATTATAATCTCCGCAGGCGACCTAATACCTTTGAAGAAGGACAGCAAGTTCTATGTCGAAGGCATGAACTCTCGGATTCGGCCAAAGCTTTTGCCGCTAAACTCGCTCCGAAGTTTGACGGGCCCTATACGATTTTGCGTAAAGACGGAGCAAATATTGTTGTGATTATTCAGGGTGATGGGAAGACCCAAAGGGCTCACGTAAAAGACCTTAAACCTTACCTGGCCTAAACCTGCTCCTCCTCCCGACCGCACTAGCAGGGGTTTGTTGTGTTGTATGTGCATGTTGGCTTTACTTTCTTGCTTATACAATTTTCGCTTTCAGGGGCATGGAGCGACTGACGGCGGAAGATTTTGCCACGCTGCGACCCACCCGTTGTCTCAACGACAAGGTTGTAAATAACTTCATGAAGTTACTTGAGAAGCCAAGTAAGGCACGTCGGAAGGTACTGGCCTTCCCTAGTTTCTTCTTTCAGAAATGGGACAAAAACGACCTTGGTTATAAGGGAGTACAGAATTGGGTAAAAGAAAATCCCTTGGAGAAGGACTTTGTCCTATTCCCGATCCATGTGCCACCACCAGCATCCGGAGGTATTGGACACTGGGCGTTAATTGTAGCCAGGCCCAAGAAGGGAGATGTGGTCTCGTTCGACAGCATGGGCCTAGAACACAATCGCAGACTGGCCCAAGTCAAGGAGTTCTTCGAAAAGGAAACATTAAGACGAAAAAGGAAGGTGGCTGAGTGGAGTACACTGAATATGCTGAAGAATTGCCCCCAACAGAGCAACCCCTACGATTGTGGGATGTACATATGTATGTTTGCCGACCTGCTTACCAAGGAAAAGTCCCTGAGATCAATAAAGGACAAAACCTCTGGTGAACTGAGGAGAGAGGTGGAGCGCCGACTCCGATGGGCAGCGCACCCATTGGCGACAATGACCAAGACCCATCGCACCCCACGACTGTTGGTGAAGAAACTCACACCGAGGCCCCCATTGAAACGGACACCAAAGCTACTTTCGAGGAAGTCGGCCACCATCACACACTGCCCGGATGAGCACCAACCCCAAACTGAGCAGCCCCGTGAGGACGTCTCAGCATCGTGCAGCACCACGAATGTCCTGTTAACCCCCGACACCTACGTCCAGAGCAATCGGGAAGGATATTTCCTACAGACCGAAGCTGGAACTGAGACTCTCCTGGCCACTGATTTCTTAGAGACTATTTTAAAGTCACCGAACTCAGGACTAAACGCCCCAGACCCCTTATTGGCCGAACTTAACGAATTTATAGAACAAGGAATGACCATTGTGAGCCCCTTCCCGCACTCGCCAAAACAAATAACCTCTCCATCTGCCCTACAATCGACATTAGAGCACATGAATATTAAATCTCCGCTGCTCCCAGCCCAACCGATGGAAGTGGAGACGCATGAAGAACCCCCATTAAAAATAGAACTGATGGACTTGGCCGTTCACCCTACAAGTCTCCAGGATGATCAGCTTCGACCCACCCCTACGCAAGAGATAACAACAGAATCTGTCCCACGTCCAAATGTAGCCGAAATAAGAAAGAGAGGAAAGACCAAGCGCAAACGAGTGATTCTCCCCGACGGTTCATATGTGCGGATGAACAAGAGGAAAATTGAAAATTTTGATTTATACTTCCCTGGAGTAGACATCCAAAGCCTTGCCAAGAGGAAGAAATTTTAGATGGACCAATGTTTCATCGAGGAGAATTTTTGTTTTTGTACAAGTTTTATTTTTTTTAATGTTGATCTCATATTGAACAAATTTAGGTGTTAAGAAATTGTTAAAGTTTTTCGTTGTAAAAAAAAGTCTGTGATATTTTACGTTCCTATTTTTTTTTTTTTTTTTTTTTTTTTTTTTTTTGTAAAATAAAGTCTGAGAAGAGACGAAAGACTGAGATATATTTTGCTGTGATATTTAAAATGTACAGGGAAATTTTGTTTTATATGAAAGAAAGTATTATTTTGTTGAAATATAGGATTTGAGTTTTATTTGAAGAAAGGCTTTAGTTTTTTCTTTTCCCTTTTTCTTTTTTTGTTTCGGTACGAAAGGGGAGGATGTAACGTGCCCCAACCGCCTTACCTTTCCCTTACTCTTAAAAACCCTCCCGCAAGGTCTCACGACCATCCCCCGATCCGGCGTCGCCTTCCCCCGGCTGGCGTCGCCTCCCGTAACTTCCTACGACCATCCCCCGACCCGGCGTCGCCTTCCCCCGGCTGGCGTCGCCTCCCGCAACTTCCTACGACCATCCCCCGACCCGGCGTCGCCTTCCCCCGGCTGGCGTCGCCTCCCGTAACTTCCTACGACCATCCCCCGATCCGGCGTCGCCTTCCCCCGGCTGGCGTCGCCTCCCATAACTTCCTACGACCATCCCCCGACCCGGCGTCGCCTTCCCCCGGCTGGCGTCGCCTCCCGTAACTTCCTACGACCATCCCCCGATCCGGCGTCGCCTTCCCCCGGCTGGCGTCGCCTCCCATAACTTCCTACGACCATCCCCCGACCCGGCGTCGCCTTCCCCCGGCTGGCGTCGCCTCCCGTAACCTCCTACGACCATCCCCCGACCCGGCGTCGCCTTCCCCAGGCTGGCGTCGCCTCCCGTAACCTCCTACGACCATCCCCCGACCCGGCGTCGCCTTCCCCATGCTGGCGTCGCCTCCCGCAACCTCGTACGACCATCCCCCGACCCGGCGTCGCCTTCCCCAGGCTGGCGTCGCTTACCATGACATCCTACGATCTTTCCCCGACCCTGCGTCGCCTTCCCCAGGCTGGCGTCGCCTCAAGTAACGTCCTACGACCTTCCCCCGACACCGCGTCGCCTTCCCCAGGCCGGCGTCGCTTCCCGTAACGTTCCACGACCATTCCCCGACCGCGCGTCGCCTTCCCCAGGCGGGCGTCGCTTCCTGTAACGTCCCACGACCGTTCCCCGACCCGGCGTCGCTGTCCCCTGGTCGGCGTCGTCTTCCAGCACCACTTCCACCTTTCCCTTACCAGTCCAAAATTGCACGACCAGACATAACCTCAAATTACCCCCAAATCCAGTTTCCATGTTGAACATAGTCCGATGTTGCCCCGCCGGCCGCCAGACGACTACTGGCGAGTTTTGGCTCAGTGCGCATGCGCGGCCTCGAGTTGACAAAACCGGAGCCGCCGCTGGCCTGGCCTCAGTTGCTGCCGAGCCACCGACCCGAGAGGATCTTCAGCGAACGGTAAGCATTCTACGGTACCTACGCCCCTTCTTGCTAGAGCGATCCTAGCACACCCATGACCTGCTAGAGCGATCTTAGCATCACCTACGTCCTGCTAGAGCGATCCTAGCCTACCTACGTCCTGCTAGAGCGATCCTAGCCTACCTACGTCCTGCTAGAGTAATCTTAGCATTTTCACGTCCTGCTAGAGCGAACCTAGCCTACCCGCGTCCTGCTAGAGTAATCTTAGCATTTCCGAATCCTGCTAGAGCGATCCTAGCCTACCTACGTCCTACTAGAGCAATCTTAGTATTTCCACGTCCTGCTAGAGCGATCTTAGCATTTCCACATCCTGCTAGAGCGATCCTAGCCTACCTACGTCCTGCTAGAGCAATCTTAGTATTTCCGCGTCTTGCTAGAGCGATCCTAGCCTACCTACGTCCTGCTAGAGCGATCTTAGCATTTCCACGTCCTGCTAGAGTGATCCTAGCCCACCTACGTCCTGCTAGAGAGATCTTAGCAATTCCACGTCCTGCTAGAGCGATCCTAGAATACCGACGTCCTGCTAGAGCGATCTTAGCATTTCCACGTCCTGCTAGAGTGATCCTAGCCCACCTACGTCCTGCTAGAGAGATCTTAGCAATTCCACGTCCTGCTAGAGCGATCCTAGAATACCGACGTCCTGCTAGAGCGATCTTAGCATTTCCACGTCTTGCTAGAGCGATCTTAGCATTTTCACGTCCTGTTAGAGCGATCCTAGCCCACCTACGTCCTGCTGGAGCGATCTTAGCATTTCCACGTTCTGCTAGAGCGATCTTAGCATTTCCACGTCCTGCTAGAGCGATCCTAGAATACCGACGTCCTGCTAGAGCGATCTTAGCATTTCCACGTCCTGCTAGAGCGATCTTAGCATTTTCACGTCTTGCTAGAGCGATCCTAGCCTACCTACGTCCTGCTAGAGCGATCTTAGCATTTCCACGTCCTGCTAGAGTGATCCTAGCCCACCTACGTCCTGCTAGAGAGATCTTAGCAATTCCACGTCCTGCTAGAGCGATCCTAGCCTACCGACGTCCTGCTAGAGCGATCTTAGCATTTCCACGTTCTGCTAGAGCGATCCTAGCCTACCTGCGTCCTGCTAGAGCGATCTTAGCATTTCCTCGTCCTGCTAGAGCAATCTTAGCCCACCTACGTCCTGCTAGAGCGATCCTAGCAAAACCTAGTCCTGCTAGAGTAATCCAAGCACCGTAGCCCATCCTGCTAGTGTAAACCGTAGCATTAGACTGTATCCTGCTAGTGTAAACCATAGCAATAGACCGTATCCTGCTAGTGAGAATTTTAGCAATACCTATCCCCTGCTAGTGAAAACCCAGCACACCCGAGGCGGCTATGATGAACTATTAAAAGATTATTGAATCGTGACTGAAACCTTTTATAAGGTCAAATTCTGAGCCGATATTCCTTTCTCCCTTGTTATCCTACGACCCCTGGAATTTTGACCCAGCATCCACCGAGTTATCTTGGCAAATAATTTATCTTGGCGGCACTTTCCCTAAAACGAATCACTACACGACCGAGTGACGTTATAACGCTTATACGGGGGTAATGAGCCGATGGCCTCTGCACTCGGACCGAGGACGTAAGCCACTAGGGCGTCCTCAGTTTCTTTCAAAATTATGTAAATGACATTTCGTTAGCTATTGGAAAAGTTATTAGTTGGAAATGCAGTAAATGTTTACAAGTCTCGCGTGGCGAAGGGTACACGACATTGGATGTTGCCTTGTTGTCATAGTTGGGTCTCTTCGGAGGCTACAGCGATGACAACCCAAGTGCCCCACACCCCCATAGGGGGGTGTGGGGCTTAATTTTTTTAAAGTTTTTTCGTGACCTTGACCTAAATATAAAAGTTTTCAAAATCTTTAACAGTCAGATCTTACTAACACAGTTTATATATATAGAGGTCTTTTAAAAGTTAACAGTTAGGTATTAGTAACGCACAAGTTTGGAATTGGGTCTCTTGGGAGGCTTCAGCGATGGCAACATAAATGTCCCAAGTGGGGTTTATTTTTTCAAAAAGTGCGAGCCCCCCCCCCCCCCCCCCGACAAAAAGTGCGAGCCCCCCCCCCCCCCCCGACAAAAAGTGCGAGCCCCCCCCCCCCACCCCCACCCCCACCCCTGATATCCTGGGCGTGGCAGCCCCGGTGGGGATATAAGGCGGCCCGGCTGCATGCACTTCTCATTCCCGTCCAAGCTCCCGTACGGACAGGTTCTCTCTTGTTCTTGAGATTATTTATAATAACTTCACTTTTTTATTCTCATCTATTCTTCTCATTAAGTCCATTTATTACAATGGGTAAAATGGGCCTTAAACTCAAAAACTACCCGCCAGCTTCAACCTCAACCGACACGACTCAACCTCCATCATCCTCCGCCTCGATCCTGGAATATCTGATGACTGCAAACATCTTGAGCTGCCTGACGATGCCACCACCGCCGCCGCCGCCACCACAGCCCGCCTCCATGCCCAGCCTGTCGCCACTGCCGCCGACAGTGGAAGAGGCCGGTGCACCTCCACCATCGTCAGGAAAACTCAGCGGTCGAGTCCCGGTAGCCTCTCCAGCACTCTCGCTGCTATCGGACTCAGGATCGGAGTCTGCAGTCTTCGAAGAGACGTCCAGGTCGAGGATAACCCCCTACAGCAGAACCCAAAAAATCCTATCCTATACCAAATCACAATGTCCCTCACCCATATCCCCCATGCCATCCACACCAACCAAAGCATCCCGTAAATCCATCTTTTCCCCTGAACTTCCCTCCATAGACCTAACACGCTCTCCTACCCCACCCAAAATTGTTTGCTCCATTCCTTTTGACCAATCTTTGCCTCTTCCACCCCCTTCCACCCCTATTTCTTCTAGCCAGCCTAATTCGGAGAAGCTCCAAAACACTAAGAGTCCAACACAAAAGAAACGTAATCGTGTTAAATGCCCTGCTGGCAAGCGTGATAAATGCGATTATGTTTGGTTTAGCAGAGAGGCTGTGGTTCTTTGTTGTCCGAGTTTTGCTCTTCCAGAAAAAGATCGTTGCCAACGACACTTGAATAAGAAAATCAAAATTCCGACACCAAAGCCCTATAGCCTTAATATTATGCCTGAAAAGTCCAAGTTCAAACACCCCAACAGTCCGCAGAAGCTGAAAATTAATAGGCTCAAGAGGGACAAAAAATATTATTTCATTGTTCAAGCTTATGGAGCATTTAACATAAATGTGCAAATCATTCTAAAAGGTGATGGCCGCCTTCATAGAATGAAAGTACCACCTGCGATGGTACAAAGAGAATTTTTTGTCCCCGGGGCTTATTTAATTCGAAGAAAAGGATGCCGATCTGTTTGGGAAATGGATTAGGACATGGGCTCACTAAAAAGAAAAAGCCAAAATTGTTAGGTTGTGTTGGACAATATTTAAAAGTCTTTTTCCAAATTATTTTTCCAAATTTAGTCTTAACCCTCTTAAAGTAAGGGAGAGGGGTATTATACAAGTCAACTAATAAAAAAAAAAAAAATACTTGACTTGTATAATACTTTAACCTGGCGGTGATGTAAAGTCACTGGGACAATCTCAAACCGTGTCCTTGAGGGTGAAGACTAAGTTACAAATAAATCATTAACAAATAAAAACTTACCTCCAAACACTTGTAGCTTGCTACAAGTGTTTGGAGGTAAAAATTTTTCAAAGTTTGAATGACCTTGACCCATATAAATTACTTACAACTAATGTTGTGTATCACGTGATACCCCCACTCTAACGCTCTTACTAAGCTTGTATGAGCCGTTCATTTGCTTCAGTCTGTTTCTGTGCTCCGTGGTAAACATGTCACGGTACAATTACAAAGGTGGTGACTTCTTGATAGATCAACACAATGCTTGGGAAGTGCTAAACCAGCATAGAATGGAAGTTGAGTATTGTATAAGACAAGACGGGTCTACATTTTATCTATGTATTATAAACAACCAAACTCATAAGTATGAACACTGGACAAAAATTAATTATAACAACATAGATGAGCTGTTTGCTTGGGTGTTTGAGGTGTGTAAAGTTATTGAAGAAACCAAAATAATGGGTGTGCTAAAGGTATGTAAAACTGATGACCGGGAAGACTAAGCAAAATTTCTTTTAACCCCCCCCCCCCCCCCAAGTGTTATCCCCACCACTAAAAATGGGTATATATAGGAGTGGTGATCAACCGTCCTCTCATTCTGCTTTACACCGTTAAGCTGAACACCACCATGTCTGCTATGAACGTCCCAGCCTCTACCTCTGGCCCGGTCGCCTCCAACTCCAGCCCGAGCATTGGACCAATCCGATCGGGGCCTTCGTCAAGAGGTCGTGTCCGATTCTCCGGCTTTGGTCCTGTGAGGAAGGAGTTGCGGAGCAGCGGAGCGTCTCAACCAACCACGACGGATGCATCAACTCAGACTCCACCAAACATCATCGAGTGGTACGACGAAGTGATAGAGCAAAGGGACAGAATGCTAGAGAATACTCGCAGGGAGCTACTTTATGTCAGGAGTAAATGGGAAAAACTGATTAAGAAGTGTGAAAGCCTGTTGGACAGTGATGATAGTGAGGATGAGAGTGGATAGGTGTGTGGGTAAAGACTTGGACTGGGACTTGTGTGTATGTATGAATGTGTGCGTGAATGTGAAATACAGAGCGGGGGATAGATCACTCTGTGGCAATGGACTAACATGCCACTTAGTGATCTATCCCCCGTTCTGGTAATGTTTTTGGATGGCCTTGACCCACTTTACCAAGGCTAGCTAGTACCCCCACCACTGATAAGTGTATATATATATACGGGTATTGATGTGCAGTTTGGTTATTCTGCTTTGTATCGCTTAGCTGAATACCTCACTTCAACATGGCGTCCAACTGCAAAACTTCTCAGGCTTCCTCTTCTTCTTCAAGAAGGCGTGCTGCCAACGTCCTGCCTGCTACTCGTGGACCTGCTCGACCATTCCACAGCATAACTGTTGCTCGGGCAAACGCCTGCAAAGCTCCAATGCTACGGACCTTGCTGGAGGTGAGCCAAGACGGGCAAGGCTTGCTCAGTCCTGGTCAACGGCAGGAGCAAGAAAGGCGTATGGCGTACTACAGGCTGCAGGGTGTAGTTCCCAGCTTGAAGTTAGGCGATCCGAGAGTAGCAAGCATCAACGAGGCAGCGGACTACATATCACACCTTCACAGTGTTTTAGAAGTAAAGGACCAACAAATTGAAAACTTAAAAGAACAATTGAAACAATTTAACTTTAATCCTGTGGAGTTTGTGGAAGCAGTGATGAGTGATAGTGATGATGAAGGAACTGAATATATATTGGGTATGTAATGAAAGACTTGGACAGGGTCATGTGTGTGTGTGTGTGTGTGTGTGTGTGTGTGTGTAGAATACAGAGCGGGGGATAGACTACTTTGCGGCAATGGACTAGCATGCTGCTTAGTGGTCTATCCCCCGCTCAAAGGGTAGCATTGGATGACCTTGACCCACTTTACAGCAAGGACAACCGGTTAACTGGTATAAAAGAGGGGGGTCTGTACATCCCGACTTCATTCTGCTTTGAACCTTCCAGTGGAACGCTAGAAAATGAGTGGATCACTGATCATTGGTAAGGAGTGGGAGTATGTAACCATAAACTATTTAAACTGTAAAGGGATGTTGAAGAAGGTGTATGATAATGTTAAAAGAATGGTTGTTGAAGAAGGTAGGGTAGTGATTGTAGCGTGGAAGAAGAAGCAGTATACAGGACAACAAGTGAGAGCAAGTGACTTTGGGGGGAATAGTGTGTTTCAAATTGGACGAGCGAACTTGGTTAATTTGGACATTGTGTTTTGGGACTTGGAAAGGTTAATTGAAAATAGTGGCAAACATGGGGAACTCTTAATTGGCAGGGAGGACAGAGTATATGAGTAAGTGTAAAAGACTGGGGGCTTATGTGTGTGTGTAAAGACTAGGACTTGTGTGGAATACAGAGCGGGGGATAGATCACTTTGCGGCAATGGACTAGCATGCTGCTTAGTGGTCTATCCCCCGCTCAAAGGGTATTATTGGATGGCCTTGACCCATATAAAGGTAGAGGGGGAATGGGTAATAGGAGGGGGAAATTGGTATATATGTAGGACTGATGAATAAAGCATTTAGTCAAGCATTTGTCTAGACACTATCAACAACAATGGAGAGCTTCAGTGTTGAGTTCATCCTCTTGGAAGAAGACATCAACGAAGTGGTGGAACTTATAGAGGAGAAGACCAGCCAGGGCACATTGGAACTTGTGAATTGCGAACCGTTGGACAATGCCGCAATCGATAAGATTGCATATTTCATGTTGCATTTGTATAACGAACAAACAACCAATATGGAGTTTGTGCAGTACCTTTATCAAAACCAAGTAAATGTGCGAGTGACAATTACTTGGTGGCAGTAATAATAAAGTGTAACATATGGATGTGGACTTGGATGTGGACTTGGACTTGAGTGTGGTCTGCGGAATAGAGCGGGGGATAGATCACTTTGCGGCAATGGACTAGCATGCTGCTTAGTGGTCTATCCCCCGCTCAAAGGGTATCTTTACGTGACCTTGACCCACATAAATTGTATAGTTGGTGGGGGTATAAAAAGGGTAAGCAAATTGGATGGATACAACACTTCCATACCATGGCTCCACTTGACAACACCGTGTTCCATCGCAACAGAATTGTCTCTATTCTGAAGGTAATACCTCTAGAAATTATAGAAGTAGAGGACCAACTACCTGCGGTTGATCAAGAAGAGGAGGAGGAAGAGATAATGGATATTGAAACGGACTCTGACGAAGCTGGTTCAACGGACAATGAGGTGGACTTGCATGCCTACGAAACATTAGAGTCGTCATCTGAGTCGGAAATGGAATTCCAATTGGAAATCGAAGAAGAAGAAGAACAAGAACAAGACACTCCCCATCGTCCAATGGATAGGATGTTAGTTGCCAGAAGAATTATGTATTGTCATCGCTGCCTATTCCGTGATGAGGATGATTCCGACTCTGATGGTGATGTTTCACCCTTGTAAAAAGTTTAAACAAAAAGTTAAAAAAGAATGTGAGCGGGGGATAGAGCACTTTGTAGTAAATGATGCTGCTTAGTGCTCTATCCCCCGCTCAAAATAATAATTCCAAATGACCTTGACCTACATAAACTTGCTCAAACAGACATCTTTGAAAAAACTTGTACAAATTATTGAATCTAGACCAAATATCATCAATTTATCAAGCCTACTGATAAATGTATTACAAACGGTTGTGTAAAGGCTAAATTTAGCACATGAGTGATAACCTGTTTCCATATGACGTCACTTTCCCCACCTATCTGCCTCGGATATAAAGGGTCCCGGTGGAGTGCGTTGCTCATTATTGCGTGGACATTCACAGAGTGTGCATTCAAAGCCAAACTGTTTGAAATGGCTCTTTGCGACATTTGTGGGGAAATCTTTCAAGACGAAGATCTTTTCACCATACACAGAGAATTACATGAAGACGAAGATAGAAAAGAAGATATTACCATGGATGAAATAGACTTAGACTCAATTGACCGGTTTTTGGAAGAGCACCAGAAGCAGACGGACTACTGGGACAGCTATCTACAGCAAATGCAAAGAAGAAGACCTAGTGTGATCCAATTTGCTGGTGCTGGACCATCTACTGCTACAAGACCTATTGAAGAAGAGGACACCGAAGAAGAGGACACCGAAGAAGAGGATATGGAAGAAGAAGAACTGGAAGATGTAAGACAACTGCGCACCACAGCCTTGCCAGGACGAGTTGTAACACATTTCAAAATTAATAACGTTCAATTGGAATTGGAAACATTCATAACCCAGGCTAAGGAACTTGTTGGTCAAACGTTGAGGGAAGAATTACAAAGGCTAAATTTTATTAAATTTGGAATGGTGTTAGAGGCTATGTTTAACAATACTGATGGTGAAACAGCATTGAGAGCATTCATTACCAAAAACCGAACCCTTACCTTCACCTCCGACATTGATGATATTATTGAAGAATGCTTGGAGGAACTTATAACCAAACTCCAAGAACATGAAGGAAGAGGATCTGGATGGACTTTGTCATCAATCGAAGGTATGGATGTTAGGGTTCATAAACATGGATATGGTTTAAGAGGTAGTAGTTTTATCCCTCTACCAAAGAAAATCCAAAACACTAACTCGTGTAGAAATGTTCAAAATGAGGGTAATGAATGTTTCAAGTATGCAATGTTAACCAAGTATGTTAAAAACAATCCTTGTAGAGTTGGTAGAGAATACTACGAAAATGAACACCGCTACAACTTTCAAGGTCTTACTTACCCAGTTACTTTAAAAGATATTGACAAATTTGAAAAGAAAAATCCTGGCGTTTCAGTTAATGTTTTTGGTCTGGATGATTCCAACAACGTTTATCCTTTGCGGGTAGTAAAGGTTGAGCAAAGAAACCATACGGATTTGCTATTGATAACCAAGGGTGAAATTTCCCATTATGTATGGATAAAAGACTTTGAAGCGTTAGTTGTAAAACAATTGACCAAAAGAGTAAATAGGATTACAGTTTGCAAGAGATGTTTCTGCTTTTCTTGGAAAGATTCAAGACGTGGAGGATTGGACTGGTTATTGGAACATAAAAGACTTTGCAACGAGAACTATGAAGTAAAGATAAGTCTTCCACCGCCTACCCGAGCTTCAATACAATTTAACAAGACAGTTCACCAATACCGAATTCCAATAGTGGTCTATGCAGATTTTGAATCAACGTTAGTACCACAGGAGCTGCCGGACGGCGAAGTGACTAGAAGAACAAAATATCAGTTGCATCAGCCCAACAGTTTTTGTTTACTAGTTAAATCAACCTTGTCTGAAAACCAATTGCAAGACTATGGTTTAACATCCACTCCAATACTCTACCGTGGTGAAGAAGCCGCTAAGTATTTTGTAGACCAACTGTACGATATTGCTGGAAAGGTTCAACGCTTGTTCGGTAATATTGTACCTATGGAACCTTTAAACCAAAATCAACAAGAAGAATACAACTTAGCGACAAGATGCTATTTATGCAAGAAGATGTTCAGTGAAGAAAATCCAAAAGTAAGAGATCACGATCACCTGACAGGGTTATACAGAGGAGCTGCTTGTAATTCATGCAATATAAATTACAAACTGCCAAACTTTATTCCTGTCGTTTTACACAATCTTAGCGGCTACGACTCCCACTTTATTATCCCGGAGTTAGGAAGAGATGACGGTAAAATTGATGTTCTTGCTACAACATTGGAAAAGTACATCAGCTTTTCAAAAACAGTAGGTAAAATTAAACTTCGCTTCGTAGACTCTTACAGATTTATGGCATCTAGTTTAGCCAAATTGTCAGAGAACCTAAGAAGAGAAGACCTAAAAGAAACCAGAAAAATTGTACCTGAAGATAAATTAGACCTAGTATTACGGAAAGGAGTGTTCCCCTACGATTACATAACTTCTACAGAAAAATTTGAAGAAACCAGTCTACCGCCGATTGAAGCCTTCAACAGCAAATTAAACGAAAGTGAAATCTCCGTTGAAGACTACAATCATGCATGTAATGTTTGGAACCAACTAAACATTCAAACCTTAGGGGAATATTCTGACTTTTATATAAAATTGGACGTAACTCTGCTGTGCGATGTGATGGAAGAATTCAGAAACACCTGCTTCTCCGCCTATGGACTGGACCCTCTACACTCGTACACATCTCCTGGATTAGCATGGCAAGCTATGCTAAAGTCAACCAACTGTCGACTGGAACTTCTAACGGATATTGATATGGTGCTCATGATGGAATCTGGTGTACGGGGCGGTTTGACACAAGCTGTAACACGTCATGTCAAAGCCAACAACAAGTACATCCCCGGCTTCGACGAGCAACAACCATCGGTCTACCTTGGCTATTTTGATGCAAACAACCTTTATGGTTGGGCAATGTCAAATCCGCTTCCCTACGCTGACTTCAAGTGGATCGACCCGGCCACCATCGGAGACATCTCACAGATTCCAAAGGATGGTCCAAAAGGCTATATTTTGGACTGTGATTTTGAATACCCGGAGCACCTTCATGACCATCACTACGACTTGCCTCTCCTAGCCAAGACTGAAGTTTCACCGACAGGAAGATGGCCAAAATTGATGATGACCTTGGAGAATAAGGATCGCTATGTGGCTCACTACTGGGTAGTTCAACAGGCTCTTGAATTGGGTCTACGTATAGTGAGAATTCATAGAGCAATTGAATTCACCCAGTCTTGTTGGTTGAAACCATATATTGATTCCAACACTGCAAGAAGAGCTGCAGCGACAACAGCATTTGAAAAGGACTTCTATAAATTAATGAACAATGCCATCTTTGGGAAGACCTTGGAGAACAAAAGAAAACACAAAAATGTAAAATTAGTGAGTGATCCTAGGAAATTGGAAAAATTAGTGCAAAAACCAAATTTCGGAACATCCATGATTATAAACGAAAATCTAGTCGCTGTCAGTATGAAGAAAACAACAATAGTCATGGACCGTCCGTTATACATAGGTATGTCGATTTTGGATATAAGTAAAACCCTGATGTATGATTTCCATTATAACAAAATGGTTAAACATTACGGAAGGGAAAACATTGGAGTCGCATACATGGATACGGACGCGTTTATCTACTGGATAAAGACTTTGGACATGTATGAAGACCTAAGGACTTTTCCATACAAAGAAGATTTCGATTTTTCTGACTATCCGAAAAACCATCCAAATTTTAATGAAAAATATAAAAAAGTAATTGGAAAATTCAAAGATGAAGCAAATGGAATGCCTTTAGAAGAAATAGTGGCGCTGATGGCGAAATTGTATTCATTTAAGATGTACCACGAGAACAACACACCGACAGTGAAGAAAGCAAAAGGAGTGAAGACATCTTATTTGAAAAAACACGTGACATTTGACCACTACAAGACTTGTTTGTTTGAAGATACTACGATATCAGCAACATTCAACAATATCCGAAGCTTCAAGCATCAAGTCTACAGTGTCACCGAAATTAAAAAAGCGTTGTCAGCTCGGGATGATAAAAGATACATTATGCCCGACAAAATCCACACTCTTCCTTTTGGCCACTACTCTCTAAACCCTATCAACTAGTAACCTATTCTTCGTCCTTCTACAACTACGACCTTATTCCTTTCTCCTTCCGTAAAAAAATGGGGAACACGGCAAGTCCAACGCCGTGTTCCCCATTTTTTTACACAAGTTTGGATGACCTTGACCCATATAAATGATATGAATATTTAAAACAACATTCATTGTGATTATACATGTGATACAACAAACATTGAAACCTGCAATATGAAGGACTTAAAGCAACAAATTGTCAACGAACTTCATAAACCTGCAAGAAGAAAGTTTCCACGAAGAAATACGGTGATAAAAGGAATTAATGATTTATATCAAGCGGATTTAATCGAAATGATTCCTTATAGCAAACAAAATAAAGGATATAAATACATATTGACTGTTATTAACTGTTTTTCAAAAATGGCAGATGCTTTACCACTAAAAGATAAAAGTGGCAAAAGTGTTACAAAAGCAATGGAAACAGCTATACAAAGAGACAAACATACTATTAAACATTTACAAACAGATGATGGAAAAGAATATTTTAATAAGGAATTTGCAAATTTAATGAAAAAACACAATATAAACCATTATTCAACCAATTCAGAAGTAAAAGCCTCAATAATCGAAAGATTCAACAGAACTTTAAAAAGTGCAATGTATAAAATGTTTTCCAACAGAGGATCGCACATATGGATTGATATGTTACCAAAACTTATAAACGATTACAATAACAAATTTCATAGGACTATCGGGATGAAACCAAACCAAGTAACTAGTAAAAATGAAAACCTTGTATTAAAACGTATAAAAACGAATACTAAACCAAAAGTTGAAAAACTAAAGCCTAAAAAATTTAATGTGGGTGATAAAGTGCGAATAAGTAAATATAAAGGTGTATTCAGTAAAAGATACCTGCCAAATTGGACCAATGAGGTTTTTACTGTATTCAAAGTACAACCTACAGTACCTGAGACATATATTTTAAAAGATAATAAAGGACAATTGCTTGAAGGAGGGTTTTATGGACATGAAATGTTAAAATCAACAGTAGGCGATGTATATTTAGTTGAAAAGGTGTTGCAACGGAAAAAAGATAAGGTCAAAGTACGATGGTTAGGATTTAATAAGACGGAAGATTCTTGGATACCTAAAAAGGATTTGATATAACGATAGAGAATCATTTTAGGTTGAACCATTACAAAGGATGGAGATAGTACCACAAAAAGAGAGTTTTACTATTAATAATATAGATGAACTCACAGTGGATAATTCAGAATTCAATAGTGGGAAACATGGCAATTTGTTACCAAACACCGTTCGTTGTCTGGTTACCGGACCTTCCAACTGTGGAAAAACTAATGTAGTATTCAATTTGATTACAAACCCTAAAGGATTACGATTTAACAATCTATATGTATTTTCAAAATCACTACAACAACCAAAGTATCAATTATTGGAAAAGATACTGACTGATGTGCCTGAAGTTAAATATTTAAAGTTTAATGCAAGCGAGAGTGTCATGCAGCCACAAGAAGCTAAACCATTCTCCGTGTTTATATTCGACGATGTATCTTGTGAAAACCAAAACACAATAAGGAATTACTTCGCTATGGGTCGACATAACAACATAGATAGCATTTATATTGGCCAAACTTACAGCAAAATACCTAAACAACTCATTAGAGACAATGCAAACATGTTAATTGTATTTAAACAGGACGAAACCAACCTAAAACATATATATTTTGATCATGTAAATGCGGATATGACATTTGAACGATTTAAAGAGTTGTGTGGAAAGGCTTGGGCTGAAAAGTATGGGTTCCTAACAATTATGAAAGAACAACCGCTAAACAATGGTCGATACAGGATAGGATTTGATAAATTTATATTAATACATTAAACGTGGTGTAACACATTCATTGTTGTACAACACGTCTTGCTACAAACATGGTTAACCAAGAAAAATTAGTAAAAGAAATAAAATCACTTAGTGATTCTATTCGGGCTAAAAACAGAGCATTGAAACTAGGTATTAGCGAGAGGGAGAAATTCCTTGAATCTACTTTTAAACCTATTACTGAACCCTTGAAACAATTAAACAAAAAATTTGCTAAACCCGTATTGGAAGGAGATGCGATTGCACCTATTACGAAGTTTGAAAGAGAAAATGTAAAATCAGAAGAGTTTAGTGATGAAGACCCGGAATCCTCTACGTATAGTGGTTTTACCGGTGGAGAACCCGAAAGAGAGCTAGAATCACCGGACTATAGCGGAATAAAAGAATTATATGAAGTAAAAGCCAAAAGAGGACATGAAGTTGTATCAACTGCTAGTGAAGAGGAAAAAGAAGAAGAGACAAGGGAAGGTCCGTCAAACATAAGCTTGTTGGGTGAAAACATTCATAACAAAGGACCTTTAGGAAGGAAATACATGGTAAAAATGTTACTCGGAACAATTCCTAATAAGGATTACCATAGTTATGGAGCGAGATTAAAAGAAGACGGTTTAATGATAGGTAATAGCCCGTTAAACGTTGACGAACATGATAATATTGTCATTGGTGATCAAAGGTATAAGGGCACAAAAGGATTATTTGAATTATTATTTGAAAATAAGCCTTCAGTATCGGTAGTGAAAGAAAAAGACATGGAAGCATATAAAAATATTTTGGAACAGACAAATGCATATAGGAGAAAGTATTTACCTGACCAGCCTCCTTTTAGATCTAAGTCTTTAAAATATAAACAATTTGTATCCAAGTTAATACCAACTAGAAGACAAACAATGCCGTTAACACAAAGAAAACCTGTAAAACGAAGATTTATGGCATCAACTTTGGATGTAAGTGCTCAGGAACGAAGAAAAAGAAGTAAGTCCGTTACGGGTACAGGTTTAATGAAGAAACTATATAACACAAATGTGATTTATTACAATAATATCAATAAATTGGTGGATAGAATGAAACTAATACATGAAGCTAAAGAAGCGGGTCATACTGGATTGGAAAACGAATGGGTGGCTTTAGTGGATGAACTCCGAAACCGTGGGGTAATCTCATAAAAATGCGTTACTCCCTAGAATACTATTCAGTTGCACCATGAGTGTCGACAAGTTCGGACGTTACTCCTCGGATGGGTTATATTATGCCAATAGTTTAAAAAGAAGTGCTGGTTTACCACAAACACCTGATGGAGATTATGATATGAGTAATAAAAGGTTAAAAAACATAAAAGATCCTACGGATGAAAACGATGCAATAAATCTAAAAATATTAAAGGAAAAGATATCGCCAACATTAAAACTACAAAATAACACATATGACGCAGAAGATCATAGAATTATCAACGTTGGTAAACCAAATCAAAACGGTGATGCGATAAACAAAGGTTATTTGTCATCTGAATTAAAAAATACGTTAACATTCAATGGGAAAACGTATAGTGCCAACAATAAACGTATATCCAACGTAGATGACCCTAAAGATGCAAAAGACAGCGTAAATAGACGCTATTTACATTCTTTGATACCTGAAAAGACAAAAGATGGATTTTCTTTTTATAAATTTGTTATTAACGATATAGGTTATCCAAAAAATGAAAATGATGCTGTAAATCTCAAATATATAAAAGATCATTGTGTCATACGTGATGTGGGAGTTATCGATTGTCTTGGCAATTGTTTGGCGAATGTAAAAGATGGTTCAGCACCATCTGACGGTGCAACAGTGGGTCAAATGAAAGAGACTTTAAAACAAGAAACAACTGGATTTGCAAAACGAGATGAAGTATTATCAAAGCAAGGGGATGACTTTATTCAAGGTAATGAAGAATTTCGTTTATTGACATACAAAAACGCTTATTGGGATTGCAGGCATGGAAGGTTATCAAATGTGTCATGGGGTCATGCAGATAGAGACGCGGCTGCCTTAGGACAAACAGTACATCTAGATCCAAATAATTACTATGCGTTTTTTATATGTAGTAATAAAAAATTAACAAACATGGCGCAAGGAAGAGAAGCAAATGATGCTGCAACTGTAGGACAGGCTATCACATTATCACAAATGGATAGCAAAGTGTATACTTGTAATAATAAACGTATAACAGACCTTAAAGACCCTGAACATGTGGATAATGCTGTCACTGTTAATTTTCTTGTAAAAGTTTTAGGAAATGCATTATTTGATGTATACAATCTTATTGGTATTCATTCAGGTCGTACTCCTTTGTTGGAATCTGAGAGAGGTACTTGGATTAAACGGGAAATTGTTCAAAACTATTTTATCAACCCTCGTACAAAAAAGTTTAGATCATCGGATTGGGGTGATTTTGATATTTAATAAAAGAACACAATAAACGACTTCACTTATGTCCAACTTGTCATAGAGGTAACACATAAGTTGTACATTGCGATTATAAAAGGACAATAATGACGTTCCAGTACATCAGTCCATATAGAGACACTGTAAGGAGAGGAGGTGGGATCACGTCCACAGCGGTTTCTCTGTTAAGTAAAGCTTTAAAACGAATTCCAGTAGGATCCATAGTAAATAGAGCAATAGACGCATTACCATACGAATTTCATATACCGGGAGGTTATCAGTATTGCGGACCAGGAACTAAATTGAAAAAACGACTGGAAAGAGGCGATCCTGGCATAAATAAGTTAGATCAGGCTTGTAAAGAACACGATATCGCATATTCCACGTTTGCCGATTCAAAAAATAGATCAATAGCTGACAAAAAGCTTGCGGACATAGCTTGGCAACGAGTAAAATCAAGTGACGCTAGCATAGCAGAAAAAGCAGCAGCTTTAGCAGTAACAGCAGGTATGAAGGCTAAAACAGCAGTAGGAGGTGGAAGAAGGAGGAGAAGGAGAGTAAAAAGGAGGTCAACCACAAGAAAACATGGAGGAAATATAAAAAGAAGACGACGATCTACAAGAAAAGGCAGGAAGAAGCCCACCGTGTGGTCAATGGTAAAAAACGGGGCAGGTCTTTACCTAAGACCTTATCGTGCATATTAAATGAAAGAAATCAATTGGTCATACCACATAAAGCATTAACCAATATTGAATTATTTAAATATATTTCCTGTTTAAAAATACCATTTTTCCGCGGTGTGTTTATGAAAGACAGTTTACCAAAGAAAATGTGGCAAAATGAGACTGGAATTGTAAATTTGGATAATACTGAAGGGCCTGGCACCCATTGGGTTTGTTATAAGAAACTAAATAACAATGTATATTATTTTGATAGTTTCGGTAATTTGCCACCACCAAAAGAACTTCAAAATTACTTTAAATCTGCTAAAAACATATATTATAACTATAAAAGAGAACAACCTGATAATACTTCAATATGCGGCCATTTATGTTTGGAATTTCTAGCTAAAAGTATCAGTCACTATTGAGATGTCTTCCTATACGGTATCATTAACAGGAAAATCGTCCACTTTACGAAGTATCCTTTTTCCAGCGTTACGCTTGCAAAAAGGAAGGTTTTGGGAGGCGGCACTATTGGATTTTACAACTTACAACTCTATCCCCAATGTTACGGAAGGTAAAAATAACGTATTGCATTATTATAAGGGAAAGGATGCCAGTGGAAAATTTACAGACTTACAAGAGTGCAGGTTACCCACAGGTTCTTATGAAATTGATCATATAAATGAATTTTTGCAAACTAAAATGGGAAAAGACAATATAACATTAAAAGGTAATAATAATACGATGAAAGCTGAAATTACTTCCAAATATTATATAGATTTCACTCAACCAAACTCAATTGGTGATTTATTAGGGTTTTCCAACGATGAGCCTGTTTTAGAACCAGATGTAACACATTCCGGTAAGAAAACAGTAACAATATTAAAAGTCAATAGTATAGACATAACTTGTAACATTATACAAGGTGCTTACAGGGATGGGGCTAACACCCACATCATACATACTTTTTACCCAAGTGTACCACCTGGATTTAAAATTGTTGAAAAGCCACAAAACCTGGTATATCTACCGTTGAACACCACTTTCATTTCAGACATCGTGTTGAGCGTATTGGATCAAGACGGTAACTTGGTAGACTTCAGAGAAGAGCCTATTACGATTAGATTACATTTAAAATCGACACTTTAATACAAAACCATGGGTTTAACATTTAAAAGCGAACAACCTACGGGAAACCGCATTAGTAGCTCTTCAGCTGTGGAGGAGTTAACACGCGAGAACATTCGTTTCTTAGAGAGAATTGGATTAAAATTAACCGAGTATGGATATACTGGATATAGCGCAGGGTCCAACATTCGACGAAACCCTATGGGAAAAAGAATATCACACCCACAACCCTTACACTTCATCGAAATTAAACAATAACGATGAAATTCGTATTCCCATACAAAATCAAGACATTTACACACTACCATGTGAAAGTTACTTGTATATTGAAGGACAAGTTACTAAAAAGGACGGTACTACTGTTGGTACAACAGTTCCATTTATAAATAATCCTATGGCTTTCCTATTTGATGAAATTAGATATGAAATATCAGGTGTAACAGTTGATTCCACTAAAAAAGTAGGTATTACGACAACTTTAAAAGGATTAACATCTATAACACCCAATGAAACCAATTTACTTAAACCTGCCGGATGGGTATTACCTACGATTGACACGATCACTCCAAATCCAAATGGATATTTTGATTTTCATATTCCATTACGTTTGCTGCTTGGTTTTGCTGAAGATTATAGGAAAATAATATTAAACGTTAAACAAGAATTAGTTTTGTTGAGATCTTCTAACGATAAAGACATTATTAAAGCTGCAGATGCTACTACAGATGCGACTTTAGAATGGAAATTAAAATTAGACAAAATTGTATGGAGAGTTCCACATGTTAAATTGGCTGACGAGCATAGAATGCTACTTTTAAGAAAATTAAAAGCCGATCGTGATATTGTTATTCCATTTAGAAGTTGGGAATTTCATGAGCATCCCAGTTTACCTACTACGGATCGACACACTTGGACTGTTAAAACATCGAATTATGTAGAACGAGCCAGGTATATTATATTTGGTTTACAAACAGGTAGAAGAGACGCCATTACTAAACATGCAGGACAATTTGATCATTGTGACTTGAAAAATATTAAAGTTTATTTAAATTCACAATTCTTTCCATACGACAATTTAAATGTGTCATTCACTAAGAAGAAATACAGTATATTGTACGATATGTACGCGAGATTCCAAAGTTCATATTACGGTAAAACAAATACACCTTTATTACCACCTGACAAATATTTCGATGCCTACCCAATAGTTGTAATCGATTGTTCTAAACAAAATGAATCAGTAAAGTCTTCAAGTGTGGATATAAAAATAGAAATGGAATTCAACGATGCTATACCGGCTAATACAACTGCATACTGTTTAATTCTACATGATAAAATCGTAACATACACACCTTTAACTGGAATTGTTAAAAATGTATTGTAAGAACCGGTTTTGTTTCATTCCGCGAGTATAAAAGCAGAGCGTACAGACCGCTCCTCATCAGTTTGTTGCCTACTGTTGTATGGGTAGCATCGTATTCAATATGGCTTCTCCTAGTGGTACACCTGAAAATGTGGTAGATATTGAGAAGGAGATATCTGAGTTTTTAGATCCTCAAGGTCACCAGGAAGGAGGTGAACAAAACGTTTGCGGACAACTTCACGCCAGTAATAATGTTGAAGAAAAAGGTAAAAGAAGAAAGACTATACAAAAGAGAAAAAGGGATATTGAAGATAATATTTCTCCAAACATATTGAGTGAGGTATTTTTGCGAATATTTTACCCAATCTCTTCCAGTTTGGATAAAAGTGTTTTAATCGGTGTTATGAAATCTACAGATTATTCCCCTACTGTAATTTTAACTCATGGACCCAAAATGATTTTGTTTACGGACAGTGCTTGGGAATCGTTTATGAAACATTTGCATCTACTAGAATGCTATTTAAGTAGTAACATGTTTGGAAGAAAGACAAGAGTAGGACTTTTGGATTCAAATGTGGAAATTGATATCATTAAACAACGTGGTGATCATCAGCTACGGTTTAGAGACACAACAAGACATGATAACAAAATTCAACTTAATCGAGAGGAGTTTTTTATTTTAACTTGTGCTACTGAACCTATAACAAGATACTTGAGACAACTGGTGTTTTCAAGTTCGATTATTAAAGATTATCTGGAAGACACTTTGGACAAACAACCGGACGCACCTATATTATACGGACCTGTGGATACTTCTATATTTAATAGAGTTCCTCATGAAGTACAGATGTGGAGACAATTGGAAAAGTACGCTCAACTACATAAGAAATCAGTAAAACAGGAAGAAGAGGAAGATGGAGGAGAAGAATCAAGTGTTAGTGATGAAAATGAAAATAAGGAAAATATAAAGATGGAAACTTAAATGACAATGGTTAATTTTTAAAACAATAACCAACATTTTGTGGGGTTAGGCCTATTGGGGACGGTGCCCACGTTAAATATACACCAACGCGCCAACAACTGTACGGCCTGGTATAAAAGTAGTACCTACCGTGGTGTGGAAATCAGTTGACCTCCTGACTTCGTAATGAGCAGACGTGTGACCTTCAAAATGGACAAGGGAGAAGAACAACAAGTAAAGTCCAAGCCTGGTATTATTGAGTTTCAAGCGTTTCGTGGTAATGATGATAGATTCATTATAAAAGAACTTGTGTTTTTGGACATGAATACAAGTGTTCCTTATTCGTTTTTATTTAAACCACCATGTTCTTATTCGTCTTTAACTAGTAAAGCCGCTACTACCAACAGATGGATTTCAAAACACTTCCATCATATCGATTGGTATGATGGTTTTACAAGTTACACGGACTTGTATCACATTATGCATCACTTTTCAGACAAGTTTACCAATATTTACACAAAGGGGCTGGAAAAGAAAAGATGGATCGAAGGATTTACTCATGTTCCGGTTAATGATGTGGAATTGGATAAGAATTATCAATACATGCTGGAAACCATATGTATTTGTACAAAAAGCCCAGAACATGATAAAGATAGACATTGCGCTTTGAAAAATGCCTATAAACTCGCCTCTTACCTTCAAAGTGGGGAATTGGGGAGTGGTGGAGGTAACGGAGAGTATATAAGTGGGGAGCAGACAGGGACCTGGCATGAGTATTACTCGAGATTCCGAGACGACAACATCTCCGAGCAAGAAGACGATCTGTAACCTGACCATGGCATCTCACCAGTTCCTTCAGACTTTGGTCGAGCAGTTCAATGCTCACTCCAAGTCAACAATATTACCTGTAAAGAAGTGCTCGGAACTAAAAGACGAGAAGCACTACATAATCCATGCTATGAAGAAGATGGAGACTACAGTTGGGGAGGCCATCTGCTGCAGTCTCAGCGAGGCACCGTTTACTCCGGGGGATGAACCAAAGTTCCAGGTGTACCTGCCCAAGAGATTCGTCCATCTTCTACAAAACGAGGATCTTCGCTCTATTCAACCCGGGTGTCTATACCTGGTGTCCCACGGCTGCACGGGTAGCAATTCTACAGAGTTGACCATCCACATCGCTGACAAGCAGCAGTGTTAGATTTAAGTTTTAATGTTGTACATATGTTGTTGTAATGTTTTATAAATAAACGAATCATAAAAGACAAAAAAAATAAAAAAAAAAAAAACAAAAAATGCAACATATCAATATGTGACAGACTTCACGTATTGATATGTTGCATTTTTTTTTTTTTAACTTCGCGGGTGACCTTGACCTTTGACCTTTGCATTTCACAACTACCCCCACTACTGTAATTACCCCCACTACCGCACTAGGATTCAAACCTGCTTGGATGCGAAAAACGGTCAGTCTGTTGCCAACTAGCAAACGATGAGCACCTTGTACGAGCTTTGCATACAACGAGTTATAACTCACAAGGACTTGTTCCCAACATGTTTACAAGACAACATACCACTAACAATAAAAGAAGATGTCAAACGCTACAGGAGGGAAAATACAGGGTATTCGGAATACTCCTGGTATAAGTTCCACGACGGGGAAAAGTTTTGTAGGCCTTGTGGCGAGGCCGCCGTCAGAGACCTTCGGCGATTCGTACAGGATGGTGGTATAAAACAATTCGGATTTCTAGCGCCACTGTTTCGATTTGAAAATTACAAGGACACCTGCGCTATTTGTTCCATTCCATTGTATCGATGGAAAAAAGTTTAGAACTGTTTAATTGGATTTTCTATACCCCCACCACTATTACCCCCACCACTTTTTCATGTACCTCCAAGCGCTGTGCCTCGGCTTCATTTCTACTCCAGCAGCCAACCTAGCAACATCAAGATGTCTCTGAACGTTAGTTGCGCAAGTTACGAGGAGGTGAGCATCAAGACTCAGCAGGAGCTAAACGACTTATACAAGGAGTTGCAGCTGATGGTGGCACGAGGCTACCGTATAAATGTGCAAGTTTACGCTTGCAATATACGGAACACCCGGCAGTCAAAGGAAGAGCCTGGACACTCCTCGACGGCTTCCTCACCAGCGTCCATGAAGACCGAGCCAGACAACTTGGACTACTTCAGCTGACTAGCAGTTGTATTTCTTGTCCTAACCATTGTAGAATATGTATATTTTTTCATTATATTAAAGAAGTAAAAGAGCAAAAACACCTATCTTGTTACTGACATATAAGCTCAGTAACAAGATAGGTTTTTTTAAAACACAATTTGGATGACCTTGAAACTTCCCCCTCCACTGCTTTGTTACCCCCACCACTTGACTATTGGTGTACATGGCACATCGCAATTGGAAACCTCATTCCATCTTCAACAGCCACACCGACAACATCAACAATGGCAAACCTACCAACAGATGAAAGATGTCCTCACGCATGTTGTGACTTCGTCCACGAGTTGGAGAAGAGGATGCAGGAGAGGGCGATAAGAAGAAAACAGATCCACTCAGAAAATATCATGATAGTCAACGGCTATCTTTTATTGTTCGGCCTTATTATGGTTGTACTTTTCATACTGTACGGCATAGTCACATGTGTCGGCAAGGTTGCAGAAGAAAACGCTCGCCACCATCAATTGGAAAGTTTCAATGTTACTTTGTAAGTTTTCCTTTTTTTAAAACTCCGTTTGGATGACCTTGAAAATTCCCCCACTACTCCACCACACCCCCACCACTTCACCATGTTCCTGCATGAGCATCACATCAACCGTCATTCCTTGTCCGACAAGCAACCATGGCAGACAACAACACCATCAGCCAAGCTGACTCCACTACTGATGTCGGTACAAGTACGGGTTGGACACTGTCGATCGATAGTGTACACTATTTGGAGTCAATTTGCGAACGTATGAAGGAAATACTGCGGGACAACCCTGGGATCATAATACAAATGAATTTAAATTATGATTGGTCCCAAGTTAGAATGCAAGGGGACGACAACAACGGTCAACAATCTCCACAATATTCGCCCATGTCCCCGATCTATCCTTACGGCGAGTCTGACGTCGATGAAGATGAGGCTGATGAAGATGCAGGGGACAACGAGGCTGAAGAGGAGTAAGCTTCATTCCTTTTTTTTAAAACCTAAATTGGATGACCTTGAGAATTCCCCCTCCACTATTTCCTTTTTTTTAAAACCCAAATTAAATGACCTTGAAAATACCCCCTCCACGTACTTTTGGTTTACCCCCTCTACTTTTCAATACTGTTACCACAGTCTGTAGCTCACATCATTCCTTGCTTAGCTATCATGGCGGACAGCACTCTTTCTCGAGTTGACTCCACTACGGATGAAGAATGGCCATTTTCCTGGAATGTTCATCTGCAAGACTCGGCAGAAGTGGATATGTTGCATGAGAAATTGGTGTATGTATTAAACGAAAACCCCAACATTGAATGTAGAATGACTATGGATTTCGATGCGACAGGGGTCCACACTCAACCTTCCACTTCCAGCCAGCCTGAACCTCAGCTACAGCCAAAGAACTTTACACATCTTTACACTCCAATACGGCCGGAGGATGTGGTTATCAGCGAGGCAGACTCTACTACAAGTTATATTGAACCAACGAATTGGAAGCTTGTTGTTGACACCTTACACAAGGTCGACTTAGTATGTGACAAATTAAAGGAATTGATGATGCAAGATCCTGGTCTTCGTTTTAAAATTGATTTGTTTTTCATCTGGGGAGCACCTGCACGGGGCTCTTCGTCTGACAGCTCTCTAAGTACAACGGATGAGGAGGAGGAGGAGGACGACTAGTTATCTTTTTTAAAACTCCGTTTGGATGGCCTTGACCTTTCCCCCTCCACTGAGTTTATTTAAGGTGCACTCTCAATGACTGCAGCATCATTTCATCGCGCACCTTCACCACAGCAACATGGAGAGTCAACTCAACTACTGTTGCGAACGGAAATGTTTTTCATGGCCGAATGACATTGATGTTGCGGATGGCCTGGCGTGTAGAAAATGTGAAGCTTTTGGTCAATGCATGTGTAAGTGCAAGTCTTGGAAGAAGCCGAAACCGGAGTTGAAGACATTCCATGTGTACCAGATGAGAGGGCATAAGTACACTTGTTGCCCTGAACGTTGCATTGAATTCACATTAAAACAGCTAACTGGCTGCAAATTGTGCAACAATCATTTTGCAGGTTTTTGCAAACATTATTTAGGAGCCTGTCAGTACAGATCAACTTGGCATACAGAAGCACTCACTATCAATGAAATCGCTATAGATACACAAGAGTAGTCTTTCTACTCTTTTCTTTTTTAAAACTCCATTTGGATGACCTTGACCTTTCCCCCTCCACTCACCTTAGTTTATATAAGCTCCATTCCTGCTGACCACGGCATCACTTCATCTTGCTCCCTCGCCAAAGCAACATCAAGTATGGAAACTAAGCGTGTCTCATGTTGCGAGCATAAGTGTTTAGAGATACAAGGCGTCATCCATTGTGCAAAGAAGCTTTGGGAGGAAGAGACAGGGACAACCTATTGCTGCGAGGGCAAGTGTTTCCTACTACCAAGATGGCAAGTGGACGGGCTGGCCTGCCGGCAATGTGAATGCTTCGGATGTTGCAGGTGTAGATGCAAGAACCAACAGCTGCCACCACCGGTACTACAAACTTTCAAAATCTACAAATCCAACTACTTTTACACTTGTTGTCCGCAGCGGTGTATTAAATTTCATTTCTCCAATCTTACCAATTGTCGGAAGTGCTACGGACAACCTGATGGGTGGTGCACCTGTTTTCTGGACTCCTGCCGCTACAGATCGGATTGGTTTACAGATCCGTTGGAAATTGATGAGGTCGCCCAGGAAGCACAAGAGTAGTCTTTCTACTCTTCAACTTTTTTAAAACTCCATTTGGATGACCTTGAGATTTCCCCCTCCACTTCCCCATATACCTAGAGTACACAGAGCCTGATAGTCAGTCACTCGGTGGCTGTCGTGGGGTGCGCATCGGTGTCGGCGCTCCGTTGTTAGGTTTTCAAGGTCACAGTAATGTCAAATTGTTGGTGTTGTGCTGGTTCAAGGTCACCTGAGGGATAACCGATTGCCCATTTAGGCAGGGTCATGTCAGAAACTCGAGTTTAACTTGGCACTTTTGCCGTTTCTCGTCGAAAATTCGCTCCAAGTGGTCAAGGTCACGGGGACTCTGACTGAAACTCGGAGCGTAGTGCGAGAAACGGCAAAAGTGCCAAAAAATTTTAAGTTTCGGCGTGACCTTGACCTCAGTGGCGTCGGTGACGTCATTTTGATGACGTAAGGGGTGATGACGTCATCAGCACGTCATTTCTGTGACGTCATGGGTGTGACGTCATCGAAATGACGTCATTGGTGATGACGTCATCGATGACGCAATCGATGACGTCATCGATGACGTCATCGGTGAGGTCATTGACCTCGATGACGTCATCCCTCAGGTGACCTTGAACTGAGCCAGCACCAACAATTTGACACTACTTACCTGAATACGCGGATTACGCTAAACGGCGGTAATTTTGTATTGTTTTTTCTTGATAAGTAAAGAAAAATTTACATGTGACAATGACTGTTAGTTTATTTAGGCCCGCTTAATCGTTGTATGACATATAGGAAATATAACAAACTGTTTTGTTTTTTTTTATTTATTTTACGGTTTAAGTTTTTCTTTTACATAGCATCGACACAAAAATGTTTTCTGTAGCAGTAATATATGATAATAGACACATGATCATTGTTGAACTGTTGAACTATTATAATATTTGACCCATTACACTGTAATATTTTTATAAAAGATATAAGATAATAGATCTATTTCATAGAACTATGATGGTGTAATACCTGCCTTTATCACCATTTTGTCTTGGAGATATTTGTTATATACAGTAATTTTATACATGTAGGTATTAGGTTAAAAAATCGTCGTTTTATCTATAGATTTATAATTTTAAACTATTTTTCGTAGCATTAACAGCCATAAAAAATTGACCTTATCCAAAACTGCAAAGGCTTAAAAAATATTATGTCAGTTTACACGACATGACACAATCATTAGCCCACACGTTTACTTAATATTTTGACTAATCCCAGTACACTGTATTACTGCAGTAGCTAAGTGTTTCAAGATAATTATTGAACATAAATAAACAAATTTACCCACTGGATTCGCATTGGTGTAGTGCAGCGCACAAGAGAAGCAGTACTAAACGGTAGTCCATGGTCCGGCGGACGACTGACGACTGACTGACTGGCGGAGAGGTCTTAGGTCAGGAAGTCCGATATCAATGAGTCTCTTCATTACGATTGACCACGGCATAAATAAACAAATCCCTTCTTAGAACTCCGCCGGCTGCGACCCATTCTATACACATGGCTTCGATCGGCCGGGCCTCTTGAATTGATTTTGACCTTGGCTTAAAACCCGGACATCGGTTTTCACACATAGAGAGGATGCGTTTTAAATATATTCATAGTGTTAAAGGTACTTCTAAAAAAACTAAGGTTACGTTGACTTTTTATTCGCAATATCTTAAAAAAGTAAGAAAATATTAATTACTAGCAAAAAGGATTTTTGGTCTTCAATTTCTAAGTATGCCTATTCAGGGCCGTAGGCCTATTTATAAATAGGCTGGAAAGGCTATAGAGCCTACAGCGGCAGAATTTTAGTGGCGGCACTTTGTCAATTTACTAAAAAGTACCAGATTAACCGAGCCTTGCTAGTTGGTTTTAATTCACTTTTGTTAGTAGTGCCATGGTAAGCTATATTAAATTTCCACCAACAACCAACTAGGCCTATATCTCTTGAAAGTTAACAGCTGTTTCATAAAGACTGCTTAACATTAATGCTCCTTTATTTTTGTATACCTTTCTTTGTTATTTCGTTACCAAAATAGCAACCCATAAGGCCAATGTTAAAAATTACGATTTTCAAACTAAAATTTAGACCAAATCCGATTTTTTCTGGGATTGAGGCTGTTTCTAAACTTATTTTTGGGCTAAAAAACACTCTTAAATGCAAAGTTTAAGCAAAATCTACATGCTAGATTTCGAGATCGTGGAACACACATCCCTTCAGACATTTGCTCATATTATAATATATGATTAAAAGTCATTTTACTACTTTTAAGAGTCTTCAGTACCTCCACCATTATGATTTTTAGTCCCATCAGAACAATATGTTAATTATAGGTGTCTTTTAAACACTTTATTTCAATAATCTTGCATCGGATTCGCATGAAACTTGAATATGTTCACAATAATGGTATGGCGGTTCATGTAACGTGGATAATTTTTTTAATAAAAATCCTAAAATGGTTTAACATGGTTTAAAAATCTTGATGATATACTTTGGTTTTATTCATAATTAGAGTGGATAATTTTTTAATTAATTTTCAATCATGTCAAATGAAAGACACTTTGGTAACATTTAAAATGACATCAAGTTTGTAATTTTCAGACGAAAAACAACCTCACAGTAATGTTTCAAATTTAACATTGTTCTTATGGGACAAAACGCCGAAATGGAGTGGGTAGGCCTACTGCAGACTATTAATAACAGAAACTTCTTTAGGCCCATCCTCTCATTTAAAGTGTATCAATTTGAGGAAATGGAAATATGTTTATTCTTTTCTTCATGGGCGAATTTACTTGGGCGGATTCATGGGGTGCCAGGCACTCCCTGATTTTTTATTATTTTAAAAAATTTCTATCATATTTTTGTAATAATATTTTTGTATTGGCTCAAATCAAAATTCTCTCACATTCAAAAGCCACCTACAAAAGACAGCAGCCAAGGTGAGAGCTAGGACTAACATTGTCCATCACCTTGCTGGCTCCACATGGGGAGCTAATGCACAAGTTCTGCGAACTACTGCTTTGTCCCTGGTTTACTCAACCGCTGAGTACTGTGTTCCCGTGTGGCTAAACAGTGTGCATGTCAGAGGGGTCGCCGTCAGGTTGGCACCACGACAGATTGTCACCACGGTGTTTTAGCACCCGGCGTCAAATTGGATCCGATCCCCAGAAATAACACTCCCCGTCAGGTTGTCACCCCGACAGATTGGATCCGATCCTTTCTCGAGGTTCCAACCTGTCGGGTACTGTCACGACAGATTGTCACCCCAAGCGGCCGGCGTCAAATTGTCACCACGTCAGATTGGCACCGATCCTTTCCCGAGGTTCCAACCTGTCGGGTACTGTCACGACAGATTGTCACCCCAAGCGGCCGGCGTCAAATTGTCACCACGTCAGATTGGCACCGATCCTCAGAGCCGGCCTTAGGGCGGCGGCGGTGCGAGCGCACCGGGCCTCGCGCTTACAAAGGCCCCGCTCAAAAAATAAAATAAAATAAATAGACAAGATTTAACTAGAGCAGTGTTAATGTGTTATATGTACACATATAACTTCATAACATATAACACATATAACTTCAATGAGTTATATGTGTTCCACCGTCCCATTCGGAGGCTACGAAAACTGACTGGCCTGCATACTTCTCCCCACCACCAAAGTCAAGTGACAACTTGCGGCCGATTTTCAGCACAAGTTTCAATACGATAAAATTATTGAAATGTGACATCTTTCACTTATCTCCTGCCTTTTAGATCATGGTTATTCGACAAGATATTCTAATCTAGATCAAATAAGGAACAAAATTATACTATTACTCTAAAGTTAAAAAATATTCTAATACTTTTTTTATTACGATATAAAGTCAAAACTTTATTCAACTTATAGTTTTATTTACACTTTACATAAATTTATATTAAATTGCTAATAAATAACTTTTATAACCTAAAATTTAGAATTTAATTTGCTTTATCGAAAATAAAAAAATGCTAACTGGCAAACTACTGATTTAAGACGTTTATTTGATGTCTAATTAATAGAAATAAGTATCTTCATACGCATTGGAAGAAACCCGTTTACTAAAAATGTCAATGTATCCTACAGTGGTAGAAATTCTAGTTTTTCTTTTAACTAAAAAGTAAGTTTTAAGTTTTTAAATCAGAGGGTCATTAGAATAATTCAATTTGTAATTTAATGAGGATTAGAATGATAGTCTATGCTTATGACTTCATTTACTTGTATTTAAAACTACACGCAAAACTGTTACTAAGTTAGGCTATTGCAATGCTTCCAAATAATTAATTGAAATTTGACCGCATCTGGTCACGTGACCAAAATTGTAAGCAGGCCCGTTAAGTTTTCGTGTGCCCCGCTCGATGACGTTTTGCTGAAAATTAGATTTTGCTTAGGGATATTTTACTCTAATCAGTAGTAAATATTGATTTTCCTTTATGGGGGTAAATATTTCCATAACAGTTAAAAAAAAATGATTTAATAATTTAGATATAACGAAACATGAATTATTGGTTTTTGCCTTTCTATAAACAAATTTATAGTTCGATTTTATGAAAATAATAACATTATTTTATAATGTTTCTATCAGTCATTAGGTATAGGCTATAGTTACAAATTATAATGGTTAGTACTATTAAATACAATTTTTCTTTTGATTTTTTATATCAGATTAGGTCTTAAAAAATTATAAATATTATATTATAGGTAAAACGAGGAGGACCTCAGGTGCGAGGAGGAGCATATAGTGGTGCCATTCTGTCGGCTACTGTCACGACAGATTGTCACCCCAAGCGGCCAGCGTCAGGTTGTCACCACGACAGATTGGCACCGCGCCTTTCTCGAGGTTCCAACCTGTCGGGTACCGCGCCGTCAGATTGTCACCGATAGCGGTAGGCGTCAGGTTGGCCCCACGACAGATTGGCACCGGCCCTTCTCGGGGTGACAATCTGTCGGGCAGTGCAGGCGACTGATTGTCACCTCTAGGATCGGTGCCAAACTGTGGTGCCAATCTGACGGGGTGACAATCTGACGCGTACCCTGTCAGAGAGATCGACGTCCAACTGAACAGGAATTGCTGACCCAACCTTAGCAGAAGTGGTATGAATCTTCCTCGGAAGCAGTGGACTGTTCTCAATCGATTCCGCACTGGAGTGGGAAGATGTAATTATTGGAAATACAAATGGGGAATGACAGAAGACCAGTCATGTGGCTGTGGAGCGGAGTTCCAGACTATGACTCACATAGCAAATGCTTTCCCCAAAGGATATTGATTGGGCTGCATTGTGCAAGTGAAGCTGGGCTATAAGCCCTGGATTTAGCTTTATAAAGAGAGATCATAACTTTTTGGTTTAGTTTAGTTTTTAAATGTTTTGACGCGCACGCAGAAAATGTTTTATATTTTTCTGAAGTTGGTGGCTGGCTATGAATGCCATACGATATATAAATATATATATATATATTCAAAATGGCGGCTAGCGGCTAAACGATGGATTTTAGACCCATATTTGTATGTTTTTTCTTGTCTCGATGCAAGGAACAAATATACAAAAGGGTTCCAGAGAGTTCCGGGACACCCTGTATATATATATATATATATATATATATATATATATATATATTTTGACAAAAAAGTTGCTAAATTTAATTATCTAACCAACGGTACCAAGTTTGTAAGGATCTGATTACAAATAAAGGAGTTATTGCGATTTTTCTCCAAAAAAACATTGATTTTGCATTATAATTAATGCAAATTATGGCCATTTTCACAGAAAAATCGCAATAACTCCGTTATTTGTTATCAGATCCCTACAAACTTGGTACCGTTGGTTAGATAATTAAATTAAGCAACTTTTTTGTCCAAAGTAAAATTTTTTTGAAATTTACCGAATTTGAGATATTTTAGTTTGAAAATTAAAAATGGCCGCCATTTTAAAAATACACGGTGGAAAAAATTAATTTTTTTCTGATAATGTTACATTAGTATAATAAAGATTCATACCATAATATGAACTGAATACAACCATCCGTTATGGAAATAAAAACTATTACGTGAAAAAAACAAAATGGCGGCTAGCGGCTAAACGATGGATTTTAGACCCCTATTTGTATGATGTTTTTTTCTTGTCTCGATGCAAGGAACAAATATACAAAAGGGTTCCAGAGAGTTCCGGGACACCCTGTATATATATATATATATATATTAGGCTCAAATAAGTTTTTTGGACATGGTCAATAAACATTTTTTACAAGTAAGGCGTAAGAAGTCGAGTAGCGTAATAGAAACAACTTTTAAAAGACAATTAAACTATTCCTCAAAAATAATGCGGTTGCGTGTGTGTGCGACGCTATGACGCGACGTTTCTGGTCAAATATATATGGAGTTTTTTTAACACAATTTCTATTTACAATCTGTTTTATTACAAAACAATAAGCAAATGTGAGGTAATTAAAAAACATGAGTTGGAATTTGAACAGAAACAAACCTAACATAAAATTAAAATAAATCATTTGAATACTATTGTTTGGATTGGGAAGTCAAGTCCAGAAAGTTGTGGCTTTTCAGTATATATATATCGTATGGCTCATTTAGACAGCCACCAAGGTTTAAGAATAAATATATTAATTCTGCGGGGCAGAGCACCTGAGTCAGTATTATGTAAAACACTAAAATAAAAATTAGATCTCTCTTTATAGAGCTAAATCCATAGGGTGCTAAGCCATTGCAGCCCAGCTTCACTTTAGCTATGCAGACCGGTCAATCCTTCGCGGTAAGCACTCAGTGAGCAGTCTGCGACTATGTGCTCCATAGTTTGATACTCTGCTCTGTAGTCGCATGACTGGTCTTGTGTCATCCACCATTTGTACTTCCAATAATTACATCTTCCCACTTCAGTGCGGAAACGGTTGAGTATAGTCCACTGCTTTCGAGGAATATTCATACTACCTACCGCTACGGTCGGGTCAGCTATCAAAAAGTTGTTTCGACCTTGAAAAGCGTCCCAGGAGGAAGTCCAGTTTGTATGGGTGGTGAAGTTTGTGTCCATCAAATGGGAGGCTGTTCGTAGAGGTGGTTTTCGGGACCCCAATTGGCCCGCATTTAATTTAATTTTTTATTTATTTTATTTCACAATGCTTACATAACAGGCCATTGCCCAATTACAATGTAGCATTAAGAAACAAATACATAGTTTTTTGTGGATACTGTACACAAATTATAGTGGAGTTCATCGTTCAACCATAGAGTCCATAGTCACATCACACACAGCAACAATCACTATCTGAGATTATATCACTACAAAATTTGGCATTTTGGGGTAGGTAATCATTCATGGGCAGCTGTGGAGCAGATAAGATCTTAATAATGAGTGCATCCCTTTGTCTTATTTCAGGAGGAGCGATATTACACAGCACCGGGTGCCAGAGTACAGGGGTTGCCATGAGTGTACCACTAATGGCTCTCATGGTGCTGTTTAGTCATAGGCGTTTCAGTCTGTATCTGTATATATGATTGCTGTTGTCCAAGAGGTTGAGGGCAAGGTGATTTGGATGATGGTCCAGTTTTAATAGATATTTTTTACTAAAGCGTTCTATTTCTGTCACAACTAAAGGGATGTATCTTTATGAAGAGTAGCATTACTGACAAACCAGGGTGCCTGAAGAATAATCCATAGACCTTTGATTGGAAACGTTGAGTGATTTGAATGTTAAAATTGGCCGAAGTTCCCCAGAGTTGAATAGGTACCATAACTCCAAATAGGTTTTAAAATTACTTTGTACAGTAGAATTTTGTTCTGTGTTGATAATTTAGGATTTTTGTTAAGAAGCCATGATAGTTTTCTATAATTAGGTTCAGATTTAACCGTTTGTGCCAAATATGAGATTTTCATGTAAGTTAACTATATAAATACATGCCGAGATATTTCACTTCTGTTAGCTGAGGAAGACGAATATTATTCAAGGAAACAGGAGGGCAGATACCGGTTTAAAGAGTAAATGTAACATGGGCTGACTTTCCTTTATTTACTTTTATGCGCATCTTTTCAGCCAATCCGACAAACAATTTGGAGGATCGCCGAGGCAGCAACATTGTCATGATGGGAAACCATATCCATAACACCAGTGTCATCTGCAAAGGTGGCAATTTCAGATTTGCAGTTTGTCCGTATATCTGCTGTGTACAGTACATACAGGATAGGTCCTAATACACTCCCTTGAGGCACTCCTGATTGTAAGCCCGAGAGAAAATCTTTAATTTTTATTTCGAAAAATCTGCCACTCAGGTAAGATTGAAATATATTGTAAAACGTATGTGGAAGGTTTTCCTTGATTTTATACAGCAGTCCTTTGTGCCAAACCTTATCAAAAGGCTTGACTTACGTCCAAAAATGCCACTGTGCAATATCGCTTATTTTCAAGGTCTTGTTTTATTAAGTTGGCTACCCTGTGAACTTGCTCGATTGTAGAGTGTTGCACTTAATCCAAATTGGTGACTAGGAATGATTTCTCAATCCTCGATAACAGGAAGTAAATGTTTCAAAAGAATTTTCTCGAAAACCTTTGTCAGTAGTGGAAGAAGACTAATTGGTCTATAAGAAGACACTTGGTGAGGGGGTTTCCAGGTTTTTGGATCACAAAAATTTTGGAGATTTTCCATTGGGTCGGGAAGTATTCTAGCCTTAAAATGGCATTAAATCAATGTCAATAACACAAAGGCTTTTCGAGGAAGTTCTTGAGGGACCCAACCCTCAATAATTATTATCATTATAAAGAAAACTATGACTCCGCTTTTGAACAGCTAGCTGATAGTTTCAATAGGCACAATCTAAAAACACTTATTTGTCCCCCCATGGACTGTGTCCGTGACTGTATTGGGCTGTCTCACTTTGTTAGAAATATAATAAACTTCAAAAAATGTACTGGAGCCTCTGTGAAAATTGTAACAGCTGATGATAGCTCAAGGCGAAGGCTACGTAACTGGATGCCACATGATGACTTCATAAAACAACTCACTCATCTCGTTTATCTTGAAGATAACGTGGCTCCACTTTGCCGTTCAACCTCCGACCACTGTAACAGCCGTGCACCTTCAACGAGAGAGGACCTGATGAATACTACTGCTGAGATCACCACAATGATAGAGCCCTCACTACACCTAACACCGACCATGGATCCTGCCCGGCTCAACATAACAACTCCAGAGCCGCCCTCTCCTACAGCTGCAGTGTTCAGTGATAAGGGGGGTAATAATGTCAATGGGAGTGTTTGTGTGGAAAGTCAAAAGTCAAGTGAAAGTGTTGGTGCTCCTGTTGTGGAAAGTCAGCGTAAAGTCAGTAATTGTAAAAAAGGTTTTTTAGACACAACAAATCAATTACTTACTGTGTAAATAGTGTATATAGCTTAAGTAGCAATGATTATAATTGTATGAATATAAATAGTTCAAGAGGTAGTATATCAAATAAGCCAAAGTTACCCAATGATCTTAAATAAAGTTTTGAAAAGTTTACAATTTTTCACCAGAATGTTCAAGACCTCACCAGTAGATTAGACATTCTTGAAATCACAAATGCAGAAATAAAACCTCACATCATAGCAATTAGTGAGCACAATATGAAAAAAGCTGAAATTGAAAGATTAAATGTTCAAGGATTTTACATAAGCAATTACTATGCACGGAGTTCCACAAAAGGTGGCGGAACGCTTATATTAGCTAAACATTCAGTTAAAACAAAAAAGATAATTTTGCCTAGTGTAGAATCTATGATTTGTGAGAAAGAGTTTGAATACTGCATTTCTGAGGTTAGAATTAAAAAATATTGTTTAACTTTAGTATGTTTATATAGGTCACCTAAGTTTTGTTTGATTGAAAATTTTCTTGAGAAACTAGATACTCTTTTGTGTATTTTAAGTAGACTATATAAGGATAGGCCATTAATTATTGTAGGGGATATAAATATCAACGTGTTGACTGAATCAAAGTCTTTTAACATGTCTGTTTTCAAAAGGTTTGAAACAATTTTGAGTATTTACGGTGTAAGATATATAGTTGACTTCCCCACCAGAGTTACAAAAACTAGTGTTAGTGCAATAGATAATTGCATAACAAACTTACAAAAAAACAAAATTGCTGTATCAGGTATTATTACAGAGATATCTGATCATGATGGTCAGGTAATTACATTGTTAGATTCAACATTTCAGAAAGATAAAACAGTTAAAAAAGAAGTAAGAAAATTCTCTGATCAAAATATGAAGGCATTCAAAAGAGATCTAATGTTGGAAAGTTGGTCTGACATTTTTAACGCCCCTCCTGAATATAAATTTGATATTTTTCACTCCACTTTTATATATTATTTTAATTTTCACTTCCCAAAAATAGTTATACCTTGCAAAAAAAAAAAATACTCTGGGTGGATTTCTCGTAATATTACAAACAGAAATGCTGAAATTATAAAGAATAGTAAAATGTCTAGGGAAGACAACTATGTATCACAAGAAAATGCAGGTGGTATTAAATCTAGTTTCAGAAAAATGATTGTACAGACAAAAAGGGAATACTTCAATGATAAAGTAAAAACCTCTGACAATGTAATCAAAACAACTTGGAGTTTAATTAACAGTGAAGTAGGTGATAGGCCTACTGCTATAGCTCATGTCCCAAAAATTGAACTAACAAATAAATCAGGGAAACTGGTTGGAGAGCCATTGGACGTTTCTAATATTTTTAATGACTTTTTTATTAATGCAGTTGAAAGTCAAGTTACTCCACATTTATCCCAAAACACAATTTTTTCAACTCCCACTTCTTTTTCTGACAGCACTTTCAAGTTCAGGACAGTAACTGAAGATGAAATAATTAAAGTAATCTCAAGTAGGCCAAATAAAAACTCTTCAGGATTTGATGAGGTCCCAATGTCTTTGTTAAAATCTGTCAAACATGAAATTTCAAAACCGTTAACACATCTAGTAAATTCTTCTTTAATCTGCGGTATGTTTCCCAACAAATTAAAAATAGCAAAAGTTATTCCAATTTTTAAAAAAGGTCTAGAAACCGATCCTCTCAATTATTGTCCAGTTTCCCTACTGTCGAATTTTTCTAAAATTTTTGAAAAAGTAGTATACGATCAATTAGTAGATTTTTTGGAAAAAAATAAGTTATTTGATAAAGATCAGCATGGGTTTAGAGCTGGAAGGTCAACGACAACCGCTAGTGTCGATTTTGTGACATCAATAATTGAAAGTATAGATAAGAAGAATAAAACTTTGGGGATCTTCCTAGTTCTTTCTCGCGCTTTTGATAGTGTTAATCATTCAGAACTAATAAGAACATTACTATCCTTAGGAATAAAAAATCGCCAGATAGAATGGTTTAAATCATACCTTAATGATAGGAAACAATATACTGTCACAAAAGGACTTAGTATAAAAAATGTTATACAATTTCATAATTCAACAATACAATCTATCAAGTATGGAGTACCACAAGGATCTATCCTAGGACCGCTTTCATTTTTGTGCTATATAAAGGGGTTACCTAGTTTAATTTCAGGAAAAGATAGCAAAGTTTGCTTATATGCAGACGATACAAGCCTTTTAGTGACAGGTAAAACTCTCGAAGCTGTACAAAACTCTTACTTCCACTCTATTAACAAGATTAAAAACTTTTTCAACAGCAAAAATTTACTTTTGAATGAAAATAAAAGTAGTTACATTTCTTTTTGTACAAATAAAAATAAGACCAATGAGATAATAACTTTGAAAACTAATTCTGAAATTAATAAAGTAAATGATTTAAATTTTTTAGGAATTATTATTGATAATAATTTAAGTTGGGACTCTCATGTCCAACATGTTGTAGGCAAAATTTCATCAGGCTTGTATGCTCTTCGAAGGATGTCCTATGTCTGTGCTCTTTCGGCTCTGAAACTAGTGTATTATGCTTTTGTACATTCTTTCATATCATATGGAACTAGTGTGTACGGAGGGACCTCGAAATCAAATCTTAATAAAATACTTCTGTTACAAAAGAAAGCTATCAGATTAATGCTAAATTTAAATTGGACTGAAAGTGTAAAATATCATTTTTCTAACTTGGAAATCCTGACAGTTTTTGGAATTTATATATATGAGACAGTAAAATATACAAAGAAGCATCATTTACCAGAAATAAAGTTAGAACTAAGTAGGCCTACCAGTAACAGATATAATACTAGAAATGCACAATATGCTATACAAAACAGACATAATTTAGAATTTTATAAAAAAAACACTGTATATAGAGGCCTTAGATATATCACTCATTTACCAAAAGATATAAAAAATGAATGTAATAGCAGAAAATTTTACTGTAAACTAAAGAAATTTTTAGTTGTAAACGCATTTTACTCCTTTGAGGAATTTTACAATTTAAAATATATTGTGAATAGACTATAAGTTACCTACATTTCTCACTGACTCTATTCATTGTACTTTTACATTTATGAATAAAGGAGATTTTGATTTGATTTGATTTGATTTGAACCCAACCAGTTATTGAGTCATATCCAGGGGATTTCTTTGGGTTCACTTCTTTAATAATCATAGTTTTGTTTTGACCTCACTTGGAGTAACTGCTTGAAGTGGCAAAAGTCCATCTGAGTTGAGGCTTTGAGAAGTTCATCAAGTTCGTCACCTATGTCAACCAGTAGACCCTATCATTAGGTTTGAAGACATTTTCAAAATATTCCCAAAAAGCTTCACTCTTTTCCTTGTTACTCTTTAACCAGGAGCCGTTAGATTTAGAAATGGGTGGGATTGGTGTTGTAGGTAGTTTAAAATTCTCGGTAGCTTTCCATAATGAGTAGTTGGTCGCTTCTGTTGGAGAAAGGTTTTCCGTGAATTCCTTAAACCAGTCATTTTTTAGTTCTTTTAACATTGCGGTAAGTTGCCGTGATGCAGTGTTAAAGTTTGTCTTATCCACAGGATTTCTAGTGTTTTGCCAAATTCTCCTCAAACGCCGCTTTTCCGCTGATTTCCTTTTCATAAAAATAGGATAATTTAATATTTAATTGTTTTTACTTGTCTGTTTTGGTTTTGCAAGCCATGCTGAATGTTGCACCAATTGAGTGGATGTTTCGACAGAATTATCAACATTATCAGGAGTTTTTAGGGGGCTTTTAAGATTAACCTTTTTAGAAATGAGATGACGGAAGTGGTACCAATCGGTAAATTCATTGCATAAACTAGGAGGCTGCTCTTGTAAGGAGGACCCCACATTAAAAGTAACAGAGGTGAATGGTCTGATGAGAGGTCGAGATTTGATTCAATTTGCAGATAGTTATATCCGAAATACCTTTAACAACAACAAAATCTAAGGTGTCAGAGAGTTTATTTGGATCCGTCAGCCAATATGTTGGTTCACTGGTAGAAATGTGACTTAAGTTGTTACCAGCCGTAGCTCTCGCAAGCTGCTGCCCACGGGGATTATTATTCTAGAGCCCCACATTTGATTTTTAGCATTGTAATCCCCGCCTAACAAAAATCTATGACCAAGGGTGTTGAAAAAATCAATAAATTGAATACTAGTGATATTATGCCTGGGAGGGCAGTAAGTTAAACTTAGGATAGTGTTAATGGGCCATGCCAGTCTTCGACGGTGGCAATTGTAGCCTGTGAGTATTCCAACTGGCATTTGGGGTTTTCAAAATGTTTTATAGTAGTCTTAATTAAAATTGAAGTGCAACCATGAGCTGTGTTATCAGGTTGGTTGGTGAAATATGTTGTAAAGTCAGGAATCTTGAAATAACTTAAGTTTGTAAAATGTGTTTCGGATAATAATATCAAATTTGTTTTGAGGGATAAATAATTTTAAACCTTGGCAATGTTTAGCCAAGCCATTAGTGTTCCATAGTCCTATTCTATAGAAATGGTTCATTTTAGTTTGTTAATGACAATGGACAGAAGGCTCTTTAGAGTGGGCTACATATTTCTTAAACCTGTTATAACATATTCTTTTTCAAATTTTTCAAAATAGTGTTGATTAACTGAGTTAAGTGCTATTTTCATCTCACTTTGAATATTTAACTTTGGACCATGCAATCTGTGCATACTTCAGTACTAATTGATCCTGCATAGGTTCTTGAGCATCATGTTCATGATAAGTTGATGGGCCAGGCAATGGATGAGTCTCCACACTTGACGCAACACCGGACTAGCTACACAGTCATGCTCCTCTGTCTAAAGGGAAGGGGGGGGAGCATTTGTTCTTTAGTGTCCTATAAAAAGTGCAGCCCTTGTAATAAGCTGGGTGATACTGCCGCAAAGGACACATTTAGGAGGTTCTTCGCTGGACTTCGTGCCAACAATAGCTTTTTTTATGTCGATATAGCTTTGACATTGTTTATATTCAACTATCTCTTTTTTCTTATGTGGAGGTTCAAAAGTAATTTTTGTATTTTAGAAGATACTGGATGTTGTAAATATCCTTATTCTGCGCATGTAGTTCAATATCAATAAAAAACATTAATAGGGGCGATTTAGTCTTAAAATTCCTTGCATTTTTTATGTTTCTTACCTTGAAACAGGGGCGGCGCACCCATTAGGCAAACTAGGCGATCACCACTCGAGTGGCGCTTTCCCAGGGGCCGGCAAAAAAATTGAAAAATAGTAAATATAACTAAGTCAAAACGAATATTTTTTAAATCAACTAAACACAAAGGATTATTTTTAATAACCAAATAATTGTTGATAGTTATTTTTTTAATTTAATTTATGTTAGCAATGAATGTATCACTGCATTCCCTTGCACCGATGTCGCAGCGCTATGCGTCTGAATGCTTGCGCTTTATTTCAGCTGCGAGGGCCGGGTGCAACGGAGCCGACCCCACACAGTCACGACACTACTATTAAAACTACATGTATTAGGGTGTTTCACAAATTGGGTCACCACACATATTAGTAATAATTATACCGGTGGCTTGGAGCACTAGGATGAATTACTAGCGCCTTGTGTGATTGGCTACGCAAGTGTGCTTGACCCCCTCCTCAGTCCAGCGTTCCGGGCTGTCACAGCAGATAGGGGGGAGGGACGGCAAACAAGCCGTGGCAAGTAAGCAGCCTAAAACTTCGCCTGACACATGAATACAGCATGGCTGCTGACATGGTTGTGCCTGTCTTGTCTATTGAAATAAATTCACTGCGCACGTCTCCTGGTGTTGTTGAGGGTGTGTCTCCGAATGATCTTGGGTACTGAACACCAAGGTATTTAATACCAAGTCCCAGGGCACCGATAGCACTATGCCAATTATGATGGCCTGCAAAATCACTATAGAATAACTGAATCGCCTGTCTATCAGCACTACGTATGTCGGCATTGTATATGTCACAGCGCCACTATCGCTCACTGTGCAGTGATGCTACTGCCCAGGCATATTACATAGGCCCCGGTAATCCAGTTCCGATGGAATCCTGGTGGATGAGGACGACAGGATCGCCCTCCTACATCAAGTACAACAGAGCCACCTCAACCGCCAACGTACGTAGTGCTGATGGACAGGCGATTCAGTTATTCTATAGTGATTTTGCAGGCCATCATAATTGGCATAGTGCTATCGGTGCCCTAGGACTTGGTATTAAATACCTTGGGGAAAGTGTATTTGGTGTTGAGTACCCAAGATCATTCAGAGACAATCAATCAATCAATCATTCTTTATTCAAATAATGTACATAGTACATTGAATAGAGTCACTTAAACTAAATTAAATTAATAAAGTGCCTAATACAGATCCCCATAAATGTATCCCGCATGAAAAACTATACATAATCTTTTTATAAATCGCAGGGAGAATAAATAGAACTAGAGATCGCCTTCTGATCGAAATTCGATCAAAAGTTCAGTTGATCTGGACCCAAGAAACTTAAAAACATTTTAGAACTAAAACATCTGTTCCTCCTAATTTTCTAGCAGTTGTTTTTGCAACAGCTGTCTAATGATTCATTCAATTCTCCTTTCTCCATAAGATTAACATTGGAACTTTGAAAGCCTGTGGGGCGTAGCCGTGGAGTCCAATGTGAATTAGAATGTGATTCTGCTCATCTACAGGACTATACCTTTCTAACGGTATGCGCGGATTTATCCTACGATGCACACGAGCTGAGAAAAAAGGAGGAAATGAAACATGCTTGCGTATGAATATATAGATCAACAATCAGCTAAAATACAACTAAAACTATATAGCCTACAAAAATTATTATTAAAATATACAAACTGCAATTCTTAATACAAATATAAAGTGATTTTAATACATAAATACTATCCAGATGAGGTATTTTTTGTTTCCCAAAATTCATCTATAGAATATAGAGACAATTGAATGAGGTAATTTTTAAATTGTTTTTGAATTTTGTTATCTCACTTTCATTGAAAATGTCCTAAGGTAATTGAAATAAAAAATTTGTTGCCCATGGAGCAAGTTTTCTTCTCATAAAATTTCAATCTATGAGATTCCACCCTCCGGTTTAATCTTGTGTCATATTGGTGACTATTGTTAACTGAAATTTGATTTGGATATTGTTTTACATACATTGTTGTTTCAAATATATACAGTTCATAGACAGTTAGAATACCAAAATAAGAAAAATAATGTTTGACCGAGTAAATTCTTTTTAATTAAAAAAAAATCGTTAAAGCTTTTTTCTGAAGTAATAAAACTCTATCCAAATTCTTCTTTGTTGTTGCTCCATAAATACTTATACCATGAGCAAGATGCGAATGGATTAGTGAAAAATAAATTGTTTTTAAGGTATTAATATAGTGCCTTTATAGTGATAGTGCCTTTATTGTATGTCCAATTCTCAAATCTTTTGGTGGAAACAATTACAGATCAAGCCCTATCCAACGACACCAAAAACTTTTAAATCGGTTGAAAATTTTATGAGGAATTCTCTTAAAAAAAAACCTCTTAGCGTATCCAACACATTCGCTGCGGCTAATAGTGAGAGAAAATCGAAACCTCATGCTAAAAAATTTTAATGAACCAAAACATGCCTATGTATAACATAATTAAGGAACAGAGGTAAAAAATGTTATCCGTTGTGTTTATGACGTCATATTGTGGCGTCATATTTATGGCCCAGTACTGTGCCATGAGCAAGTAGAGGGGATCCCAAGCTGGCTCCCAAGTAGGTGCCAGTCAAGCAACACCTACCAACCACGCTAACATGGTATACAACTAATTCCGCCAGGAGCTAACCTAACAAAATACAAAAGATGAGTGCATTGTAGCAAGGGCACAGTACTGTGCCATCAGCATGAGCATTCAAATTTTCATGGCACAGTACTTTGCCATTAACAGTGAATGTGTGAAATAAGTAGGCCCTATAGATTTTGGCGTTTGAATGAGTACACAATGACTCATACTTAGGATAGCTGGCACCCCCAAAAGTTTTGTACCTAAATCCGCCCATGATGCACACGAGCTGAGAAAAAAAAGGAGGAAATGAAACATGCTTGCCTATATTAAAGGTATTAAGGTATCAATTGAGCGGAGCTCCTATACTACACTCTGGCTTTTTATTTACACGTACTCCTCCTGAACGGCTGGAGTGATCTTCACGAAATTTTGCTCTGTCATAGTAACTATCTATGGGAAGGTATAAATCTGAAATGGTCCAAATCGGAAATAAGGGTTCTGCCCTACGGCCCTTTAAAAATACCATGTAATTTTAAGGCCCGGTTCACACGAGCGTCAAAATACACTGCGTGCACGCTGCGTCGACGCGGCGTCACCGGTGCACACGAGCGTTTACATGTGTATCGCTCCATTAGAATACATGTACTGCTCAAACGCCGCTGCATAATAAAGCTGTGTCAACGCAAACGCAAAACGCTCGTGTGCACCGGGCCTAATAGGAATTTGGTTTGTTTACTGTGTGTTGATTATACAGCTGTTATAAGGAACAAATTTAATTGCAGACTGTTACTATCAGCTGTTTGTGAATACAGTAGTTTTATGTGAAATTGTTGTTTTGTTTATTTTAGTGGTTTGTTTACCTTTGTACGTGAATGAAATGCTTTTTTTCGGAGAGAAGATGCAAATATTGGACGATTCACCATTTAATATCTTGTAAACATATAATACCCCGTCGCAGAAAACCTGCGTACTCAAAAATTATTAGAGTATTACAGACTTGTGGCGAGTAAGCGCATCGAACAACCTAAATCTGGCGACGAGTGTGTGTAGCGAAAGAGCTGACCCAAAAGGTGAGTGAGCGCAGCGAACGAACTAAATTGACGGGGAGTGAGCGTAGCGAACGAGCTGACCCAAATGGCAAGTGAGCGCAGCGAATGAGCTAAACCCTGACGGCAGTGAGCGTAGCGAACGAGCTCCCTTGAATTACCTATAAAATATTTGCTATTATTGTTTTAAAAAATTGTCACTCCGCTCAATATTGCAAACAGACAACTGTGTTGTATACCTAGTACTGTATATAGATATACTAGGGACCGTCTACTGTTAAAATTCGACCAAAAATCCAGTTGATTTTGAGTGAATTTTGCGTTTTAAAATCCTTTATAACTGAAACATCTGTTCTTTCAGATTTTATGGCATTTGTTATTAAAGCAGCTGTCTAATGATTCAATCTTATCCTTATCCCATAAGATTAACATTGGAACTTTGAAAGCCTGTTTTCAAAGGGTGTGTTAAGGACGGAGCCCTGATGGCCGATGTGAATCAGAATGAGATTCTGCTCATCTACAGGAGCCCCATTTTCTCCCCCGATGCGCACAAGCTGATAAAAAAGGAGGAAATGAAACATGCTTGAATATTAGTCTAATATATAGATAGATATGTTAGGCCTATTTTATAAAAAAAGTATATAAATATCTAAATGAAATAATAGTATAAAAATACAAAACCTTAGGCTAAATTATAAAAAATTATTATATAGAAACACTTTTTATATTTAACATTATGAGTAAAAACTTGGGTTTCATTGCCAATATATAACTATTCTTGTGTTTTTAGCTTATTGGCAGTTTATTTTGATTACTCTGTGTACAACTATTAATATATACTAGTATACGTGTTGCTCGAAATCGAGCAATTTATTTTAATACAATAAAAATTTTACTTTTACCACTAAATCAATGATATCCGACCAATCCAATACGTGGATGGATATTTTTAATCACCAAAACCAACATGTATTTACAGCTGATTATTAACAGATGTTTAAAAAGCTTTATTCAATCCCAATGTTATTTAAATGGGAAATTTTGAGATTTCAATGGTGGATAGCGCCTTTATTTTCAGTCCGATTTTCATCAGTTTTTGGCGGAAACAAACTATAGACCAAGCCCTATCCAACGACACCAAAAACTTGAAAATCGGTTAAAAATTGTAGGAGTAGTTCTCAAGACAAAAAAACCCTTAGCGTATTAAATAAGTATAGATTATACATATTCCTATCCTGCATGGCTTTTAAAACAAAACAGTGAGGCGTCTGTCATTCATAGCGCCCTGGCTGACGTTACAATCAAGGGCGAGGTTAATTAATTACACCTCTTTAAATGTGATTCTATTTAAGGAAGTTTGTGGTAATTTTTAGGGGATTGGCATATAAGTTATATTGAATATAAAACATAATAGCGATTTCAAGGGTTATTGTAATTAATATTAGGCCTATATATAATTATATCTTCCTTTTTATGGTGCTAAAACGCATGTTAACTTATATAAAACTCAACACGGTTAAACAGAGCCTTGCCCAGACGTCAGGTTGATTTTGCAAGCCCTGATGCCTTTAATTCCTTCTTTGTCGATTCGGTGAGGAATATTGTTGATGGTCTACCCCACATGGAACAAGACAACATTGATCTCTTGGCCTCCAGGAAAAATCCTGCTCCAGTTGTTCTCCAAATATTTAAGTCTGCTATGCCTTCTGAGTTGGTAAGGGTTGTCCACTCTTTCAAGCCTTCACGGAGTCCTGACGTCTATGGTCTGTCAACTTATATGCTTCGCCAGATTATTGACACCATTAGCCTCCCCCTCTCTGCTGCCATCGAGGAGTGCCTTGAGTCCAGTTGTTTTCCAGAGTTCCTTAAAACATCAAGAACCATCCCGGTGTATAAGAAGGTTAAGCATAGGAATCTCAGCAGCTATAGGCCGATATCAATTGTGCCCACTTTTGGTAAGGTGATTGAGGTTATTGTCAAGCCCCAGCTCGAGGCCTTCTTTGAGAATCACCACCTCCTGTCGGATATGCAGTTTGGGTTTCGACGAGGGAGAGCTACTGCGGATGCTGCAGCAAAGCTTTGCAGAGCAGTTTGGTTCTGCTTTTGAGGTTAATGACTCAATGTCCCTGACCCTGTGTGACCTCAGCAGGGCCTTTGACAGTGTCTCCCACTCCATCCTGGTAGACAAGTTGGCCTTCTATGGACTGAATGGACCTGCACTGGGAGTAATCACATCCTATCTCCATAACAGGACCCAATGCGTCGTCATTGATGGTGCGTCATCAAGACTCCACCCTGTCAACTTTGGTGTCCCGCAGGGATCAATCCTTGGGCCTACGCTCTTCTTGATCATGATAAATGATCTCGATGAAAATGGCCAAACACTGATGTTTGCTGACGACACGACCCTGCTGGCAACTGGTATTAGCATTGAAGACATCCAGGCACTCTCTGACCAACCTTCTTTCTGCAAACTAACTGGTTCCTCTCCAACAGATTCCAACTGAATGAGGACAAAACCCAACGTATTGTTTGCAGCTTGCCAAGACAACAAATGGAGGTGCAGGCCCTAGTCAAGCTGCTCGGTTTTGTCATCGAACTTAGTTGGGAGAACCATGTTGAGCAGGTTTCCAATAGGCTCTCCAGAGTCTGTTTCCTGCTTCTGAAGCTAAGGTACAGCGTGACCAAATCCTACCTCGTCATGGTGTACCATGCCCTGTTCCACTGCCACGTTGCCTACGGACTGCTGCTTTGGGGCTACTCCTGTAGGGTTTCCAATGTGTTGAAGCTGCAGAAGCGAGCCTTGCGGATCATCACTGCCAGTGTGACTCTAGAGCTTCGTGCCGACACATTTTTGCAAGGCTCAACATATTCACCGTCGTTGGCCATTATTTCTTTCTCTGCATCTTGCACGTTAAGAAGCACCTGCAGGATCTACCAGTCCGTGGAGATGTACACCAGTACAACACGAGGCGGCGTGGTCAATTGGACACCCCTTGAGTGCGCTTGGCAAGATCACAGGCCAGCTATGCTGTGTCAGCTATCCGCTTCTTTAATAAGCTACCAGCACATGTACAGCAACTAGAGATTGGTGCACCTACGACCTCACTAGCCAGTTACATCAAGAGGAAGGCCTACTACACGATCGATGAGTACATCCAGGATGACTTTTCTGATTTTTGGCTTTTTGCAGCTAACCGGAAGTTTAAAGCTACAGTCATAATTATATGTTTGTGAGTTTTTTATTGTTTTTTATTTTGAAGTATGTGTTTTTTTAATGAACGCTCATGTGGGTACCAGACCAAGAAGGAGGTATTCAGGTAAACAAAGTTTAATATAAAAAATTTAGGAGCTGTTACACCACGAGAATCTATAAGAACAAAAATTGACTGTACATGGATGGAAAGAGAATGGTAGATATAGGCTGCAATTTTTCTATAGGCTAAATCATCTGCATAGTATTTTTTAACCCACTGATAAACTACTGTATATCTTCAAACTAAGTTATTTAAGTTACTACCGGTAAAATATAAGTCAGAATGACATCTTATCTATACCTCTTTGTGAATGACAACACATTGTGCAAAGTTTTCATGCTAAACTTAATATGGGAAAAGTTTCTAAAATTCCTGGTTCTGCCTCAGTTTTATTAAAAAATCACTTAGAAAATAACAACTTAATTGCTCTAAATATTAGGGTTTTCATTAATTTCAGGAAAATTAATTAATACATTTAGAAATTAAGTGACTTTTACAAAAAAATTATTAATAAACTTAAATGCCTACTTTCTCCAATATATCTAATTACTAACTTTCAACAGAATGCTACTGATGTATAAAGAAATAGCTAGGATATGCCCTACCCTAACTTAGTGGTTCAGTAAATTTAGATCTGAAAATTTAGTATAAAATGATGAATTTTTTATCTTAGTAGTACGGTATAGTACTACTAAGACAACCCCAAGAACTTATCAACTAACTTAAGAACTAAGAACTTATCAAGTTTTTTTTACATTTTTTAGATTAACAGCATTTAAAAGTTTATTTGGGAAGCACTAAGTTATTTAAGTTTTGTTTGAGATTAAGAGACATTTTTATTCTTTTGATTTCTGAATAAAGTGTTCAATTCAATTCAATTCAATTCAAAAACTCTTTATTCATATATGTACATATATACATTGAATGGTGTCAAACATATTTATACAATTTGGAATTTATCCTATTGTACAATACAATAATAAATAATAATAGCGTCTATATAAAGTAAATACTGTATAAAATTTCCTCTTTGCATTACTGTATATCATTTAAGGAATACAGAGTTGTACTTATCAAATAGTTTTTGAGTTCAGTTTTGAATTTTTTTTCATTATGTTGTTCTTTTATGTATTTAGGTAAAAAATTAAAAAAGACCGATCCAGCATGCAAAGGCTTTCTTTTAAAAATTTCTTTGTTATGGCTTTGATAAGCAATATTTTTTCTATTTCGTGTAAAATGGCTATGGATGTTTTCATGCTTAGGCAGAGAACCAAAAACACTTTTGACATAAAGAACGGTTTTATAAACATATAGTGAGTAGACAGTCATGAAGCCAAGTTCAGAGAAACGTTGTTTGCAAGAGGCATTTTTTTCCAGTTTTAGAATAATTCTTATTGCTGTTTTTTGTAATTTTAAAATTGAATCCATATTTTGTTTTGAAGTACTGCCATAAATTTCAATGCCATAGGATATGTGCGATTGTATTAAGGAGAAGTAAACTGTTCTTAAAATAGACATATCACAATAATTAGATAATCTTTTTAAAGCAAAAAGAGCAGAACTGATTTTTTTACAAATTACATTTACATGATCAGTAAAGTTCCATTTTTCATCCAAATGAATACCCAAGAATTTGACAGAGTTACTTAAATTTAATTCAGAAATTGGTGAAAAAGAACTTTTTGTTTTACCTCTAGGATTTGAAAAAGATATTAAATTGGATTTTTTCTTATTCAAAAGTAAGTTTTTATCAGCCAAGAATAAGTCAATGTTTTCAATTATTGTTGTGATGCTTCCACTCACTAAATGTTCATTTTTACTACTTAGCAGTAAACTGATATCATCAGCATACATGCAAAGGTGTGAAGAACAAGGACTTAAACTGAGTGATTGTGACATTTTTCCTATGTAGCAAAGAAAAAGAAAAGGCCCAAGCACAGATCCTTGTGGAACAGAGTATTCAGTAGATTTCACTTGTGATTTAATTTTAAGTAAACTATTATTGTGGGGATATTGAAGTTCAACATACTGCCTGCGATCCCCCAGATAAGACTCAAGCCAGCGCAATCCTCTGCCATTTACTCCATAGGCAGATATTTATTACTACTTATACAGTAGTACACATACTAGACAGATGTTTATTACTACTTATTTCACAATAACTGCAGAGTCAAGAAACATAGCCTACGGGACTGTTAAAAGTTGACATCTATAACTCAAGGTCACAGCATACTTCACTGCCACGCCATTTTCGGTTCCAAGAGACAGAGACAGAGATAGGCCCACATCATCAAAACGGCGACGGCCTGACTTCTGTTCGACAAGTAGAGACACCTAGCGGCAGTGAGTGTGACTAAACCAACATAAACAGCTGAAGAGCATTGCCAACGTAACAGTGAAAAAGCTTTCGCCCTCAATTTTAATTTATTCAGTGTTTCTAATGAGTGTCAATAGAATTCTCTCGAGTCTCGAAGACAATATTTTAATTGAACTTATTTCAGCTAAAATTTATGTAGCTAGAATACAACGAACATAATAAGGACTATCTGCGTTTTAGAGTCTCATATCTATAACTCATATCAATATTGAAGACTCAGGAACGGCCGTCCACTGCCATCGAGATCTAAGTTATTTCTTCCAATAGTTAGTTACCGATTGTAGTCATAATTGTACAGTTTTAACATTTTTGAAGCCAGTTATGTATTCATTAAATTAAAGAATGATTCAGTCATACAAACAAACTATCTAAATGATTTAGGCAATTTGATCACTTCACCCTCCCAGCCAACGTGGTTAGCCATAGAGGGCGCTTTTACTTCACCACCAATCTTGGGAAGAGCAGGCTGTGGAATTTTCTAATGGTGATGTTAGGTGAGATCTCACTGAGGTGTCTGGTTTAAACTTATTGTTAATGTACATTTAACAAGTCATCTGCCAAATATACATGGCTTTTATTTGGGAGGAATTAATAAATTGTATTGTTATTTAAGTTAAATCACTCTAAGCTTGACATGTTTAGCCTGTGATTTAGTAAGTATGAAAATTTGAATCATGCTTAAGTATCTACTATTGAAGCATCATACCTTAAAATTTTCTTTTTTTTAATGGTATTATATACTCAGTAAACCATCCAGCTATAGCTCAAGCTGTGTCCGGAGTTGGAAGGGCTCCACTGGCCTTTTACAATGAATTTTGAGCCGCCCAAATTTTTACTTCAACCAGCCTTCTATAAAGGTTGAAGAACTCCTTTAGAACTGTTAATGAATAACTCATCAAGTGTTTCCTTTAAGTTATAAACTAAGTTATTGTCTGTCCTAGAAATAGGGACCAAGATTACGGTAAGTTACAAAGTCACTGAACGTTTGACTCAAAAAGCCACAAAGCTAGGCCAGTTGACTCGTAAAACAAACTGTTTTTAATGTCTCAAGAAAAATTAAATGTTGCTCCGAGTTAATGAGCGAAAGTTGTAACGTATTAAGTTAGTATTTAGGCTATCACAGAAACTCATTTTTTCTACATTGCGTCTTCTAAGTTACAAGGATATCCTCCAGTCCAAGCACAACCATTCAAAGTAGTTCAGTCTATTTATAGAGAATAGGAACAGTTTTCTCTTTTACTTACTGTAATTTATATGTAACTTAGTTTATCTAAGTTTAACAAACCGTTACAGATAAGATTTACATTGAAATTTGTATTTCAGCTAGGGTATGAAAGGCAGTTTGTAGGATGACAATGTGGTACGTTAACCATTGAGTTTTACTGTCTTATGTCTTAAAGTTATTTTATTCAAGATTGATTGATTGTCACTTACGGAATAGAACTCGTACGAAATCAATTAAGACCCTCTTAATTTCTCTCTTGATTCCCTAACTTAAGTAATATAGTACTGGTAATTAAATAAAGACCCTAGCTCCAATTGTATAGTTCATGGATAGCTGAAAATAATACCAAACTTATCTCATCTCTTTAAAATAGGTTTTCCAAAATATAGGTCTAGTTTAACCTAACTTAATGGCTATAACAAATCTTATTATTATGAGTTATTTTAATACATGTTTGGTATTTAATTTTTGAGGTTATGTTTAAAAAAATTTTAATTTATTCTTAATCCAACTTAAAAGTCCCTTGTTTAAGGTTTGGAGAGAAATGAGCTTAAACTTAAAACTTGTATAATAAATTAAACTATACTAATTATATTTATTCCAGCAGACACCTCCATTTTTTTAACTAGGTGGCCATGAAAACAAGATACTTTTCAATTAAATCAGCTTGACCACTTAAGTTTAACTTTAACCTCAACTTAAAGTCACCTCAACTTTAACTTTACAGATAAAAATAACAGAACCAATTATTTTCAAAGGAACTAGAGATACTTAGGTATTCAACTATTTACGGAATAACTTATAACCATAGGCTATAACAAATCTTATTAGGAGTTCTATAAATGCATGTTTGATATTTAGTTTCATACTTCTCTCAGTGTTCAGTGATCCACCGAAGCGGAGTTGGGCTTGTCATTCTCACCTTATGGGGTTAGGATAATCTTAGGGTGATAGACTGGGTTGGGAAGGGCAAGTAATGAAGTTCGGGGGGTGGCTGGCCCGATGAGTCTTTGTCCAGTGAAGGATAAGGACCTTTACAAGTCTTGATCTCTCTTAACTTGTTTATTTTGGGCTAATCGAACAACATGTTTTGATATGGACTTGCACGGTTTGATGCATTTTAGAGTCAAGAGGACTGCCTGAATTTATTGTCTTGTAAAATGTTAACTTAGCGAATTACTGTTTAGGTTTAACGGCTGAATAAAATTCATTGATTCATTGAACACATTTGTTATTTCATTATTTTGGGAGGAGCTGCAAAGGAAAACCTGGACCAGATCAGTTTCTTTGTCCGTCAAAAAAAGGCAGTTTGAACAACTTTAGGTACCTACCGTACGTCACCTCTTTTTAACTAGCTGTAGAAATGCATTTAAAGAACTTGGCCTTCTCACACTATTCCTTCACTTTACATCTTCAAATTAGTTTGTTGCATAAAATCCCATGATATCACACAAATCTTCACAAATCACAACTACAACACCCGGAAAAAGGGCATAGGCTACATGCAATCCAACACAGATAGACTGCCTTTGAACATAAACCAGATTACATTGGAATCAAATTGTACCAGGCCTTGCCGGAAAAACTACTAAAAATACCGTACAAAGTATAAAAAAATTCAAATCAGAAGTTAAAAAATACCTGGAGGAATCAAGTTTTTACGATGTTACCTCAGTGGTAACAATGTTAGTATTAATTTAAGCCAAGTTATTCATTCTTTCTAACCTTGACCTATCCAATTCCTTACAGCAAAGGACTGCAGATGGAAACATCATGTATCATGAATGTGTGTGTAGCCTTAGACTTAGGCTAGGTTATGAGTTGGTTAGGTCAAGGACTGCATATGACCATGTCAGTGGGAGTGGCAGTTTATTTTCCAAACTCCAGAAAGCTTTCAATGTCATAGCTCTTGATTAAATATTATAGTTTAGGACTCCTGTAAAAAAGCCCAGAATGAAGCGATGTCACGAAATAAGTTAATGTGTAAAATAGATCGCCGCCCTCAGATGTCACTAACTTACAGACCCCCACATGTATTCAAACAAGTAGGAACAAATGGCAACAACAGTTTCAAACTAATGGTTTGGTTGGTCTAATTTTATGTAACCTAACCTAATTACAGGTGTCCAAACGAAGTTGTGTTGCTCAGGTCAGTGAGTAACTGTGCAACCTCGGCCTAGTTTTTGAGGGGTAGGGAGCGTATTATCGCTACCATACAGTTTACAACAATAGATTAAATACTGCTCTTTAGTAACAGAGCTTACCTGACCAGGTAATCCGCCGCATCAAATTAAAATTGAGGTGTGTTCAAGCTAATTGAAAATTTGCTAAAACACAAACGGTTTAAGATGACTGACTAAAAACTATGGTGTTAACAAAGAGCAGCTGCTTATAACTTAAAGGGGTTTACAACTGAAAGTTGCCAAATTTAGTTACCACACAGAGTTCAAAGTTCAATCAAAGTTGGTAACTTTGTCATTGGAAAGGGCTTGGTCTGTAGTTGTTTTTGCCAAAAATTGATGAAAATCGGACATTAAATAAGGGCGTTAAACACAAATTAAATTTGAAATTTTCCCATTAGAATAACATTGGGTTTGGGTTGCACATTTTTAACATCTGTTAATGTAAAGCTGTTAGTATTTTGAGATTGATTACTGATATTCACAATATTGGATTGGTCGGATGTCGTTGATTTAGAACCAAATGCTATGTTTTAATTGTATCAAAATTAATTGCTCGATTTCAAGCAACAAGTAGACTACTTAATAATAATAATAATAGAATAATAATAACAGAATAACATATAACTGCATGTACATACAGCTTTCGTCAAATTCCCCCCCGACTTAATTACCATGACTAAACATAGGCCTAGGCCTACCATATGTTTCTTAACTCTAATTTGTTCTTTGCAACAATTCATCATTATTGTCTGAGTAACTGACTTAGGTCTTCATATAGCATGTGCCTTTCAGGATTTCTAGGCAAATCTAAATAACAATTAATTTGGATATGGTAAGATATGTTAGCAATAGAATTGGTTATTTTGTTGAAATAGGATAAGTTAAGCTTAACTGACTGTGTATGTTGATTCACCATGTTATGAGTTATGTACAAAAGATTCTATAGTTTCTAATCATTTTACAGATGTTTAATCTAATGCTTGAGACTGTGCTTTTTGTGTGGTAATGCTACTTAGTATCCTATCACTTTTCATATAAAAGGTTGTGTTTTTAAAATATTCTCAGCACCATAAGGATTAGGCCGAGTGAATATTTAGCTCTCAGAATACGGTATCAATACCTAAGCTTATAGGGTATTATGCTATGACCTAGTTTTAATCATATTGAAACGTAAATCAAATTGAATTTACTACGGTACTAGGATACAATACTGCTATCTTACTGACATATTGCATAATTCAACCGCTGCTTTTTTTATTTGGACAAAGATTAAATGTCTAATAAAGAGATATTATACTAAGTTAGTAGCCTAATATCGATAATAATACATGTTACCGAATAAGTCATTAATAATTATATGTTAATGAATAAGTCACTAAGTATGCGGTACCGGTAGTAATTTGAATGTTGATACCCAATTATGATATCTAAACCTAAACTATATTGGAAAAGCTATAATTTTAAGGGAAGTTTTTGCTCAGGTTTGGTAGAAATGAAGTGTTTTATCAGTTCTGATTTCCTTCTCTAGTTATCCTTTGGGGGTGGACATTACCCTCATAAATTTCTTGAATATAATTTTAAACTTTTATTTTTCAGATCTGAGATAGTGGACTTTGCCCTAGCCTTGGATATTACATTTTCAAACTTTGGTAAATATCTAGTATTAGACCTGCTAGTGAGGCTCGTTAAGTAAAAGAGTAAATAAGAGTATGTAAATAATGTCAAGTAAAAATATTTCTGGTATCGTACTCCAATTTCTTCCACATCAGTTTTAATAGTAGTAGTAGCAAAATTATCACAATTTGAGCTGAAAACAGTTTTACCATTCCTTATCAAATAACTCAAGACACTTTTCAACATCTCTATTTAGATAAATTAATATCAAGATGCAAACATTAACCTACATTTTCAGAGGAGGATGATAATTAGGGGTGATGGAGAGTGGAGGAGGAGCATGAACACAAGGGAAAGCTGTTGTTGCAATATTTCATTTTAAGCTGGACGACTTCCTCTACAGTCTAGAATAAATGAAATATTTTTATGACAATGTCCACAAGTCATGATCCACAAGATAATGACCAAATGTCATGTGGGCCATTCAAAAAGTGATCTCAGAACAACCCAGAAAAGAGTGTTCCGTATCAGGTTTTGGAATTTTAAAAACCAGTTAGTTATTCGAAGTACGGTAGGCCTTTAGCAATGTCTACAGAACCCAATTACTTCTGGTAACTGAAATGGGAAGCACTACTCTCTATTTATTTATTCCAACGGGACACCCATTAGGTACATTACAATAATCTTAACCTGATAATAACAACAAGATAACAACAAGATAAATGCATATTTATCTTGCATATACATCTACCTCTCAGATGTCAAAATGAGCATTTGTTTACAAAAAATATAAACCCAGAACTCTAAAGTTAACATCAGATCAGCTTAAATAATCAGCGTTTTAACATTTACTTTGTAAAAATATATAGGGCTTGTCTTTTAAATGTCGGAATTAGGAATAGCCCCCTCATTAGGTACACAGGTAACCTATATTCCAATGTTTATTACCAAAGTAATTTTTACTTGACATTCTTAAGCATTGTAAAACAGGCCTGTCTTAACTTTTGAATTCTTAAATAATTTTAATTTGTCCTAGATAGTAGAGTTAAATTTGATATTAACCATTGTAAACTCATTTCTTGGTGCACAGTGGTTTTTCTGATTGTCATTAATTTATTTATCTTATTACTTTTGTATTCTCTCTAGCAGTCCAATAAAAATTGTTTAGGTTACAATACACTCCCAAAGTACCATCGACAAGATGTTAAAGACACTAGGTAATTTAATATAATTTCTATGAACAAAGTGCCCTTAGACATTCTTACTATTACTATTTTTTATTAAATGATAAATGTATTGAGGTACTTATTTGTTACTTTATACAGATGCTACTAGATTTTGAAGGGTTTTTTTACTTGAACCTTAAAGAAAATGCATTGATCCTAATAAGAGTAGGTACTCTATGATCAAAATTACTCTATTCAACAATGAATGGTTTTTTTAATTTTAATTCGGATTATGCTCCCAATCGGTAGCCATGCCCATGAGGATCTCGACAAATGCAACTCCGCACACAGCCGCGAAATTGGCCCGCTATACAGTACTTGTTCAGCCAAGTATACAGCGCTTTGCGGCGGTTAAGAATCAAGAACTTTACTGTCACAAAAATACATTTTCACAATCCAGCAAAGCTGGGGAAACAGGTAGCTTTGTCAATTGATAGATAGAAATTATATAAAAAAGCTTAGCCTAAAATACATAGCAGCTTATTATTCTACATGGATGACATCATTTAAACATTCTTGAATACTATAATACACTCTGTCAACAAGAAATTTTTCAACTTTACTCTTAAAAATACTAAATTATCAATATTTTAAAAATCAGAAGGCAGCTTATTATACAATTGTTCCCAATGTACTGAGGCAAGTGTTTAGTCAAAGTAAGGCTATGAATGAGATATTGCAACACTTCTCTATGCCTTGTGTCATAATCGGGAAAATGCTGCTCATCAAAAATCAAATTGACATTTTGTTTAATGTAAAGCAAGCACTTCACAATATAGAAGACGTTTTTAGAAGACTTAATGAATATCTTGAGCGAAACAACATTCTTTCGCCCTCTCAATTTGGCTTCCGTCAAGGCAAAAGTACTGCCAATGCAATATTCGAGCTAGTGGATCTCATTTCGTCGGCTTTGGATGTGTCGCATTTTGCCGTTGGGGCCTTCTGCGATCTGTCCAAGGCCTTCGATTGTGTCAATCTTGAGATTTTGGTGGCCAAACTGAGGAATTATGGTATTTTTATTCATGTTTGCCCCCTGGATTGATGATGACAATAAATAATAATAGGTTACAATACCTTTACGTCTTCAATCCAAAACATTTGTCTTCAGATGACTAGTTTCGGGACGTGCGTCCCATTTTCAAATCTTGCGTCAAAAGTTAAAAAACACTGTCAGTTTTCGTCAAATTTAAAAAACACATTACACTTACTGCACACAACACGGACATAACGAACATACAAAATAAAAACATTTAAACGCGATTCACGTGTGGCCGGCCAACGACAAGTTCAGACTCAACTTCAGTCTGAACTTGTCGTTGGCCGGCCACACGTGAATCGCGTTTAAATGTTTTTATTTTGTATGTTCGTTATGTCCGTGTTGTGTGTAGTAAGTGTAATGTGTTTTTTAAATTTGACGAAAACTGACAGTGTTTTTTAACTTTTGACGCAAGATTTGAAAATGGGACGCACGTCCCGAAACTAGTCATCTGAAGACAAATGTTTTGGATTGAAGACGTAAAGGTATTGTAACCTATTATTATTTATTAATTATTGTATCTCAGGTACTGCACTTAGTTGGCTCAGGTCTTTCTTGACCAACCGGAGACAGAAAGTGGCTATCGAAAATCATGCACAAAGTGGTTTCAGAAGAGTAATCTCTGGAGTTCCACAGGGTTCCATTTTGGGTCCCTTGCTGTTTTTAATTTACTGCAATGATCTTCCAGATAGCTTCAAATGTGAAAATATTAATGTACGCTGATGACACATCCATAGTTGCCTCCAATCCATACAAGGGAGAGCTGCTGAAAACCCTTGATGAAAATCTTTCGCAAATGAATCTATGGTTTTAAGCCAATGGTCTTAAGCTCAATCCAGAAAAAACACAATTTATTAATTTTCATTTAAACCATACAAACTCAAGACATATTGACTCACTTCTCCCATTATCTTCAAATCTGGTCACTTCATCCATATTAGCGAATTTCCCTATAGGGAATACGCTATTACGGTAGTAGCCATGGTAAGACCTAAGCCCGGACTACTTTACTTTTTCATTTTGAGGTCCCCAGAAGCCAAAAACACCATTCGTTCATTTTCATATATATATATATATATATATATATCTATGTGTCCGTGGTACTGATAACTTTTGAAGGGGACCTCCGATTTTGATGAAATTTGGTATGGAGGTGTAAGACCAGGTTTATTTTCATGAGTTCGCGAACCAGCATTGTCAGGTTATGGGAACGGGGTTTTATGGGGTTTCAAAGGGGTCAAAAATGGGGTTTTGGCATTTTTGGACCTTAATTTTTAAAATTCATCAATTTTAACCGAAACCATTTAAAAGAGCTGAAAAAAACAAACAATTTGTATTTTGAATTTTTATCATAGCATAACTGGTTACGGGGCAAATCCAAAAATGTGTTTTCCATGTTATAATAACATTCTTCCAAGAATAATATTCTTATGGGAAATCAAGAAAACCCTATATCTTGCTTATTTATTGACATAACTTAATCAAATTTGGTATTTGCATTATCTATACTGTATAAGGTTTAACTTATACATGCTTACAAAACCCATATGGCGGCAAACCTACATACTCACCCCCATGGGGTTTATGGGGAAAATAAAAAATTGCCAGAGCTTGACACAATTTTTTGTTTACATTCACCAATTATTGATTAACTTAGATTTTCTAACAACACCCAATGGCAGCAAACCTACATACTCGATCCTATGGTGTTTTTATGGGGAAAGTAAATAATCTGAAATTCCATTGGAAATTCGCTGAGTACGCAGGTCTGCTGCGACGGGGGTATTTTTGGGTCTAGAAATAGATTCATCATTATCATGGCGTCAGCATGTCGATTCACTGATACCATTGACTATGTACACTAACGTGAATAGACCTCTCATCCAATGCATTTAGTTTGAGGCAAAAATTTGGAAGTTCGGTGGACGCCGCACCAGAGTCGCTGCCATCGATGTTGTTATTATTGAGCTGAATTTACAGTGCTGCCAAAACATTTTACCAAAACATAAACATAACTTTCAGTTATAAAATGTTTCATCCTTGGTTTAGAAGAGTGGGAATACTGATTTATCTATCATATGTTACGTATACTTCGATGGACACCGCACGAGATCGCACCACCGTCAATATGCTTCACACACCCCTATGCTATGAGAAGTCTACTCACGTAGTGTACAAAGTCAATGCTGATACCAAAACTTAGCAAGGCTTTTTATGCATTACTCACTTTGTCTCAAGCAGTTAATTTTGATATCCTCAGACAGGTGTACTTTGCTTATTTTCATTCCCTAATTTCTTATGGCTTGATTTTCTGGGGTAATTCCAACAAGGCTTCTAGAGTATTCCTTGCCCAAAAAAGAGTCATCAGATTAATTGCAGGCACTGGTCCCAGAGATTCGTGCCAACAACACTTCCAAAGATTAGGCATTCTTCCACTCCCATCAATGTACATTTTCCAATGTTTCATCTTCTTAAAAGTTAACTCCGATAAATTCTTCAACAGCAACCATCAACACAATCATTTCACTAGGAATTCTTCTTTACTTCAATACCCTCTTCACAGGACCTCTTTTCTTGAAGCTGCGCCATTGTACAGTTGTCTGAGAATATTTAATAACTTCCCAATTTCTATAAAAAATGAACCTTGTTTAAGAAAATCTAGAAAAAAAGCTTTAGAATATTTGTCCAGGCAGTCATTTTACAGTGTGAATGAGTTTCTCTCACTTGCCACAAGAAATGACACGCACTAGGGATCCACTGCTTGATAATAATCAAGCGGGAATAGATTGTTTATGTTTTGTTATTGCTCATGTGGTATGTTTTGTTGTAAGTAATTTTATGATTTAGTTATTTTATGTTATAACCATGACGAGTCTTATGCCTTTGCACCTGTGTGCATGTACTGGCGTGCCAGATAATTGTAAATAAATAAATAAATATATATATATATCGTATGGCTCATTTAGCCAGCCACCATGGTTTAAGAATAATAAATAAATTCTGCGGTGCAGAGCACCTGAGTCAGTATACATAAAAATCTAAACACTAAAATAAAAATCAGATCTCTCTTTATAGAGCTAAATCCAGGGCGCTCAGCCATTGCAGCCCAGCTTCACTTGAGCTATGCAGACCGGCCAATCCTTCGGGGAAGGCACTCAGTGGGCACTCTTCGACTATGTGTTCCATAGTTTGATACTCTGCTCCGCAGTCGCATGACTGGTCTTGTGTCATTCCCCATTTGTACTTCCAATAATTACATCTTCCCACGCCAGTGCGGAAACGATTGAGTATAGTCCACTGCTTCCGAGGAAGATTCATACCACCTACCGCTACGGTCGGGTCAGCTATCAAGAGGTGATTACGACCTTGAAAAGCGTCCCAGGAGGAAGTCCAGTTAGTATGGATGGTGAAGTTCGTGTCCATCAACTGGGAGGCTGTTCGTAGCGGTGGTTTTCGGGACCTCAATCGACCCGCATTCTGGGGTAGGTAATCATGGATGGGCAGCTGTGGAGCAGATAAGATCTTTGTGTATTCCCTAATGAGTGCATCCCTTCGTCTTATTTCAGGAGGAGCGATATTACACAGCACGGGGAGCCAGGGTACAGGGGTTGCCATGAGGGTACCACTAATAGCTCTCATGGTCCTGTTTAGCTGGACGTCGATCTCTCTAACGTGCACACTATTTAACCACACGGGAGCACAGTACTCAGCAGTTGAATATACCAATGACAGAGCAGTGGTTCGCAGAACTTGTGCGTTAGCTCCCCATGTGGAGCCAGCAAGGTGATGGACAATGTTAGTCCTGGTTCTCACCTTAGCTGCCGTTTTTTGTAAGTGGCTTTTAAACGTGAGAGACCGATCTAAAGTGACTCCCAGATACTGTGGGTGGTCATTATGTTTTAGCTCAACACCGTTGAATACGATTTTAAGTTTTTGGTTGGCCAGTCTATTATTCAAGTGGAAGCAAGCAACCTCAGTTTTTGTTGGGTTTGGATTTAGCTTCCAGGCTTCAAAGTATTCACCGAGGGTCGTGAGGTCATTTGTTAGTGTTTCCTCTGCTTGTCGAAAATGCTGGTGTTGATATGCCAATGCAATATCGTCTGCATATATAAACTTCAAGGACCGAGTTACAGGAATGTCGGCAGTATACACATTAAAGAGCAGTGGGGCGAGCACTGACCCTTGTGGCAGGCCATCCTTTAGTTGCCTAAACGTACTTTCTCTGCGTCCCAGATATACTTTTATCATCCTATTGGAGAGCATTGAGTTGAGGAGACGCAACAAGAAAGGGCAAGGAATAAGGTCGTAAAATTTAACTAGGAGGCCTTTTCTCCAGACTGTGTCATATGCTGCTGTCAGATCTAAAAAAGCCACAGAGGTTTTCAGTCTTCGCTCAAACCCATCCTCAATGAAAGAAGTCAGAGCCAGAACCTGGTCACAGCAGTTGCGACCAGGCCTAAATCCAGCTTGTTCAACAGGGATGCTGGCATTGAGAATAGGGAGGATTCTGTTATAAATCAACCTCTCCAGCAGCTTATAACAAACACTTAAAAGAGCTATTGGCCGATAACTTTCAGGCAGTTTTGGATCTTTTCCGGGCTTCAGGATAGCTATGATTTTGGATTTCCTAAATATCCCAGGCATGTCGCCGGTTTTCAGAGTGGTGTTAAATACTTCAAGAAGCCACTGTCTAGCCTTGTTACCCGAGTGTTTTATAAACTCCGGGAAAATGTCATCCAAGCCTGCTGCTTTGCCAATTGGCATCGCATCAATCGCCACTTCCAGTTCGTCGTAAGTGAAGGGTCTAGAGACTTCCAAGGGTGCTTGCCGACTCTCCTTTATTTCATTAAGCCTGAAATTAATTTTTCTGTCTGCAGGCGAACGCACAGGTTTTGAAAGTACGGAGAGGCGTTTTGCAATTTCACGAGGGCTAGGCTGTGAGGCATCGTGTTTTTCACTTGATTTACCAGTGGAGAGTTTCCTGAGCAGAGACCAAGCTTTCCGACTACTTTTGGTGAAGTTCAGGTTCTCGACAGTTTTCACCCACTTCTCTCTCCTGGAGTTGTCGAGAGAGTTAAGGAGTTGGTCAGCTACATCTCTGTCAGCAGTGTCTGTAAACTCACTGTAAAGATCTTCGCACTCTCTGCTCCATCCTGGTATGTATTCTTTTCTAAAACCTCTTGGGATTGTCGCCTTAGCGGAAGACAGGACAAGACGTGTGAACCGATCATAGTTTTTTATTTTAGAGGGGATGAACCTGATGCCGCTATCAAGCCTTGATGAGAAGGCCTCCCACTCAGCTTTATTAAAGTTCCATCTAGGCCGAGGAAAAGATCTCACTAGTGGAATTTGCATACCCACTGATATTATTACAGGCCTGTGCTGAGAGTGGGGGAATGCACCTAGGACCATCCTGGAAGTAGGCACGGGTGTTGCTGATGGTTCACGGGAGCAAAAGCACAAGTCTGGAGAGTACCCACGCCGCCATCGGGCTGAATGGAAGGTGTGTGGGTCCTTGGCATTATATACCAAGAAAAGGTTGTTATTTTCAGCCCAGCTTGAAAGACGAGTGCCGTTGTCATCATCGGACGAGTATCCCCACTGGGTATGATGACTGTTGAAGTCACCTACATATACCACAGGATGTTCAAAAGTTGGGAGAACTGTGTCTGACCACTGGGTGTTCGGTGGTTTGTAGACATTTACAATAGTAGTCGCAGACACCTTAACAGCAACAACAAATATGTTGTTATCACAACTTTTGTGGGAGACTGATACGTCGTCTATGTCGTGTCTAACGTACGTCGCCACTCCGTAGACCCTGTGACCTATTTCCTCCACCAGCCTATATCCTGGGATGTTGCCCCTCGCACTGTTTTCTAAGTCTTCTGCGTGTGTTTCTTGCAAAGCGAGGACATCGACCTCATTTTCAAGCAACACCTTGCTGAGGCAGTCACTTTTAGATTTGCTCAGACCCTCTACGTTAAAATGACAAACATTTAAAACACAGCCTAAATTTCTAAATTGGCCCTGGAAAGGGCCGTTTGGATTTTGTCTGGCAGCTGGCATAGCTGAGAGATCACTGTGTGTGACAGTTCAGCTGCCAAAGTTGTTGTTCGTTTAGCACCACCCGGGGAGTACGTGCAACTTTAATGGAATGCTGCGGACGCGAACAACATCACCCCCCATAAATAAATATAAACCGAGAGCAATGTTAAGAGTTTTAATTCTTTTAAAATACTACGGCATTATGTTTGTGAACTACAAAATGTTATTATTCGGAGGTATTTTTTCTGAATTTAAAAAATCATGTCTGCATTACTACTGCTATCTCAGATTTCAAGGCCATACTGCATTACAAATCCAAAAAGAGCATGGTATACTACAATTTTTTTGTCTCAAGGTCAATAATTGTTTGCAACACCGACATTTGAAAACAGTTTCAATTCAATTTCTTACAGATTTTGTAGATTCAGAAATTTGTTTGTCCTTTCCTTCTATACCAACGTTGAATTCAAAATTATTCCCATATTGAGCATTCTTAAAATGGAAAAGCTGTGTTTTTCACTATTTAGCTTTTACCCGTTTGACTTAAAATAAACCATTCGGATAGTTTTGAAAGAGACTGCTTTATCAACTGATGTAACTGACCAAAATTTTTGGCTTTAATGATTGCTGATGTATTATCAGCATACAATGTGAGTTTACTTATTAAATTTATTAAGTATATAACAGACAAATGAAGTATTTAATAATTCTGAGAATAATTAACAGCCATACATTTCTTTGGGTAGAGTGTAATCAATCTGACCCAGAATCTGGTCCCCTGTTGGCAGGCTCGGATCAACACTTTTTGACGCCCTAGCCCAAAGGTCACTATTACGCCTCCCCCCAAAAAAATTGTTAGAAATTATTTACAGTAGGCTTTAAAACCCATGAATAAAGCCTTGGAACCCAATCTTATTAATTTTTCCTAACCTATAATCAACCTATCTTAACTAACCCAGAAACATATCTCAATAAAATATTTCAATTCCTAGTAATAAAAATTATATAAAAACTGGCTGTTTTATTCAAACACATTCAACTGAAACGTTTAATTCAGTTTTAAATGTACGGTAAACTTTGGTTCAACTTGAGTTTAAGTAACTGCCTTGGAGAAAGTGACTTGGGCAATTTTCATTTTCATTTTAATGTTTGAATTTTTATACACATCAATGAAAACAAAGTACATCCTAAATGTTCATTCAGTTTTAGATTACAATTCTTATGAAACATTCTTCTTAGACCCAGAGAAAACTGGCTGTGAACCCTCAATCCAATTAATTTTCAGCTGTGTAAACTAACAATATTACAGTATTTAGTCAGCTGTTATTTTGAACGCATGGCTGGTTTGTTTTTATAATACTTTTCATTGTAGTACTTTGACTTTTACAAGTCTTGAATGTTTTAACTACAATAACTTAGCCTATTTATGAAAATAATTTATTTTTTCTCAAACTTTCTTAACAGTTATCACTTTTGTAGGGTGGATTGTCCCAGACACTGCTGAATCGCAATGATAACAAAATGGAACTGTCATGTAAAACTAATGAACTGAGTAATTTTATGACTTAAAACAGGTAAGATAAATATTATAATTTTATTTTAATTTTATTGCTACCATAAAAGAGGTCAGTTTATGTTGGTTTACTAAACCACTTTTACATCCTTGTGATTAGGCCTTCTGTGAAATAACACAACTTAAAAACTATTAGAAATTATTTGCACATAACAAGACCCACTGAGAGTGAAGCATCTTTGTGGGTCTAGCTAAAGCTAGGTTTAGACATGAGAGTTTTTAACTTTCAGAGAGTTTTCGCGAGTGATAAGCATTGTTTAAACTGTGCTGAGAGTAAGCTCGCCGAAACGATCCGAGAGTAACCAATTCTCTCCAAGAGCCGCACATTGCTAATTAAGGCTGGTCGTGTAAACGGTACCGAAAGTAGCTTGTCACCACTCTCACACAAATAAAACTATACGGACATTTTCGGAACAGCTTAACTGACTTGAGACTGACGATCCCTGTTAAAACCGCGCAGGGTTTAAGACAAATTTATCAGACAGTTCTCAATAGCACTCTCAGCAAACTCTGAGAGTAACCAGGCCCGGATTATCCACTAGGCCAACCTAGGCTATGGCCTAGGGCACCAGCCAAGGGGGGGGGGGGGTCGTCAAATGGGGTTTTATATGCTACGTTTTAATTAAAAAATATTTTACCCAAAAATAATTTAATTCAGACTTTTTTCACAATTTGTTTTTATTAAATTCTTTAGTAACAAGAGTAAATAGAATATTCGGCATAAGAGAAAGAAGAAAGATCTATTTAGGCAAACTAGGTGACCCCCTAAAATGCCGGGACGAGCGCCCCTGATATGCCGTAAAGAGTGTCCCTGATTAGGGGTCAAGAGCATCACCCCCGACTGGCGATAAACATCGCTATTTAATCGCACCCTAGATCATAGTTAGGGCCTAAATCATGAACCCGACCAGTGATAAACATAGCCTCCGACTGCTAGTAAAGAGCGCCCCAATACGCATAAATAGCGCCTGTAAACAGCGGTAGAAAGCGCCCCCTATCAGCGGTAATATTCCCTTAATTGATGGTAAACAGCGCCCCTTTGCCTTGTAAGGCACACGATACATCGTGTTGAGCGACGCGCATCGGGCGCTCGTCAGGCTTGAGCCCGCTGCGCGTTGCTCGAATCACTGTATAAAGATCCAGGCTTGATCCTAGCTTGTACCTTGGATGACACACGACGAGCGATGGGTATAAATGCTCCTATCTAGTGCAATGTATTTATTTTGCGTCTTTTGACGCGCGTTGACCGATACAATGTGTAACAGGGGCCTAAGGTTTGCCTTGACCTTTTTCCTTTGCCCTAGATTTAAATTTATGTATCTATCTGCATCCGTTAAATTTATGATGCAAAAGGATTATGTCCATGCATGAATTAAAGTGACGAAAACGCTGATAATCACATTTTTTAAATAGTTCTGTGGTTTTATACAACAGCCAAAGTAATTAGAATTAAAATAAGCTCATAAATCGGCTTTTTTTGGGTGGGGGGGGCGTAGTTGTGACCTTTGGCCTAGAGCGTCAAAAAGTGTTAATCCGGCCCTGAGAGTAACTATCTTGAACAGTTGCCTGTTGTGTAAACACTTCCGTGAGTAACTCCTGAGAGTATCAAACTCTTCAAGAGTTAAAAACTCTCACATGTAAATCTAGCTTAATAATCAGACTTTTCAGGAATCAATGGGGAAAGGGTAAAACAACAAAACAACTAGCATGAACAGTTAGCGTTCTTTGATTTAAGTTCTAAAGGTCATGAGTTTGATATCCTGGATGCCCATAAAAAGTTAGAAATTTAGACAACTTTACCTGAAAGCGTTTCAGATGTCTTTAACACTGGATTACCAACAAACATTTAAAATTTTTTTTTTAATCCATCTCAGGTTGAATCTTATTTACAAACTTACCTTCCATGAAAATATTTTTCTGTATTAGTTATTGGGCTATTAATTAATATGATCTTGAGAAATGAAGCATTTATTTGTAAAATAAGTACACAGAGTATAACATCCACCATTCTATCATTCTACACTCATCATTCATTCGTTTTTGCCTTAAAATTCATGCTTAGGTAAAAGCCCTAACATGAGCCAAGTAAATCAATACTTGGTTATAGGCTACCTTTGATAAACAATACTAAAACGTGGATATGCCAGAAAAGTTTAATAAGCTCTATTCCACTTTTACAAGCCTTTCAACCATTTCTACTGAAGAATATTCTAAGGTCTGAGACTGACTTTTTTTCTAAAATAATATGCTCCAAAACATACTAATATCCCTATTTAGATTGAATGAATCAGGATACTATATGCCGAGTCCCTCACACACTAAAAGTTGTTGGTTATTGGTGAAAGAGTCTATGGCTCTTAATTCTCATTGTATGTAAGAAGTTTAGTGCTTCAGTATGTGTGAACATGGTGAACAACATTCAGTTTGTTATATGTGATTAAAAAATTTTCTAGATATCCCATTTAAAATTAATGTGCAGTCGAAAAAGAGAATTTTATTTCCCCCCTCTGGGAAAACTAAAGTCATAAATTATCCTATTTTTTCTTTATAGCTAGGCGTCATTTTAATTTTGCCCTTGAAGTTGATTATATCACTGACTGGCGATCATGTTAATTCTCCTAATTGCCGTTGCAAGTGTTTCTTTTCACATTTTAAACGTCATTTTCTTACCCAAAAAGCAAAAAAAATGTATAAACAGCAGTAATCATGATCAGTGATTCTATTTGGTTAGTTTCTTGACAGCTGGCCACAGGGAAAATTGGGAGAATTGAAATCTGTAATTCGACTGCACACTAATTTTGAACAGACTTTATCAAATGCAGAGAGATGTGTTTGCAACGTCAGCTGTTACATGAATGGACTCATTGTCAGCGCTACTGATGTCTTGGAACTGCAATAAATAAGGACTAGGGGATTGTAGGGGCAAAGGCCCCTAAAAATCAAAATGGTGATGTGTCTCCAAAAAATAAGTTTCAATTTATCACCTCCTTGCACAATTACTCTATTTCATCTCAAGTTGTAGTACTGTATGATTACACGTTTGGATTTTCTAATAAAATATTACCTAATCTTGACGAAACATTTTTGAGTTATCAAATCAGTAATTTACCAATAATCTCTCCTTTATTAAAATACGGTAGTCTATTTTATGGGGAAAAAAGCTATTGCACTATTATACAACCGGACTCGGTAAAAGTTGTTTTAACCTTAAACATGTCCATAATAAGTTTGAATAGTTCAATCCAACATTAGCCCTTTAATACTGTATACTGCTTCACCCTGGACCCCTGTGCCACCCATTCCCTCACACTCGCCGAGTCCCCCACGCCTCCCCGAGTCCCCGTTCAACTTTCGGGTCCAGTTTTCCTGTACCTCCAACACCCCTAGGGCCCGAGTAACCCCCATGCTCCCGGACCTTGTGCCCCCATGTTCCTTTTCCCCCATTCTCCCATGATGCCCGCAGTTCTTCAACATGGTCCCCGTGGTTCCTCAATTATGTTCCTCATTCCTCTTCTGTGCTCCCCATTCCCAACCAGCTTTCTTGCCACTGACATCTCTAGTGTTCCTTGTGCTCACATATGCCCGTGCCTCCATGCTCACCATTTCACTCCGTGCCCACTATCAACTCACTCGTGCCTCAATCTTCGCCCCAATGCCCCCTAACCCCCAGTGCCACATACACCCGTGGTGCTCCCCATACCCCTGCACCCACGGTGCTCTGTGCCCACATGCCCGCCCTTCTTCCCCGTGGTCCCGATGCCCTATATGTCCCCCATAACTCCCGCGTGCCACCCCATACCCATCTAACCCTCTTGCCACCGACGCCCCTTGTGGCCCCACACCCCCCGCCACCACATGCGCGGGTGGCGCCCATGCCCCCCTCTTGACCTCTGTGCTCCCATATCTCGAACATCCTGTGCTCCTTATGGTCCCGTATCGCCATCCCCGCCGTCCTTCCCGTACCGTTGTGTGCCCTCCGCAGTGCCCTCTATTTCCCCCGTGCCCCCATGCTCCCTTACCCCCCGTACCACCGACGTCCTTGTGCTATGATTGTAGTCTATTTGTTCTATTCGGTCAATTAAGTATAACATTGATTGATACACTGTGTTGTCCTTTTTCGCACACTATTATTTAAATGAAAAGCTCCCCGTCTTTATGGATTAACGGGCTTTTATTGTTTTTCGTACGAACTACGTAAAGGAATAAGCAGAGAAGGGAGCAAACCAAAACAAAATATCCCTCATTCGGAGGTTATCCAATATTAGTAGTTTACATAATATGATTCAGTCGGAAATAAACAAACACTCAATAAAACGATTCAACTCTAACTACTCTAAATAGCCAATATATAAAGCATTAATGTAATAACTAAACGATATTCACTGATTAAAGACAACATATATTTAACAATTATATCAATCATGAAATGTCTAATCCATTTTTAATCGTGGTATATCAGCATATACAAAATCATTCTACTCCTGTATCCTTAAAGACATAGATGGGGTCACGAAGAAGACATCCGTTGTAAATCAGTAATTTGCCAATAACTATCAGTGTTCTCCTTTTTTTTATAGTGTATTGCCAATTTTTAAAGTTATAATTAATTGTATGGTTATCTTAAATCAAAATATCTGCTCAATAAACAGCTGAGTTTATGATAAAAAATATATACTTTAACATCTGCTTAATGACACGTGCAGATCTAAAAATCTTCTTCCCATTAGATTAACATTGCAACTTAAAGGTCCAATGGGGCAAAGCCCAGGTAACTTTTGATAATTCTGGTATTTTTCCTTGCGTCCTTGGCAAAAAAGCTTTAAAATGAGCCATCATACGTTACCCTATCTTTCTTCTAACTCGAGATATTTCGTGGGGACCGATACGCTTACGGAATCATATACATAGATAGCAAAACAAACAAAAACATATCACACCAGCTGATTTTGCCAACATGTTTCTTAATTTCTTCCAACAAAAGGCCTCTTTTGACATACCGTATGGCTTTAGTCCATAAAATATTGTGTTTATAGAACCAGTAAGCAATAAGACATTAAATTAGCCTATAAAAAATAAATTAACTCTTTCACATTTGTTAGTATTATTAATGACTATATAGTGCACTCTCGTTCATCGGTACTAATGTGGCGAACGGCCAGTTCGGATGTTGAAAAATTTTGATGAACCGAAGTCCAAAGTGAGTCATAGTTTTCGCTGTTTCTGTGGCTAATTTATGACTAAGTTTTTCCTTAATATACCACTTTTTTCTGCTTTTCACTCATTTTTCAAAACAGTCAATTGACATCCAGGCAACACAGGTAACTGCAAGAACCAAGAATCAAGATTATTATTGACACATTAACATTCACAATGACTACAATATATTAACTTGTAAGTGAACAGGTGTCTAATCAATAGTATGATTAAACACTAACTAACTAAATAAAATGCAATTAAATGACAAAGAGAAAGCCTTTTACCAGCTTAAATTTAAAAATCTGTTTGTTAACTAATTGTATTAAATTAAACTCAATAAAATTAAAATAATTAAATAAAATCAAATTACTGTATATTAAAAACTCAATTAAAAATTCATTTACATTATAATATTTTTTACATTAATAAATCTTTAACGTTTTTAAATTAATCATGTTTAGCATTTTATATTGACCGGCAGCTTATTGTAAAATTGTTTATCTATTCCTCACTACAGAGTAGTTTCTAGTAGTTTGAGTCTGTGTATTGGATACTGCAGTTGATTCCTAAATCCTGTATTATAGTCATGAGTGTGCTGATTGATATAAAAAAATTAACTGTTTGTGAACAATGCCCCCGTCGCAGCAGACCTGCGTACTCAGCGTATTTCCAATGGAATTATGGTATATTTTCTATTTTCCCATAAAACCCACGGTAATGAGAGTACGTATGTTATTTGGCCACCATATGGGTTTTTTGCTACCTAACCCTACCTAGAGAATGTACGTACCAATTTGATCAAGTTATGGTGTTATTTTCATTGTTCCCATAAACCCCATGGGGTGAGTATGTAGTATTGCCGCCATATGGGTGTTAAAAGCAAATATCAGTTAAACCCTACCTAGTGAATGTTCATAACAAGTTTTATCAAGTTATTCCAATAAATAAGCAAAATACAGGGTTTTATTGATTTCCCATAAGATTAACATTGGAAACCTATTTTTAGCTTTTCTCCGTAACCTTTTAAGCCAAGTTAAAAATTCAAAATACTTAATTGTTTGTTTTTTTAAGCCCTCTTAAATGGTTTTAGTTAAAATTGTTGAATTTTAAAAAATAAAGTCCAAAAATGCCAAAAACCCATTTTTGACCCCTTTGAAACCCCAAAAAACCCCGTTCCAATAATCCGATCATGCTGGTTCGCGAACTCATGAAAATAGACCTGGTCTTACACCTTCATACCAAATTTGATTAAAATTGGAGGTTCCCTTCAAAAGTTATCAGTACCACGGTCACATAGATATTTATATATATTATAACAATATATATATATATATATATATATATATATATATATATATATATATATATATATACATTAGAACTTCGATAGTTTGACACTTTGTGGACTTAGAGGATGTCGAACTATCGCAATGTCGAACTATAGGGAGTATATGGGGAATTTTAACTCTGGGAGGATAAAAATCATGATTTTAATTTAGCAAACACAAAATTTTAATGAAACAATAACTTAAATGAGCTTTAACATAAAATACCCCCGTCGCAGCAGACCTGCGTACTCAGCGAATTTCCAATGGAATTTCAGATTATTTACTTTCCCCATAAAATCACCATAGGATTGAGTATGTAGGTTTGCTGCCATGGGGTGTTGTTAGAAAATCTAAGTTAATCAATGATTGGTGAATTTAAACACAAAATTGTATCAAGCTATGGCAATTTTGTATTTTCCCCATAAACCCCATGGGGGTGAGTATGTAGGTTTGCCGCCATATGGGTTTTGAAAGCAAGTATAAGTTAAACCCTACCTAGATAATGTACATACCAAATTTGATTAAGTTATGTCAATAAATAAGCAAGGTATAGGGTTTTCTTGATTTCCCATAAGAATAACATGGAAAACATATTTTTGGATTTTCCCCGTAACCAGTTATGCTAGGATAAAAATTCAAAATACCAAATTGTTTGTTTTTTTGAGCTCTTTTAAATGGTCTTAGTTAAAATTGATAAATTTTGAAAAATTAGGTCCAAAAATGCCAAAAACCCATTTTTGACCCCTTTGAAACCCCATAAAACCCCGTTCCCATAACCCGATCACGCTGGTTCGTGAACTCATGAAAATAGACCTGGTCTTACACCTTTATACCAAATTTCATCAAAATCGGAGGTCGCTGTCAAAAGTTATCAGTACCACGGACACATATATAGATATACAGGGTGTCCCGGAACTCTCTGGAACCCTTTTGTATATTTGTTCCTTGCATCGAGACAAGAAAAAAACATCATACAAATAGGGGTCTAAAATGCATCGTTTAGGCGCTAGCCGCCATTTTGTTTTTTTCACGTAATAATTTTTATTTCCGTAATGGATGGTTGTATTCAGTTCATATTTGGTATGAATCTTTATATATATATACATATATATGAAAATGAACGAACGGTGTTTTTGGCTTCTGGGGACCTCAAAATGAAAAAGTATCATGGTCCCGGGCTTAGGTCTTACCATGACTACTACCGTAATAGCGTATTCCCTATAGGGAAATTCGCTAAAACATACAAATTATTCACTATTTTATTTACATTTTCATCTTTGTCAGTCTCCAACATAGACACCAGCGCTCTTTATTAACATGTTAAGTTGTCTTGGACCCTGTCGAACTATAAGGAGTGTCGAACTATCGAGAGTCGAACTACCGAGGTTCTACTGTATATATATATATATAAGAAAATGAACGAATGGTGTTTTTGGCTTCTGGGGACCTCAAAATGAAAAAGTAAAGTGGTCCCGGGCTTAGGTCTTACCATGACTATTACCAGCGTATTCCCTACAGGGAAATTCGCTAAAAACTAAACATTTAAATAATGTATAATGATGGAAGTGTCAAGATATTCAGATTCGTAAATACTGATTTACAGGACTGGTTGCTATTCATAAACAACATTGTTTTAATATATATATGGCATTTCAACACACGGGTTATTTTATATATATATATATATATATATATATATATTTATATAATAAAAGAATTTCTTACTTTCCAAATATATATATATATATATATATATATATATATATATATATATATATATATATTTATATTATATTATCTATATATTAATACGCAAGCATGTTTCATTTCCTCCTTTTTTCTCAGCTTGTGTGCATCGTAGGAGAAATCCGCGCATACCGTTAGAAAGGTGTTGTGCTGTAGATGAGCAGAATCATGTTTTAATTCACATCGGCCCACGGGGCTACGCCCTACAGGCTTTCAAAGTTTCAATGTTAATCTTATGGGAGAAGGATAATTGATTGAGTCATAAGACAGCTGTTATAATAACAAATGCTAACAAATGAAGAAAAACAGATGCTTCATTTATAAAACATTTTAACATTAATTGGCTCAAGATCAACTGAATTAATTATTGGTCGAATTTCGACCAGCGGGCGATCTCTAGTTTATATTATTATCCTCTGTCTATTTAGTTTCCCCATAGCTCAAGACCATAATTTAGCAAAGAACCAAAACAAGCATGATACACTATTAATCTAATATGCAAATCTACACTTTCTCCTAGAATGTACATTTGCAAACAACAAGAGCTGAGTCTACTACTTAATTTCTCTATAAGAGATTTCCATGTAAGGTTATGGTCAAAAGATATTCCCTAAAACTTAACAATCTCATTAAAGTTGATTATATTACTGTTAAATGAAATTTTACATTATTATGTTTGAAATTTTATTATTTCCATTTTTGAGCTGTTCAATTTCAGCCCATTTACATCAAACCACTGTTTTATTTCTGGTAAAATGTTTTTTATTGCTTTCATTAGCTCTAAATTATTTGTGCATATTAACTATATAGTGGAGTCATCTGCACAGCTGGCTGGAAAAAATCTGGTTCCTAAAAGTTTGCTTTTTAAGCTCGAATTTAACTAATATTTATTAATTAAATCTTAGAACTTTTAGGAAATGTTGTACCATCCCTGCATTTAAAATTTATTTCACACATTCAAGAATAAACTTAAGGGTCATCACTCATCACACAAAAGGTACAGTAGAAGCCCTCTAGCCCGGCCTTGGATGGTTCGGCAGCCGGATTATGAAACATTCAGCCGCGGGCGTTTTCCACGGCCAAAATAGATACAAATCAACTTGATTAATGTTACATTACTGAAATACATCGGATACAAAAATACAATTTGCCGATTTCCAGAGTTTTTGGTTTTGGATGTCTTCTAAAACATTTAGTTCAAGTACAATCATTATCTTTTTCTGTGCATTTTCCGGCCCGTTCATCGACACGGAAGTTAGGTCACTTGACGAATTCCATGGCTATCACCGTCCCATTTATACTTTAGTGCCTTCGTTAACAGAAGACCAGAATTATTGTCCATTAAATACAGTTTCATCGCTAGCGGCCGCTTGTCCTTGTCCGATCTATTCGAGCTGCATTACGTCTGAGCAAACAAATCATGATTGTTACAATGTCGATACATACAGTATTGATACAGTATTGCAAGTATGAGACCCTTCATTGTTAAATATACCCTAATAGTTCATTGTTGGAACACATATATAATACAGTTTTCTGTTCAACTCGTTTTATAATCTGCCGATTAATCCAGCCATTTTGAAATCTGGCCAGCAGTCCCTCCCGAGGTGGCCGGATTTGAGGGCTTCTACTGTACTGTACATGGACTCTCGTCATGATACTACATACAGGCTCACTCTAGGAGACTATTTATATGATGTGCAATCAAACCACTGATTTAAAAATATTTTCATAAAAAACATGGTTTGTAAGACATTACATAGGATAGGTTGGGCTAAATTGTTAGGAATATGTAAGGTTTAAAACTAACCAGAATGAGTATAGGACTTTTAGATGGTACGTTGATCCTCTGCTGTACACAGTATCAAAGTACAAAAAGGAGATATACTTTATTCACCTAAATATTGTTTGATCAGCCCTATCTATTGTTTAATCATTATTAATTCTGTTAAAACCTCAATAGGTCCTTGAATCAAAGTATAATAAAATCTTAGAGAAATAGCTTAGTTATAGAATGGGTCAATTGGCATTTCAACCCACTTTTAATAAAATGACATATTACTTAGGGTATATTACAATAAATTTCACAACATAGAAAAATAAATACCTAGAGATCACCTCTTGATCAAAAGTCAACCAACATTTCAGTTGAAATGTAAAAATATTTTATAACGTAAACTTATGATCTTCTTGTTTTTCCAGTTGAAAAGGAGGAAAATAAACATGCTTGCCTATTAATAATATTAAACAGCATTATTAATAGGCAAGCATAATATTATATAGATAGGTAAATCTGGAAAAAATTGAATTTTAAATTTATTTTATCCTACCAAATACAAATGTTACACTAACTCTTTTAATCAGTAATTATGGAGCTGACCAGGGAGCAAAGAGAGATGTTGGATATCATACTCTAATATGAGTAAGGTATATTTGTATGTTTTTTTTTTCATGATGGTATAGCCTCTGGATCACTTAACCCATTTGTGCCCACTGTCGACATTTGTCTACGCTGTATTTTAATTTATGAAAGTCCATGGAATTTTAGGTTTTTCATGATTAAAATTGGCATTTTGGAGTGAAAATATAATTATCTCTTATATTTCAAGGCCGTAGTGGCACACACACAGTAAACAGAAGTAAAAAGTAGCAAAATCAGTGTTGACCAAGGTGCAACTCTCAAAGAATCAACCGATCCCGTCAATTACCATGCAAGCCTGCCACCGTTTATTTAACGTGGGCCCTCCCACCAACTTTGCCACAGATCGGCTAACCCTTTAAGAGTTACACCACCAGGTCAGGGTTTGGTCGTAAGCAGATTCGAACCCGCGCCGATCGATGCAGACATCCTGGCCAAGGATGCCTACGCTTTAGCCATCTGAGTTATCACAACCGGCAGCCTAGGCATGAGAATTTGGGTTTTGAATGGTGCGCGCCCCTAGCGGGAAAGACTGTAGGCCTTTAGTATGCGAGTTCGATACAAGAGCGCAGCACTAAGCCATTGCACCCAATTCACAAGAAACAATTTGCGCATAAATGGGTTAATTTTAACTAAAAGGTTTAAATTACCTGTTACTGCCAAGTGATCCTAGATTAGGTGAAGATGACCTAAGGTTTTGAACAACAGGTGTTCATTTTCAAGTCTGACATCAAGTTAAAATCATTCCTCTTCCACGCTGAGGAAAACGTCCCCGGCTGAATGTTTCATTCCCAGAAGACCGTGGCCGGATTATCCGGCCGCCGAACCATCCAAGGCCGGACTTGAGGGCTTCTATTGTACCTTTTGTGTGATGAGTGATGACCCTTAAGTTTATTCTTGAATGTGTGTAATAAATTGAATGCAGGGATGGTACATCATTTCCTAAAAGTTCTAAGATTTAATTAAATTAATAAATATCAATTAAACTCGAGCTTAAAAAGCAAACTTTTAGGAACCAGATTTTTTCCGGGTAGCTTTAGGGTTGAAAATCTAGGAAACATGCGAATACTGTGATTAGACCAACGGTTAAGATTAAATTATGAATAAGCCTCTGAATCACTGATATTAGCATTAAAAGTTTTAAAATTCCTTTGCACTGTTGAGTGATTCTTGTTTGGTCATATACTACCAATGGTCTAATGGATCCATTTTCAAGCAGAGAATATCAAAGTAGTTATCCATCATGTAAACTTCGTCAAATCATTAAAAACATACTCACACCCACACGAAAGACATTTATGAATCGAGAACACTAAAAACATTACAGAGTGATGACTCATCAGCCGGGGATGTGGCAAGTGCTTACGGTTTTTATTAATAACTGGCCAGTAATGTTTTCAATATTCTCGTTTAGTAAATATCTTCGTTTGTGTGCGTGTAATTTTAATGATTTTACGAAGTTCACATGGAATGCTTGATGTTCTCTGCTTAAAAATGGATCCATTAGAGGCCTGAAATCATTGGTAGTATATAACCAAACAAGGATCACTCGGCAGGGCACAGGCATTTTAAATCTTTTATTGTTAAGATTACAATATTAATGAGCAGTAAATAATGTTTTGTTTTCAGCTTGACTCTTTGTCACGATGTGTGAAACTATGGCAAATATACCGGTGGAGGAAAAGTCTTCATACGTCCTTACAGAAGACATGATAGACGCTGCAATGAACGAGCAGTTTGCGTTCCAGGAAAGTATCATGTCTTATCTCAAACTTTAATATAGAAAAATTCATTATTGCCATCAAATTGTGTTTATATTGCCATCAAATTGCGTTTATTAAGTCTTTTTAGATATTTCCCACCACTGATAGTCTAGTCATATTAGGAAAGTTAAAGGAAAGTTTTGCCTCAGTTTGTGAAAAACTTATTTCTTTATGTTTTTTGGGTCGCTGAACACGAATATGAAGTTTGCTAACAGATATTTTGCCCAGAAAATTGCCATTTTTGCAAAAATAGTCACATTTTTTATGTTTTTGCCTAAATCTTGGTAATTATGAATTATTACAAAAATGTATTAGTTATCAAATTAAAGTAGAGAAATTTTCCTACAAGTTTTGTATTTAACACATTTTTCTGCGACAAACCGTTTATCCGCTAGAGTGCTTTGAAAAAGAGCCGAAATTGAAAAAATCACAAAAATGCCAAATTCTGCCCTTTAACTTTTTATTTTCATGGAAACGAGTAATGTTATGATGGATTTGACTGTGTAAGATACAAAATGTAATGAAATGCCAAGAAAAAATAATAATAATTAAAAACCATGATGATTTTTGACTACCTATGAACATTAATTAAAAATTAATAATATTTGATTGAAATCAAATGTAAGAAATAAATGAATGTAGATGAATAAATCGAAATTACTGAGGTTGCAGGTGGGCGTGCATCAAGTGGACGAAACACTCCAAGGGACGTCACCAGAGGCGTGCCCGAACTGCGCGAAGTGGTGGGTGGTGGGTCTATTTTACTACCATATCATGAGACAACATGGGGTTTTAATATTTACAAATTAATTAATTTCCTACTGAAATGAAACGAAAAACTAAAATATTTTCATTAATTTTTCTTTTTGCTGACTTATATCCAGTGAAAAGCTTAGTAGGCCGCTCGTCAATAACTGTCAACTGTCTTCCTTTTGACACTATGTATACATTTGTTGACGGGAAATCTGTTCACCCGATGAAGCGGAGTAGCTTTATGGTTATGTTAATTTCCATAACGGGGTGATAAATTATTGTATATTTATTTAAATATAGTTTCCATACGGACGATATATTATAATACTCTGGCGATTTCAGAACTCTTTGAAACCTGTAGAGTATCCGGCATTAAGTATTAAATTGTATACTTTGTCACTAGCAAATTTCACAGTGAAAAAATATGTCCAAAATCATTACATAATTTTTAACAAAAAATATAAGTATTTAGAACACTTACAAAAAACTTATGTTTACAAAAAAATCCAAGGCAACATGGGTATTGTTACTTTGAAAAGTACACAGTAACGGACCAAAATAATCAATAAACTAACGGGGGAGTGGAGATTATAAATATTTACGAATGCTAGTGCCAAAGCCAGGGGTTTTACCACATTTTGTGATTCGGGAGGAGCTGATTACCTGTATACTAGGAGATTTCTTCCGCCGCCAACTCCCGTATACCTGGCTCGGGTATTGCGCAGTTGATGCACATTTTTAGGGACCTTTTTAGAGCTTCTAATTTTTTGCGCAGATGATCTTGCCTTTCCCTGGCTTTAAGAACAAAACATTTTTTCCTTCACACGCAATAGAAAAAAAAAAAAAAAAAACAGGTCAACATCCTCACCAACAATTATTTCCTCACAATACTTAGCTAATGATATAGCTTCTGTAACTATCAATGTGCGTCTTCCGTTGCTAGTTTCTAAGTAATCCATCCATGCTCAGCTTATTAGATACGGTAATAAAAAAATAAATCTCTTATTATTAGGGCTGGGTCCCCACAAACAACATTCTACCCACTCCTTGTTGTCAAGGACAAAAATGTTGCAGAAAATATTCTGTGTTTACATGCATTGAGTGGATTTGAAACGACCTCTGCACCATTCAACCTAGGAAAAGTAAACTTTGTGAAAGCACCCACAAAAACTCCTGAATTTAGTAGTGCTCTTAGTGTTTTCAAAAACAGTGAAGCCTCTCCCCGAAGCATAGCAGTAGCTGGTGAAAGATTCTTATTGGAAGTGTAAGGCTACAACGGGAATACCACGACCTCTTTGAACCAACTACTTCCTAAACTGAATGCAGCATTTTAAAACTTCATCAAAATAGCTGCGCTTCCACCCTCAGACGCAGTAGCAATCCATCACAGTTACAGGGTTTATATCTAGTGCACTAATGGATGAAGATCGATAAACCAGCAGAAGGTTGGGGTTGGAATAGGACCACCTGCAACCTCAGGAATTTTGTTTTATTCATTTATATCCCCTTATAACATTTGGTTTTAATCAAATATTATTAATTCGTAAATAATGTTCATAGTTAGTAAAAAATCATCATGGTTTTTAGTTATTTTTTATTTTTTTGCATTTCATTAAATTTTGTATCTTAAACAGTCAAATCCATCATAACATTACTCGTTTCCATAAAAAGCAAACCTTAAAGGGCAGGATTTGGCGTTTTTGTGATTTTTTCTATTTAGGCTCTTTTTCAACGCGCTCTAGCGGACAAACGGTTTGTTGCAGAAAAATGTGTTAAATACAAAACTTGTAGGAAATTTTCTCTACTTTAATATAATAGTCAAGACATTTTTGTAATAATGCATAATAACCAATATTTAGGCCAAAAACATAAAAAATGGGACTATTTTGCAAAAAATGGCAATGTTCCGGGCAAAATATCTGTTAGCAAACCTCATATTCGTGTTCAGCGACCCAAAAAACATAAAGAAATAAGTTTTTTACGACTGAGACAAAACTTTCCCTTAACTACCCTTTTTTGTTCTATATTGAATAGCCTATGATATTTATATATACCCCCGTCGCAGCAGACCTGCGTACTCAGCGAATTTCCAATGGAATTTTAGATTATTTACTTTCCCCATTAAAACACCATAGGATCGAGTATGTAGGTTTGCTGCCATGGGGCGTTGTTAGAAAATCTAAGTTAATCAATAAATTGGTGAATGTAAACACAAAATTGTATCAAGCTCTGACAATTTTTATTTTCCCCATAAACCTCATGGGGCAGGGGTGGACTGACACTATGAAAAGGGCGGTGGAATGCGTACCGGAGGGGCGCCATATATATACATATATGGCATTCATATTATTATGTACATAATAAAGAACATTTATTATAAATGTTACAACTATCATATAATTTTCTAGCAATTAAAATTTAAACCTTACATTATTAAAGAGTTTATAGTTTAATTACTTGAAAATGACATAGTTGAACAAGTGAAAAAAATATATATATGGATACTTTGGTCTTTATTTCTAATGATTATAATAACAGAATCCCTTAAAATTTAAACAATTTACAATATTGAAGTTTATTACTGTAGTTTGTAAAATACAGTAACTCAAACAAGTTCCCCAAAACAGTAACACACTACAGTAAAGTTAACAGTAACTTTTTAATTTTCAATAAACATTATCTATAATGTTTATTGAATGTTTGTTGAATGATTGTTTGAATGTTTATTTATAATGTTTATAGACTGATATTAAAAATCAAACCAATGAAAGTAAAAATAACTTTACAATAAGAAGTTGTAGGCAAATATTAAACTTAAAAGCCGTAGTTTTTATCTTTATCAAAACCAACATATTTTATTTACATTACACTTGCGTTGTTTACATTACTGTTTGTTTAAATTGCTGCCCATAAAAGTTAAGTCAACATACTAACAATTTATACGTGAAGAAGTCTTCGTAATTGTTCACTCTTCTCACTCGGCTTGTCGATTATCTAATAATTATTTATCTTGACAAGAATATCTCCCTAGATGTTCATGAGAAATAAGGTCTGAAGGTGTTCATCAGTGAGTCGTGAACGGAACAACGGAGCCTTGTTTTGATATATTTTAATTTTGCAAAGGGCCATTTACATGACACTTAGGTAGCTGGTAATGTCAAGAGATATACTTAAAGAATTTAAAAAGGTTCGTGTACAGCCTTGAAAACAAAAACATTGTACTCAAGTAAGACGTCTAATGCACACTTGAAGCAAGTATTGCATTTTTACCACTTTTACACTGAATATACTGCAAATCGTTTGGATCTCTTTATTCGTCATCATTTAAGTTGGAAACCAATTCTTCTTCCGAGAGCTCACCTTCAAAATCATCGGTTGGATCTGTTATGTTTACCGGCTTCGACAACTGGTGTTGACACGGTGATTAAAATATACTTATTCCTCCTCCAGTTTCCCCTCCTCGCAATAGGTAACTATTACAATTTCCTTTGAAAGCTAGAAGAGTTAATGTCAATGCTGTTAAACCGCTTTTAGGATCAAACTATTTTAAACTAGTTAGACTTTGTTTTTTTTTAAACTTTTCGTTCATACATTTGACAGCTTGATCTATAACACGGTTAAAAACGGTTACTTCAAATCGTCGATGGCTGTCCTCAGTTAGGCCACGTCTCCTGATGAAGTTTCCCCCGGCATTTTCTTCTTCTTCCTACTCTCACCCCAGGCAGTTTTGTTTCTATGAGGATATCTTCCATATTTGGAACTGTACCCGACAAGTGTTCGATTTTGTTTGTTATTCAGTGACGATGAAGACCTCTGCAGCTTTAAAGACATCGTCAAACTTGGACCTAGCACCTTTTAAATCCTAAAGGCGCCTTTTTTCCTAAGTGCAGCTTACTAGCCTCAAAGCTACATAGTCCTTGGTTTGCAGGTAATCTGTAAGTTGGGATGTGTGCTAAAAAATCATCAGGAAAGTCATTGCAACGAAGATTGCCTGGAAACTGCATAGTTTCTGCAAAATGCAAATACAGCATCGTTCCTAATCTTTTAAAATTGTCGATTTATTAAAATAATGGATTACAAGAGTCGTTTTAATACGCGTATTTATATTCAAATTTGTACATATTACAGAATAAATACAAATATACACTTTGTGTAAGGTTTAACAAAATAATCCCCCTGGGATTGACCTTTACTCGCACTACGTCGCAATGGTCGCGCCCAGGCTGACTGGCTGACAGCTGTTTCGCCGCACAGGTTAGCCAACTATGTATAGTCATTGCTACACAAAAGAGTTCCCAGTTGGAGCAATTCATCAAAGTTGAACATTCAATTTATATGAAGATAAACGTATTATGTTCAAGTCATGAAGTGCAAACACGTATTAATCGTTTTAGGAAACATTGAACTTTCAAAAATTATTTTACAATTCGCCTTGATAGGAAGGGCGCACCGGGAATTTTCCCGGTGTCCCGGCGGCTCAGTCCACCCCTGCCATGGGGGTGAGTATGTAGGTTTGCCGCCATATGGGTTTTGTAAGCAAGTATAAATTAAACCCTATCTAGATAATGTACATACCAAATTTGACTAAGTTATGTCAACAAATAAGGAAGATATAGGGTTATCTTGATTTCCCATAAGAATAACATGGAAAACACATTTTTGGATTTTCTCCGTAACCATTCAAGCTAAGTTAAAAATTCAAAATACTAAATTGTTTGTTTTTTTAAGCTCTTTTAAATGGTTTTAGTTAAAATTCATGAATTTTTAAAAGAGGTCCAAAAATTTTTAAATGAGGTCCAAAAATGCCAAAACCCCAATTTTGACCCCTTTGAAACCCCATAAAACCCCGTTCCCATAACCCGACAATGCTGGTTTGAAAATAGACCTGGTCTTACACCTTCATACCAAATTTGATCAAAATCGGAGGTCCGCTTCAAAAGTTATCTGTACCACGGACACACACACACACACATATAACAACATATAACAACACATATAACAACAATATATATATATATATATATGAAAATGAACATGAACGAACGGTGTTTTTGGCTTCTGGGGACCTCAAAATGAAAAAGTAAAGTAGTCCCGGGCTTAGGTCTTACCATGGCTACTACCGTAATAGCGTATTCCCTATAGGGAAATTCGCTAAAAAAGTTATAGAAATACTTATATAAAAACTAACAATAGAGGAATATTTTACTTTAGATTTTTCTTTATATTTGAAGTATGAGCAATTTGTGAATATTTATTAATTTAAACCATTATGTTTTTTACCAAACTACAGTATCAAACATCTCGAACATAAACAGAATGTGAAAATATTGTAATATTGAGGTCTACAATATACTGAGGTTTCTTTATATCAAGGTGATTTTTGACGATATACTGAGGTTTGCCACAATTATCTATTGCTTATTTCCAATAGGCCTATCAAGTAAAAAGTAAATGCAGTTTTGTATATCATGAGATAACTTACATTTTGCCATTGCATGAAAGAATAGCAGTCCTATGTAACATTTATTTTGTATTTATTTTTACAGGAAGATTTGGAGAGTGAAGGAGAGTTGAGTTCAATAGAAGACGGCATCTTGGATCAGGACCCTCCAGAGAGTCATTTGGCAGAAGGAGTTCAAATTGTTGACTCTAACGAACAAGAAGGTTCAACATCTTATCCCAATATTAATACAGAAACAGTTGTTAATGCAAATTCTGAACCAAAAGTCAATATTATTAAACCCAGTTCACCAATGACTAACAACAACAAAATGAGTGTTTTGGTAATTGAAACTGGTTTGGATAAAAATGGAACAAACAATATTAAATCAAGTAGTAAAGGAAATCTAGTTGAAAATGCTCCTGACAATATTACACCTGGTAAAAATAATCAAATGCTTGGTGATACAAGTAGCTCAGTGGATCCTTACTCTAAAGATAATAAGTCTAATCTAACTATCTTGAAGTCAATTTTATCAGATGAAAAGGATCAAAATGGCGTCATAGACTTGTGTGATAGTGAGGGTGAAGATTTTTCTGAAGAAGACGATGTAAATGAAGCAGCGTCTATCGATGATGAATTGAAGTCAGTGATGGAAACTAATTTGATGGCTGAAATAGGCATGACTTTGAAGGAGAAAACTGGGACTAATTCCTCTCTTGACAAGCATACTGTTGAGAAAGTCCCAGAGATTGTCACTCCAAGGATTTCAGTGAAAAATATTGCACATATATCCACACATACTTTTGATAGGATACCTCAACACAACACAGGTGTTAATAGTAGGATACACTCAGAAAATCTTGTCCTAAAAACCAAGACAAGCGAAAATCAATGTTTAAAAAATCCAGTCTTTGGTTTGAGGCATCCCAATAACTTAAACAACCCTGTGATTGGAAATAATCAAAGTCCTAGACCAATTCACATAAACAAAATAGCTATACCTCATTCAACTTTTTTAAATAATCAAGGTCAAAGAATGAAGTGTGTCTTTGTAAAAAGCACTTCTAATTTGCCTTTTGTCATAAATAAACCCACTCAGACAACTGCAACCAACACAAACCTGAAGTATGTATTTGCTCAACCGATGAAAAAAGGATCACCCCAAATGCCAGCTATCACAGCATTGAAGAATTTAACAAAAAGTGTACAACCGCAAACATTTGGGTTGATTAAAAATCCCAAATTATTAAATGTAGCTCAAAAACTTGAAAAACCTATTGGAAAGTTTCAAAGTATTGCTCCAGATCCTGCTCTTAAGGAGAAGAGGGATAATCTTAATTCTGATATCATCAAGAATGTCCTGAAACTTAATAACACAAAGCCATACAGCCCTTCAGAAACATTTCCAGAAAACCCCACCTACACATGTGTTGATTGTAATGACAAGTAAGTAAACACGTTTTTGTATTCTTTAGGTTTTTAGCGTTTCTACACTTAATATAGAAACAAAAAGTAAGCCAGGATTTTCAGTTTTTAAAATTTTTTTCAATGTTCACTCACTGTTCCGGTGCACTCCAAATAAATGCAACATTTTCAAATTTATAGTAGACAAATTACATTTTTCTGAAAATAATGAACACATTTTAAGCCTATGCCCATCATCATGAGCGTGACATTCTGAATATGTTGTGAGGATTCATTCATTATTTGGTTTATATTTATTTGTTATAATTTCCTAAGACACGTAAAATGTCAATTTACTAAGTTGATCACACTTTTAAAACAAAAAATTGGTATGAAGTTGATTAAAACACAGTTAATTTAATCATCACAAGGCAAGACTCAAACTTTGGGTAGGCCTACTGAAAAATCCATTTCTTTTGTATCAAATAAAATAAGCAAATATTTAACTAATGAGTGACATTGTGATTTCTATAAAATGTTCTGTACTCCCCTACTTATACAGTACCTATACTAGAATCCAGCCGTCTGTATCAATGAATTTGCAAGAATGGTATATATGGCTTTAGGAGCTCTAAAGCAAAAATGTTACAAGGTCTCAAGCTAATTCTTATCATGCCTGTTACCACAATAACAAAGGCCGTAGCCAATGGGGGAGGGGGTTAGGGGGTCAAACCCCGCCCCCCCCGAAATTTGGACAGTAAACAACCCAAAAAATGTGTAAAATGTTTCCATAGTAAATTGTTAGAAAATTAAATAATGATAAGGAATAAACCTAAACACAAAGAAAATACCTTGTTTAAATAAAATGTTCAAGTCATTACTAAAGTCCTAGTTCGGGAGCCACATCATAGGGATTGCAGGAGAGTGTGAACCACAATGAATGAGCTGGATAACCTTAGCCTGTCAATCCAATCATCAAAACTTATCCGGGACAATCATTTGTGTTTTGTTCAATTTGCAGTTTTTCATATCGACAACTAGTCTCATAAAGCTTTGTCCTGTCAGTTTAATTGACTTATACAGTTTAATCAACGTAAAAGCTCAGTAAGATAGGTCAAACAAAAACAAGAACCTGTGAAAATCTATTTTAAGTGCGCCTGATCCTGCATCAACAGCTCTCATCCTAACCTTTATTTGACTTGGCAAGACCAAAATTGTTATATTCTTATACTGGAGGGATCACCGTTTTGTTGTTGATGGCGAAAAAGCATGCCAATTAATTTTGTTGTTGGTAACACTAAGGCGCACTACTCCGGAATCAGCCTGGAATGGCCGGAATCGGCACTTACCCGTACACTACATCGGAGTCTCCGGATTGTAATCAGATTGTAGAGCGCGAACGCGCCCCTACTTTTTGCCTGCTCCTACTCATCCTATTCATTTGTCTCTGAATCTGGTTCGGTCTACTCACACATACAACACCCAGATCACACTGGTTTATTGAACAACACAATTTTCCATCAAAACTAAAATACGTTGAAGTAAAACTATTGTACAAAAAGGGGAGAAAGGATATTTTTGATAACTATCGTCCTATATCAATATTAACTTGTTTTTAAAAATTTTTTGAAAAAATTGCATAAAATCAAATTATTAAATTTTGGTAGAAAATATTTTTTTTTAAGGAACAATTTGGCTTTTGAAGAGACAAAATTCTGTTTTGGCTATTGCTGATTTTGTAGATCAGGTTGCTGCTGCAGTGTTCTGCTATCTAACCAAAGCTTTTGACTGTGTTCAACATTATATACTTTATGAGAAACTTAAATACTATAATTTTAGTGACTCAATGGTATCAAATCATATTTGTTATTCCCTTTATTAGAGGACAACAGTTTGAACCCCTTCTGCCAAATGACTTCAATTCCAATTTCAATTCCAAAGGAGTCAATCAGTTGATAGTTGATTCTATTTTTATCCAGTAAACACTTCATTGTTATATGTAAAAATTATTCATTCATGTAGACTCCCTCTTAACCGGCCACTTTTTAACCGGTCTCCGCTTTAACCGGCCGTGTTTCGCCGGAAACGTAGTTTTCTCATCTACTGTATCATTCAATTCAAATGTTATTTCATATTGAAGTTCTCAAACCAATTTATAAAAATTTAACGTCCTGGACGGAAGTGTATGCCACCGGTAGTCAATGTGTTTGGACCTACAGTACTATCCAGTAGACCACAATAAAGAAACAAATCATTATTAGTTAAGTTTGTTGTGGATTTCATGGTGTCGGATTTCAGCTATAAATCACATACAGTAGTGTATTTAAAGTTGTTTTCAAGTGATAATTATATTTAGGCCATATAAAATTGTAGGTTGGAGTTCTTAAATGAACATCGGTTTAACCGGCCAATTCATTATCCGGTCGCGGCCTGGTCCCGAGGTGGCCGGTTAAGAGGGCGTCTACTGTAGTACTCAACCGTTAAAAAAAAACCGGAAAGAGTTGTAAATTAACTGTGAGTGGCCACCCTGATTGTCCACTTTTAAAGTCGTGTTACCGAAGACAAGTATATGGTAGCATCAGTGTACACGTTTGAACCTGAGTTTTCCCCATATTCCCTCGGTCCCCTGCTTTGTTGAGCATACAAAGAGTATGCCTAAGGGGTCTCCCCAGCCTTGTGACTCCCTCCACCCTCCTTCTAACTCTGTTTGTTTATGTGATAAGATTATTACACATTCGTTAAAAATTTAATTTATATGCATATACACAGTTTTAACCATTTAACACAGGGTTAGGAAGCTTACAGTTACATACATATGTTACATACATATGATTTCAAACTAAGTTTATGAAAAGTTTTTATTACTTTGTTAACTATGTATTGACGCTTTCTTTTATATTGTTTTGTATGTCTGAATAAAGATATTTTAAGTGAATTGAATTGACCTTCTCCCAGTCAGTGAGGTTTAAATGTGCTATCGAATCGGCCTCCAGACCACGATTGAGTATGAATTTCCCCTGTCCAGTTTGGTCAGATTCCAGCCTACCAAGTTCTGGGTACTAGAGACACAGAGACAATCCGTTTCCATTCAATTAGAAGATGAATACATGGTTGCTGGCCATGTACACGTCCCATCATCGTCCAATCTTCCACCATAGGATACATCTCAGCTGACACCAGAGTGACGTTCAGTATCAACTCGCGGAAACCAGATCTTAGGTATGTCAGCGCCGATACTCTGTTTGCAACTTTCATATTGACTCTCAAGGCCATCTCCAGACTATGTCTTTCCCAGGCGTTAGTGACAGACAGGCATGTCCCATTCAACAGCTCTTGCGTTGAAGTCACCCGCCATTATGACATGCCCTGGCACATTCAGAAGATCGTCAATATCTCCAACCTCTCCCGGCATTCTCCCTACACAGGGCCTCAAGGCCCAACAAGCCCCTCAGCCCTACGCCAAAGGCAAAAGCTCATCGCTGTATGCATTACAGTAGTATGCTTGTTTGTCCAATGTATCAAACGAATAACTTGCAGCTATGCAATGACTCAGAGATCTCTTCCTTCTGTCGTTGACAGATTGCATTTTGTTTAGGCCTCCCCCCTTTCCCAAAGCTCTCCCTGAGGAAAATTCTTTCTTGTTTATTATGTATTTGACTGCTTTAAATAACCCTTACATCATAAAAAATTACACTTATATTATATTTACTTGTTTTAAAATTAATTTGTACATGAATTCCTGATTTTTTTCAGATTCCTCTTCAAAATGAGTTTGGCGCATCACATCGAGCGACGCAGTTTGAGCATACGGTATCGGTGTCTCGTCTGTAAGTCTACCATCCAGTTTTACAACAGATGTGCTTTGTCGCTTCATTTGCGAGGACACAATAGCTCGATCAATGAGGTTGATAGCTCCTGTATTACAATCAACCCAATGTCAAAAGATTGTATAACAAGAGGACTCATCAAAACATATTTCCTCGACATGGATAAGGACGTGAATCAACCAAAGAAGACTTTTTCTAAAACGATCAATACAAACACCTCTAATTCAAACTCAGTCGATTCAAAGTTAAAAGCTGCTATGTCAGTAGTTTCATCTAATTTGGTAAATAACAAAATAACAACTGTTGCCGGTCAGTCTAAAAGTGTTTGCTATCAAACCCCAAGTTCAAGTGATATCAGCCAACCTGTGTCTTCTGCAGTTGTTACAAACACACAACCCCCAACTAAGCTATTGCCATTGATTTTACCAAAACCACAAACTGTTCAAACAGTCCTCAATGCCCGAAAATTGTCAAATCAGAAGAAAGAGCAATCTGCAACCTCTAATAAATCAGCCTCAAAGAGTCTAATTCTTTTTTGTAATCAATTACCTCAGTCTCAAAATACTCACCACAATTCCAATATAACCCCTATACCACCAAATGTTGTTTGTGAAGCTGATTCAACATATTTATCAACCGTTACTGAAAATAATGACACAGAGATGCTTGTGGATGATGATGTCTCTGTTGCACCGAGGGTCCCTGATGAGGAAGAAATAGTTGATGTTGAAAATGTTGATGGAAATATAACATCACCAAATACTCCCTCAGTATCAAATTCTGAAACTGAAAAAGGTTCAACAGATAAAGGAATAAAAAGTCCGGTAATTTCCATGCCATCCATTCCTAAAAAACGCAATTGTAGTGAATGTAACACATATTGTCACAATACTAGTAAACATTTGAATGGAACTGGGAGACCAAATCCGTACTCAGCAGATCGCCTTGCTTGCAAAATTTGTAATTTAATCCTGCCAACAAAATGTGCACTTAAGATTCATCATAGAATTCATATGAAGATTCCTCCTTACAAGTGTCCAGACTGTGGAAAAGACTTTACTACATGGGATGATCTTCATGCTCATTTAAAATTCTCATGTGGACATTTTGCTAAGTGTGTCCGCTTTATTTGTACCGCCTGCAAATCTCACTTCCCCACAAAAACTGGACTTGAAGAGCATATCATTAAAAAGCACAGCAGACATATTTTCAGATGCAGTTTGTGTCCTGTTGCATTTTATAAAGAATCTACTATGATAGACCATATCGCCTCAGACCATCCTACTGAAAAAGACAATTCAAATGTTAAACGGACTGGTTTGGACTACAAACAGTGTGAAATGTGCCCGAAGAAGCTTTTATCTGAAGCAAGTTACATTATGCATTCAAAAGAACATACCAATACCATGATTTATGGCTACAAGTGTTCAACGTGTAATGTGGTCTTTGCTAACAAGATGGCTTTTATCATCCATCAGATCAAAGAAAAAACAAAAAAAGATCGTGAAGAAAAATCTGGAGATTTTAGCAAATCAGTTGTAAATGAAGAATTGATTGAAGAGTCTGTACAAGTTTCAGATTCCAATTCAGATTATGAAGATGAACCTGTAATTATCCGAAAGTTTCCAGAAAACAACAATGATTCATCAATAAATGAAAAAGACCCTCTGAGTTTGGATGATTTTGAAGTCACTCAAGAACAGAAAGTGAAAGAGGAGACAGAAGAACTTTGTATAGTTTGTAAGAAAAATTCGGTTGTCTTGCTTCCGGGGATTGATTTAAACAGACAGTCATTATGTTGTAAGCAATGTGTAAAACCATTAGATGCTGGCAGTACAAGAGAATCCAGTAAAGGGTATAGAATTACTCATGCTATTGCTAAATCCACAAGGACCAAAAATGTTTATGTAAATGTTCATAAAATATCCAATGTTGATGAAGTAAAAAATGTTCCAAAAAAACGAAGAGCAAGTGACATTTCCAACAACAGTGCTCTTGTAAATGACCATCCACTAGATCCCTTTGCTGACTCACCATCAAGGAAAAAAAGCAGGAAAAAACAAAAAGATAAATTAAACATTAAAACCCAAACTCATATACAAGGACAAGTCATAAAGTCTAAATCACCTGATGATTTCTGTTACAAATGTTCTAAGTGTGGGTTTCAAAGTGAGAAACGAGACGCTTTTCTTGAACACATAACTGTGCACAGAAGTGATCCTAACACCTACCAGTGTCTAGAATGTGGACTTTGTTTTGTTGTTTTACCCTCTCTGGAGAGACATCTTCATATGCATCATGGTATAAAAGATGTAAGCAATTACATAGCAAACAATAAATCAAGTTCACCTCAAAAAACAGTACAAATGGAAGAGGAAACTCAAGAAAACCAATGCCGTGTATGCCGTGAAATATTTGATTGTAAATCATCACTCGATAAACATTTTCGTACTCATGGCATGGCATATATGAGTAGGTTTAGTAAATCGCCTTAAATTTTGTTGTTACTTCCCAACTTTGAAATGATTGTACATATTGTGAAAGTTAGGTCTTTATTAACTAATTCATTCCTGTTAATGAAGTACTGTAAGAGAAATCTTTAAACAGAAACCTAAAGACTGTAAAATTGTTTTTTACACGTTTTGTTCCTTTTTTATCTGTATGATTATTTGTTGAGGCATGTTGGCCAATTTTACCTAAAGTGACTTTTTCATTTTATCTTCACTTATTCTATTATATGTATTTTATTTGTAAGGCATTTTTGCTGAGCTGAAAATAAAAATCTGTATAATGATTATACTGTGTATATTTATCATAAATCAAATCTTCATTATTTGTCATTTTGCTTGTAAAAACAATATCGAAAAGGTTATGGTTGTAGCCATCAACACTCAAGCCAGGTCAACTTGACTTAAGACTAATATAAATAAGTACACGTTATATAAAACTTATGTAAAAATCAAATTAGAAAAATATGTTCTAGTAAAAGAAATTCTTCTATTTTATAAACATTTTCCTTAACTTTCTGTACATTTCCTGAACTTGGATTTTTGAAATGTACATTTTGTTTTTGAACATTTCTACTGAGTACTACTTATCAAACTAATGTACCTTGTATACATTCAAATATATGACAAGATGACCATTTAGGGGTTTACTCAAATATAAAAGTCAATTGTTGCTTTATTTTTGTTCCTAATATTGTAGCTATGAATGTCACTGAAAAATGTTTAACCCTTCAGAATTTTTTACATTGAAAATATCAATAGTGGTTCATCTATCAATTAACTAATTTATTGACTAACACAGTAATACCTAAGCCCCTGACCATGTTACTATTTTGTTTTCAAGTCACAAGAAGTAAAAATACCATCAAATCAATTTATAGAATGATTTGGAAAGTGTTAACAGAAACTTTGAGAGCTCCTTTTTCATGTTATCTCTGAAATACCAATAAAAATGTTGTACATTGTGACCAGGCTGGAGAAATCAAGAAATGGCTACCTCATGTGATAAAAAAATGTAATTTTTAATTTAAAATAACTATGCAAACATGTCATAAATACAACCAAGATTGATATCTTATTTAGTAATGTTCAGTGTGATCACCATAAGGCACTCTCAAAGGGTCATATCAGTAATCAAGACCTTAAGCCAGGACCATATTACTTTTTCATTTTGAAGTCTCTCGAAGCCAACCTTTCAAATTCAGATATCCATGTGTCCGTTTACAAAGTAGCTTTTGGGAGACCTTTGGTTTCGATGAAATTTGGCAAGAAGCATAGAACTATAAACATGGAACGCTGGGTCAAGCTGCTAAGAGTGGCCGAAAACAAGCCGGAGCCAAGCGGCTCGCATAGATTCCCCCACCACTACCCAGGGGACACCGGAATTATTTTAGGATAGAACCTAGTAGCAGAAATGAGCTTGTAGGTTCAATTCTAAAATAATTCCAGATATTCTCGATTCTAAAAAAAACTATTTTCCGATTTAATTTTAACAAATGTCAATTTACCCTTCTCGAATTTTAAAATGGTTGCCATTTTGATTAGAGATGAGATATCGACCTCCGGTTTGTGCCATTTAATTTCTCTTGATGAACCGTTTAAAATGAGGGGTCACTCAATAGGGGTTTGCATTTGAAAATTTGGGGCTGCCCCCAAAATACCCCATTTTGGGGGTCAGGACAAAGTTGTGTCTATGATAAAAATTGCATTCGTTGTGTTGATAACATATGCCGAGTTTGGTTTTCCTTCTGCAACATTAAAAAAATTAATTGGGGGTGTCCAGACTTAAACCATAGAACTATAAACATGGAATGCTGACTCGAGTAATGAAAGGCAGCCAAAAACGGTCCGACTGTATCATCTTCCCCCTCCCGAGGTCGGTATAAAACTGCAATTCCCGCAAAATCTGAGTGACCGACGACGATGCAGCATTTCACTCAACTCGACGTTTAACCTATAAAACGCTAAGCAATCTAGTTTAAATTTATATAGGGTTTTACAGCTTTAAATGACAAATCGGTATCGGTTTCAGGCCAACAAAAAAATATTTAAAATTATAATAATTGTTTTAGCCTAAAGTTTGTTTAGTTTGGATTCATCATGTAGTGAAAAAAGTAGTAAGCGAGGATTTTTTTTATTGTAAGGTCAGGAAAAAACTTCCAGCGAATGAATTATAGAGAAGATTCTGAATTTTATCATGCATTCAAAATATCTGCTGTATGATAAGCCGTTTTTTTGTAATCTTATCTTTAGCGAGCGCTTCTACGAATCGGCGGAAGCGTCGCGTTGCGTCCTAGCGTAGCACATTTTAATCAAACAGTCGCTGGCCGGAGACACCTGATTCAATGCAATGCGTGACGAATTTTGTTTGTTATTTGTTATCAGTTCTTGTATATACTGTACCATATCTTGTGATATGTGTCAAGTGATATTATTTGTTGTAATATAAAGTGGAATGCCTACATATTGTGTAGCTTATAATTGCAAAAATATGATTACTAAGGCATCCAGCTTATCTGCACACAAGTAAGCCTAAGTACAGCAATTTTATCTAACCCATTGTTTATAACGCGGTCTATAGTATAACGGTAACGTCGTATTCAATTGTTAAACTACGTAATATTTAAAGGATCAAACATAATATTTTATAACTAGTTAGTGTATTGCACTTAAAATGTATTTTTTATAAAACGTACTCTGTAATATGGCACATTAACAACGAGTTTCTAAATTTGGCTTAATATTTTCAATAGTTTTAGCTTTCTACATTTCTATAATTTATTAAAGTTAGTTAAAAATATCCATATAGTAGACTATACAATGGCATATATCGATTTACGTCTTTAAAACGTATACAGTTGACATCCATTCCGTCTTAAAATAAAGGTCGATTTATCATATGTAGACTACATTTCAGCTTAAAATACTTTTTACCCCAATGAATTTTATCATATGAAATTAAAGGTTTATAACTTTTATGAATCCATGAAATTTGACGTAGACTTAGACTATATGTAGTGTATAAAATGATTTTTTATTGAATTTTTTTACTCTTTTTAATATTTAGACAACATTATTAACTCAAACCATGTAGCTATTTACACAAATACTCGTATTTTTATTTTAGGAAAGAAAATATTATCAGTAAATTGAGTTAAACCAAAATAAAAAGAATTAGGCCTATATTTCTTATACATATACAAAAAAGTGAAAAAGATCCTTGAATGGTGCACGTACAAATCAAAGTTCCTAGTATGTAACTGCAAATAAATATACAACAGTTATTACAGATAAATATTAAAATTATTACAGATTCCTTGCGTATCCTGAGCTCAACAATTAATAGTACAGTCCCTTGTTCATTTCATAACTCATGCAATCAATCATGAGTTTGGTGAATGCCATGAGTTAAGACTGATAAAATTAATCGGTTCTGTCTTTTTTAATTAATATTGTTTGCTTTTTATATGCCAAAGAAAAAAATCTGGCTATAAAGAAATCAATGTTAGATATTACACAGAAACTAAACAAACTTATTTTACTTAAGAATGTGTAGTCTTCATTCACTAAAAAACTTCTTTTGTTTGTTTTACTTATTAATAAATCATATTTACTAAAAATATGTGCATCAGTTATTGCTCCATACATCCCTTCATGCAAAGAAATTTTGTTTTGGTCATTTAAACCAATCAATTACGTTTAAATTGAGCCGAAAGTTCTAAAAAACGCGTCGTGCCCATTGAATTGTGTGGACCGAAGCGCCCGGGCATACCGACCTTGGGTGGGGGTAGCGGCGCGCCGCCGGACCGTTTTCGTTGCACTCAGTCAGCGTTCCATGTTTATAGTTCTATGACTTAAACTTGCTTGCCCATCTCAAATTTTGAAATGGCTGCCATTTTGGTTAGGGGTGAAATATCGACCTCCGGTTTGCCCCATTTAATTTTTCTTGATAAACTGTTTAAAATGAGGGGTCACTCAATAGGGGTTTACATTTGAAAATTTTGGGCTACCCCCAAAATACCCCATTTTGGGGGCAGGGGCAAAAATGTGTAGTTGATGAAAAAGTGCAGTTTTTCGTGTTGTTGACATGTGCCGAGTTTGGTTTTCCTACTGCAACGCATTAAAAAGTTAACTGGGGGTGTCCAGACTTTTGCCTAACCCTGTATAGAAAATACAATGAAATTTAATAATGTGAACTTGAAAAAGTTATTAAACGTAAACTTTTTTTATTTTTGGGTCAGAAACAAACTTAAATGTGAAAGTTGTCGATAATGAGTTGATTTGTAATTCTTAGAATAGGATTAAATGCCTGGTTCTTTTTAAAATTGCATGGTTATGGAGCCTAGCGTGGTCGGGCCCAGCCCAGTTCCTGGCACTTGCACATTCATTTCGAACTAACAATTCAAGACAACAGTCTAAATTGATTTAATTGAGGCCATGATGAAAATATTTTTAGTCAATTGATTCGTATACGGTATTTCAATATTTTCATTGCATTTCGCAATACAAAAGTTATTTTTTGGACATTAGGCATCCGCCGTGTCCCATTAAGAAGTCCAAAAATTTTAATAATAAATCTCTTTTTAGCCGGATTATACCTTTTTACAAGTAACCTATTTATTTTACATGACGTTAATTATAGGTATAGTCTACTTAACTTGGTTTGAAATCTACTTTGTACCAATGAAATTGGTTGGCAGTTAATCATTCAATGTACTATGAATTTTTTTAACTAGACTTTTAAAATACACTTTGCTATTCAGTAGACTCCCTCTTAACACCTCAGGACCAGGACGTGGCCGGATAATGAATTGATTGATTAAACTGATGTTTATTTAAAAACATCAACCTACAATTTTATATACAAAATATATTACGTACTGTATTGTAAATAATTTATTTCTAACAACCAACACCCATGAAATCCACGACTAAACTAAATAAATAATAATTTGTTGCTTTATTTGAGGTCTACTGGATTGCAGGTCTAAACGCATTCACTTCCGCCCAGGACATTATATTTTAAAAGGTTTGAAAACGTCAATGTGATATAATGTCGAATTGAATGGTACATAGGACAACAACGTTTCCGGCGAATCACAGCCGGTTAAAGCGATGTTGAGATAAAAAAATGGCATGTTTAAAATATGTTGTTTTTGTGTCAGGGTAGGCCAGTTAAAACGAAGACTGGATAAAAGGTGGGCAATTAAGAGGGAGTCTACTATACTAGATTTTTTTATAGTTTGACATCAATTAAACATGCTATTTTTTTTTTTTTTTTTTTTTTTAGCGAATTTCCCTTTAAGGAATACGCTATTACGGTAGTAGCCACGGTAAGACCTAAACCCGGGACCATGTTACTTTTTCATTTTGAGGTCCACAGAGGCCAAAAATACCATTTGTTCATTTGCATACATATATATAGTGTCCGTGCTCCTGATAACTTTTGACAGGGACCTCCGATTTTGATGAAAAATAGTATGAAGGTGTAAGACCAAATCTATTTTCATGAGTTTGCGAACCACAATGATCGGATTATAATAACAGGGTTTTATGGGGTTTTAAAAGGGTTAAAAATGGGTTTTTGGCATTTTTGGACCTTTTAACGTGGCTTAACAGATAATGGAGAAAATACAAAAATTGGTTTTCCATGTTCTTATGAGAATCAATAAAACCCTCTATCTCACTCATTTATTGACCCAACTTGGTAAAATTTGGTATGTACATTCACTAGGTAGAGTTTGACTGATATTTGCTTACAACGCCCATATGGCTGAAAACCAACACACTCACCCCCAGGGTTTTTATGGGGAAAATTAAAAAGTGATGAATATTGATACAATTTGATAGTTAAATTACCTTACCATTAAATTTCCTAACAACTAACATTTTCTAACAACATCCCATGGCAACAAACCTACACTATTTTGAGACAGGGGCCTCACATAGGGGTATTTTAACCTGAATATGAATGAGAGATGAGTGTAGGATGATTGTGGCGTGATCTTGTAGTCTTGTTACCGACTAAGGCCTACATTCTCCTTAGACAGGATGTAATTAATGTTAATTAATAGCCCAACAGCCAATGGTATCAAGGAGCCTACAGTTTAACGTGGGATCCGAACCACAATTTCGAACTCATTTATACTAATTGGTCTAATTATGAGGACTAGAGATCGCCTCCTGGTTGAAATTCAACCAAAACTTGTTCAGTTGATCTAGACCGTCTGGATTCCATCAGTTAAATCATTATTTAATAACTAAATTGTCTGTTCTTCCTGATTTGCTAGCATTTGTTATTGCAACAGCTGTCTAATGATTCATTCAATTATCCTTATCTCATAAGATTAACATTGAAACTTCGAAAGCATGTAGGGCCTAGCCCTGTGGGCCGATGTGAATTAAAACGCGATTCTGCTCATCTACAGGACAATACCTTTCTAACGGTATGCACGGATATCTCCTATGATACACAAAAGCTGAGAAAAAAGGAGGAAATGAAACATGCTTGCCTATTAATATAGTAATATATTTAAGGATGAAATAGTATTCACCAGTGTGGACTTTATACCCACCAGGGAATATCGTATCCACAAGCCATCGCTTATAACCATCCACAATTCATGACCTCCAAGTAGCTGGATTACAGGACGACGCCACCATCCCAGTCATTCTCATACATACCCATTCCCATGGTGTATATGGGGAGAAAACAAAATCTCAAGTTTCTTTGAAAATTTTGTGGAGTACGCTGGTCTGCTGCAATGGGGGTATTTTTGTGTGATGAACTATCTAGATCCAACATCTGTGAATTTATTCTAAATTTTATAGGGAGTTTTTAGGCAGAGGCTCTAAGACAAATCAGCATAAGAACCATCATGTAATTGTAGCTAATTTGGATCTAAAAGAACAACCACCAAATCTCGACACTATCACATTGGGAAGTTGGAAAATTATTGATGAAGATCGATGGTTGAAATACCAATATGATGCAATCTAATTTTCACTACAATTTACTCTTAATTCAAAGTAAATTACCATGCAGCAAGGGTTGATCAACAGGTACTCTGATAAATGCAGCGCATGGTGCTGCACGGGTCCCCTAGTATTTTTGTATTCATTGATGTTTGTCACGTGTTTCAATTTTTTGTTTGCAGTTTAAATCTCTCCTCCACCTCAATATTCTCGAGAAAGATCAAGTTAAAAAAAAAAAAACAATACATTCTCTACTACATCGTATTCTAAAAACAAAACTACAAAGTTAGAGGAATGTTGACTAGTTGACGGGTCGGTGGTTTGTGATAGAAGTTCCATAAAAGTCTTCTAGTGTCTTCTACACCTGAGTGTTTTACAAAGCTAAATAGAAGGTTGGTACTTCTCAAAGGAAAATACTTGTTCTAGTGAATTTTATTATCAGAAAATGATCTTAAACAAAATCTAGGCTTTCAAAAGGAAACCCCGTCTAATTTTGTTATACGTTTTAAGCAATTACACGGTAAAAATTGTGATTTTCAATTAAGTTTAACATGATATAAAATATATAAAGCCAGAAGTTATATGTAAAAGATAAATATCAAAGCATAGATTATTTTTTGGGTAAAGAGTTTCCGTTTACCAGATGTCTCTAGGTGTATTAAGAAGTACGGAGGCGCGAGCGCGACGAGCGTCATTCTCAGTAGCTCATCATCCACAGGGCTTTGTATTTTGAACTGCGAACGACACTGCTACTGTCCAAATATTATTTGCTTCAGCTATCATTCTGACGTATTTTATTTTATTTATCACTTGATAACACTTCTAAATAAACACACTTGTTCTTGTTCTGGAAGTCTAAATAAACACCTCAATAGAATGAAAGAGGATAAAAATCTGTTGAAGTTGGGGGCATTGCCCCCCCCCCCCCCCCCATACATGGGCCCCAGTGACAGGCCTTGCTGTGCATTTCCTCACCGATCTCCTGACCTAACGCCATACCTTTAGAGCCTCATCAAGGATTGTGTGTACGTGCCTACATTACAATCTGACCTCACTGAATAAGAAACCAGATTGAAGCCGCTCTGTTATACAACAACTGAAGACGCACTGAACAATTTCTGAGGGGAAGAACTCGTCTATAGACTTGAAGTGTGCCTTGGGCAAATGTTGGTCATATTGAACATTTATAAGGTTCTTAGTAGAACTGTTTGAGTTGCTTTTGCATGTGGAATATAATTATAACTGTAAGTTAAATGTTATAAAAACTGCTTATAAAGATTTGAAACCCCTATATTAATTTATATTATAAACACCCAGTATATCAGAACATAAGAATGTCAGTTAAAGTATATGGAAAATCAATTTTTGGAACAAAACAGCACAATTCTACAGTTTGATTACTCTTAACTTTGTAAAATGAGTTTTTTTCCAGCCCAAACTCGATAATGTATCTATGTTTTTTTTTTTACTTTAATATGTTAACCCAAATTTTCTGCAAGACTGCACAAATCACTCAGTATGTAGGTGTAACGTGTAAATCTCCAGATGTTTTTAAATGCATATTACTTTATGAAAATGGGATTGTTTTAAGTAGTGTCTAAATGGCGGAGCTTGGACGTGACGTCATCAAGGCTATGACGTCATGGTGACTTCATTGTCGCTGACGTCATCATGATGACGTCACTGACGTTAATTAGGTCAAGGTCACGCAAGAGTACAAAAAAATTTTTTTTGCACTTTTGCGATTCCTCCAAGTACGGTGAGAAAATGAAATTTCTCGAGGAATCGCAAAAGTGCAAAAAAAAATTTTTAATTCCCTAGCGATCAGACTCTTGACCTAATATATCCGTCAGAGGTCATTGACCTTACCCCAGAACCGCCAAATTAAAAAAAAAAAATTATAATTGACTTACCCACCGGGAGACGAAAAATAATTTCTTTAAACACCCGACAGTGCGACAAACGATACGCGATGCGAACAGCAAGGGATACTGAATTGGACACAGACAGTATCCCAGGTACCCGGCCCAGTGGTGAGGATAAGGAGGTGGTGGGGGTTAAGTGGTCAGATGGAAGAAAAAATTTATTTTTTCCAACAACTCATCCGAGTCTGTCCTTTACCGGACCTCCGTCACTCGGAGTGGAAATATTTCCTGAGAAATATTTTTTTTTATTCTTTATCAGGTGACCTTGACACTTGGTCTGGAATCGGAGTCACCAGTGTAACTTTACTGGCAAAAGTTAACTCGTCTAAAAGTTTCTGAAACATTTTATCATCCATAGTGATCTTGGTGTCCTTTGAGTAAAATTTTGGATTATTTTTTAAGGAGCGTTTCATTTTTATTAAAGTGGAAGTCTTGGACACCCTAACAGATTTATTTTGCTTAGCCAGCAAAATTTTTATTCTTAATAATTTTTCTCGCAAAGTTTCAGTCAGCCATCGCTGTGTCTCACAGCAAGGTTTGTATAAAACTGAAACACTCAGTCAAGTGTTGCACCTTAGCTGGAAGTAGTGGGGGAACAGGGCTGTAGTGGGGGTATGAGTAGTCGTGGGGGTAATGCGGTCCGGTGTTGCTATGTCTAGAAACAGTTTGCTGCGAACTGCCCAAGTATTAACACGTACTGTGCAGAAAAATAACAGCGAGACTTGTACAAAATTAAAGTCCAAGAAATATTTATTGTAAGGCTAATAAAGCGGCAGACCTAAATGAAAAATAATTTTGTACAAGATGGGCATGGTTCAGTGTAGCAGCTAAGTCCAAAATCCACTTGTGTGGAATAAAATTTAATCATGAGCGAAAAATATTTAGACAATCTGCGAAATACAAGTGTAGGAAAATATTAGGAGACCTGTAGAGCTAAATAAAAATTAATTTTGTACCAAACAGGCTTCCAACATTTCAGTTTCTAAGTCCTAACCAGTGAGGAATAAAACTTAAGTTAAAATTTTAATCAGAAGTGAAAAATAATTTGTTAAATAAACGTAAGTGTAGGACAGCCTTAGAGTGTAACAAAAATTAATTTTGTGCAAACAGGCAGCCTCCTGTTTTGCTAAGTCATATAGTAAGAGAGAATGATGTAAAAAATGAAAATTGTATACTAATAAATAGATCAAAGCCTTAGGGTTATTATTATATTTTGCTGTATTTTAGGATATATAAAGTAACTTAGATAGCTATGGTTTTTATTTGATTAAGGGTTTAAGTTAATAATTTAAATGAATAGTCTATAAATGTTTAGTTAAAATGCAAAAAAGATATTAAACATATGGAAAAGTAAGAATATTTTTGATAAATTTTACCTAATCAACTAAAACATAAAATAGAGTGGTGTAAGGATGGAAAACAATAGTAAGAACAATTGTTGGAATTTAAAAAATTTATTTTTATATAAAATAATAATTTAATATTCTAAAAAATGTATATAATAAATATTATTAGTAATACACTTAGTTTTGACTTAGTCATATTTGACTAAAACTTGACATACTTAGGGCCGGTTTCCGAGTCTGAGCATAATTAATCCTGGAGTTAGTTAATCCGTGGAATAAGATAATCGGTGGGTTAAAAATATTATATAATCGGGTTTCGGAGATCGGGGATAACTTACTTAACTCGCGGATTATCGTAGTCCGAGAATATCTTTATTCTTTAACTTATGCCATGGGTTAGGAGGGAATTGCTGGGAATTCTCTATTTTGAGTAGTGGCATTCACGGCGTACAGCCTACTGACGACACTCTGTCAAAAAGGATTTTGTTTACGTTTTTGGCCACAGCAACCGTGTCTCGTCCCTTATCAGTTGACAACGCAACGTTCTGTCTTGGTGGTGTGCTCTCTGTGTATGTGTGTATGAAGTTTCTGCGTGACATTATATTCAATAACCTCCTTTGATTAAATTTATTTAACTATGGCACAAGTAGAATGTGAGGAAAATGTAGAGAAAGAACTGAAGAATAGAAGTAAACTGTTTTAGTTTATTAAAAAAGTAGACCATATCAGTGTGATATTTTTTTAACAGTGACATAGAAACAAATGTTTGATTATTGAGATTGACCGAATATCTTTGGAATTGAAAACTTTTACTAACACTTCGTAAAAAAATTATCTTTTCAAACATTTTATTTTACCATATACTAGTAAAAAATGTGCATTAAATGACTTGCTTATTTTAGACGACGTTGTGATTTTATTTTATGAAAGTTAAATTAAAAAATAGGAACATGTTTATAATATTGTGTAAAAAAAACTATTTTTTGTCCGTAGTAGCATTGATCAAGTCAACTATATCTAGAACACTGAGGAATCCATTTTGCTAAAAAAAATTTGTTGTAGAATATTAGCTTGTATAAAACTTTTATGCATCAGTTTTTTAATTCCATTTAAATACACAATCCTTCCCGACGTTCAATTTTGCAAGCAGACGCTTTTGATATGTGTCATGGGGAGCCCTGCGATCATTTTCAGAAGGCCTTGGGGCAATCCGTCTCGCAAGTTCATGAACACTTTCTTAACCTAAAACAGGGTTTAAATTGTTCGTTACTTTGTGTCGTAAAATGGATTTACAGCTCGTACACAAGTCTCAGTTAAAGGGATGGAGGCGCATATCTGAGGTAGTCCCAATAATCGAGGCATTCCATATCACATTAATTTAAAAACAACCATAACCTAAATGTCTAACTGCCAACCTAGTACTGAGTGAATCTCATCACTAATCTCAAGTTACAGCGCCTACTGAAAAAGATATTTCTCAACTTAACCCTACCCTTCGCCAGGATTAAAAATGCTCAAAGATATTCCTCGATTCAGCCAAAAGATAGTCCTCGACTTAGCAGTTGTGGGTTAAATTTTAACTCCGAAATTCAAAAGAATAAAACTTAACTTGAGGATTAAATAACACCTGACTCGGAAACCCGCGAGAGTAAGTCCGGGAATATCCCTCCCGAGTTAACTCTTGGGTTAGCGATATTCCTAGAGTTTAGGTATCCCTGAGCTCCGAAACCCAATTTCTTTAGTCCTAGACTAAAAACTGGTTTATACTGGATTTCAGTCCGAGAATAGAGATAACCCTGGACTCGGAAACCGGCCCTTAGAAAAAGTATCCACCTGATACATTCAAGGTATATTTAGTAAAAAATCTTGAAATTGCCAAAGTAGAGCAATGGCTGCTGTTGGATTGTATTCATTTGTATTGTAAGATTTAAAAAAAATAATAATGTGAAGCTAATGAGACATAGAGTAGTGCCATTGACTATGTACACTAAACGTGAGTAGACTTCTCATAGCATAGGCATGAGTGAAGCCTATTGACGGTGGTGCGATCTCGTGCGGCGTCCACGGAAGTACACGTAACATATGATAGATAAATCAGTATTACCACTCTTCTCAACCAAGGATGAAACATTTTATAACTGAAAGTTATGTTTATATTTTGGTAAAGTGTTTTTGCAGCACTGTAAATTCAGCTGAATAATAACAAGATCAATGGCAGCGACTCTGATGCGGCGTACACTGAACTTCCAAATTTTTGCCTCAAACTAAATGCATTGAATGAGAGGTCTATTCACGTTAGTGTAAAAAGTCAATGGTAGTGCAGTGGTCAATTAGAACTGGACTGGAGATTAATATTTAAGTGGGAAAATGCAGATATCTGCAAGTGACCTTCAATGCATACATCAGGGTAATTTGCATTAGAAAAGGCGGGGTAAGACCGGAGGCTCTAGCAACCAAAAAAGGAACCTCTGACCAGCTGGGACAATTGGAAGATTTACCTTCAATGCATCTATCTGAAACGATCCAATTTACACGAATAACAACTTCAAATAGAATTTTTTATAAGCTTTTTATTTAATATTACAGCCAAAGCCTCATGACATGCTTTGAGAGCCAGGGACACCAATTTCTCCTAATTATATTTGAATGGAAACGATCCAGTTTACATGAATAACAAATTCGACAGACTACCATCGGAAGTCCATCTAGTCCAGTAGATTGGGTGGGGCAATTGTAAGATTGACCTTCAATGCATCTATCTGAAATGATCCAGTTTACACGAACAATAAAAACTTCACTGGAAGCCGATCTAGCCCACGCTGACGTCATCGTGATGACGTCATGTCCCAGCTCCGCCATTTAGACACTACTGTTTTACTACCAAGAAAAACAAATAAATGGAAAGTTAATTTATTATATAATCACATTTTACTGTTTAGATTTAATATCACACTGACAAGTATACACCTCAACAATTTTGTCTAAATTAAATATTGCCTAATGAGTTGGTACATCCCCAACCGAGTCAACTGGGTTTTGAAGGTAAGGCTGTGTGAATTCTTAGTCCATGCATGTCTTTTATTTCTTCCTTCAAAGCCTGCAACAAAATCAACCAACATATTCTTAGTTTAATAATAAATTAATACTGCCAGGAGTATATGTAGACTAATACTTTTCTATTGAAATTTTTACTCAAAGCATTATTGTTGTTTTTGTTTTGTCATTTCTCATTTTTAGTTATAGTTATTATTATAGTCAAAACGGTATATTTCACTAGGGTGGAGAGTGCCTACAGCAAGTTTAAGGCTTACGTATCACTTGTTTCTGACACACTGATCGAGTAATTTGATTGAGACACGGAATAACACTGTCAGGGCTGCAGGGCTTGTAACAGTTCTTGAGGTTTATAAAAATAAAATAACCAAAATTATTGAAAAATAACAAAAAAATAACCTTGAATAAACCTAAAATATCACAAAAAATTCCAAAAACTGGTGTTTTATCGGGATATTAAAAATATGTAGGCAATAAAAATGATGTAGGATATTTCTGAACTAGGTAAGTTATCATCTACTAAAACAATAATAATAATAACAAAATTTAAGAAAAATAACCCCAGATTTGTCTTTTACTCTTTTTTATTTTATTCTCTTTTTTAATTTAGGCCTATTTAGTTTTTACAAGCTTCATCCAAATCAAGCAATAAAAACCTAATTGCCCTAAAAAAATTAAAATACCCCCGTCGCAGCAGACCTGCGCAGTGGCGGATCCAAGGGGGGGGCTAAGGGGGCTATAGCCCCCCCCTTGGGGGCCAAGGTGGGGCGCCGCGACGGCCCGGAGCGGGCGCCGGCCCGGGTGATGGGGCGCCGGCAAACCAGCGCAAGTTTTTCCGATATTCTTCAATGTAAACTACTTTGTGTCTGTTATGCACACTGTGAAATAAAAACATCACCCCTAAAAATATTTGTTCTTAAAAATGATATTATAATGTCCTTTTCTGGTAATTCAACTAGACGACACTGTAATTTTAGTGTCTCTATTGGTACGCCATCTCAATCAGTGGGGCACCAATCCTGAGGCTTCCAGAGTCCCTCTGTGTGTGTATGCCGAGTCTTCGTATAGTTACGAGGCGGAGATAGGGAGTGACGTATTCCGTCCTCAAGTTTAAGGGCCCCTTTACATCGCGTCGAGCGACGCCGCGAGGGCTTGCGCCCGCCGCGTGTCGCTCGAATCGCTGTATATCTTATTGGATGACGATGGCGCGCGACAGACGGCCGTCAGGCGCCGGGTATAAATGCTGGTTCTAGTGCAATGTACTTACGTGCCTTGAAAGATGCGATATATAATAGGGGCCTAAGTGGAAGTGGTGGAGGCGAAGGGGAATCAAAATTACAACTAGATGTTATTTAATGTTTGGTTGATGCATTGCGGGTGCACACTTTTCCTGTCACAACACGAAATCAAGAACAACAGACAGTGCAGAGCAAAACGCAATGCTGTATGTGTAATGTCTGATAAACCCTTTGTGATGACTACCTATTGATTCAAACGAGATCACTTAATTAGTTATTAAGATTCATTATAATAAATAAAGTAGTTCTAGTTCTAAAGAAGGTTATGTCTGAAAAAATAAGACTGGTTCATTGTAAAGAAAACGATAATCTGATTAAATAAAAGACGACAAAAAGCAGTCTAAATTGACGTTCAAGTTTTTATCATAGCCAGAACCGTGTAGATTTGAACCTGGGGAAAATCAACTGGAGGTAAAATTCGTTAAAATAATTACTAATTCAAATAGCAATCATAAATTTTTGCAAAAATAGGCTACTTATAAACTAATTATAGTATATATCGGCACTCGATCCCTACTAACAAAAAAGTATATTATTATACTCTAATATTATTGATGAGGTATATTTGTATTATGTCTATATTTATGTACACACGTATATCGAGAAAGACTCCAACGATTTTCTTCAAACTTTTCAAATAAAGCAGTTCTGGGATAAAAATTATAAGGCCCACATTTACAGGTTTCCATGTCAGGAAAATCTTCTTTCGGGTACTTGTCTATTGTTATACATAAGCCAGCTAATTTTTTATGTTATTTTGATCTGCAGTATTAAAGACCACATAAATTGAAAGAAGACTATTTACTGAGCATTGTGTAAAATTTCACTTTTTTAAGTCTTACGGTTTTTCGGTTCTACATCCTTAAAGTTAGAAATGTCACCGATGATCGCGGTAAACGCATTTCCGCCCGCGGCCTGACACCGGGCCTGCTACAAGTACTCAGCAATGCCCTGCGACGATTAGGTTATGTTTGTTATTGATATATACTTTCACTAACTCAAAACAAATCACACGGTAGTGATAAGTCATACATAAGACCGACTAGACAGCTACAACTAACCCAGCGTCACAGCCTTCAACGGAGATGTGTTCGCCACGATCATCGGTGACATGGCTGACTTTAAGCAAGCCCAACTCAAAAACGTTAAAACTTAGAAACGTGTAATTTTCACACGATGTTCAGTAAATAGTCTTCTTTCAATAGATGTGTTTTTAAGGCCGCACTTCGAATAACATAAAAAGTAGTTAGCTTAGTAAGTAAAATTAAGTTCTTTCGTTATATTAATGGTTATGTTAATTGCGTTAATTTTTAACAATGGTCTTATGAAGTACAAAACTAAATAAAAAGAAATAATGAAGAAGCTGACTCAACGGTCAAAGTACAAACCAAGTGTCATCCAAGTTAACATGTGGTTTTGCATTGTAGCCAGTTACTTAATTGCCGGATGGTACTATAATAAAAACGATAATTTTTTTGTTGTACTTTAATTGTATTGGTGATTATGAATATTTAGATAAATAAAAGTAAAGTAAATGGATAATACAACTAAGCCTTTTTAGAGTTTCAATTTAATTTAAAACTTAAGAAATAGTAACAATAATGAAATCATCTGTTAACAAAAGAATTAGAACATCTGATCCGACAATAAATAAACCAGAGTGCAGCATCCGCAACGGTAGTCCTACATTAAAACAGTCTGAGAGGCCGAGTCTTATCACTTGGTGCAGACGCACGTGATTTTATTATACCATAATGGCCAGTTTTTGTTCATTGAAACAGTGGCGGATTTACGAAGGTTGTATGGGGCCCTAGGCCAACTTTTCTGTGGGACCCTCCCTCCCCCCCCCCCCCCCAATCACTGACCAAATTATAATAAAATCCTCAAATTAAGCTAAAATCGTCCTTAATTTTTTATAATATGCTCTAGTAAGAATAAAGTGCAATTGTAAGTGTACACTCTGATCCATGAGAACGAGCTCGTCTTGAAAAGATGCTGGAATATCCAGCTATTAAATGGGGTGGGGAATGGGGCCCATTATGCTTTATCATTGACTAGTTCCAGGTTAACCAAGCCTTGCTCGTTGGTTTTAATTCACTTTTGTTACATATAGTGTCATGGTAATCAAGCTATTAAATATACACCCGACTCTTCACAGATAACAGCTGTTAAAAAACTGCTTAAAAATAATGTTCCTTTATTTTTGTTTAGGCTACTTTTAGTTGTTATTTCGTTACCAAAATAGCAACCCATAAGACTATAATGTTAAAAATTGCGATTTTTAAACTTAAATTTAGACCAAATTCGATTTTTTCTGTGATTGAGGCTCTTTCTAAACTTATTTTTGGGCCAAAACACTCTTAAATGCAAGGTTTTAGCAAAATCTATCCGCTAGATTTCGAGATTGTGGAAAACACATCCCTTCAGACATTGCTCGTGTATTATAGTATAGGATATTTATAGTCAATGGATCTATGCTATAACTGGGAGTCACTACTCTCTGTTCAAACGTTTGTAAAAAGCACGCCGCTGTATTTTAGGGATGTTATGTCCGTTACTTGGTCAAATTGCTGTTGGTGGGAGGCTATCAAAAGAGTCAAGATGGCTATCCGTACGGTACTCAATTTTACCAAACTGTATTTAGTAGTGTTGGTGCAATGGGGTCCTTATTGATCACAATGACTTCACCAAATTCTCTCTGTTGTGTTGTGAATTTACGTTTTTCAATTAAAATAGTCTGCACAAATCAGGGCTCAAAGCTGATGTTCATCTTTACCGTGCAAGTACATCCTTAAAAAAATATATGAATATTTGGGACTCCGTGCGGCCCCCTGCAGCCAGCGGCCCTAGGCCAGGGCCTAGTCGGCCTAGTGGTAAATCCGCCACTGCATTGAAATGTACCGTGTCCGTGTTGGAGTCTGTGTCTATTTAATTTTAATACTACGACAACTTAACTATTGAAGGATTAATGTAATTGTAACTTTAAACACTCTATAATGGGTCAAAAAGACCCAAAACCATGGTGAAACTATAACCCCTCCGGATCACTAGACAGAGCAGAAATATATTGTAAACCACTCTTTTGCCATAAGTTCACCACATGTGATCTACATGTGCGCCAGGCCTATACGTGATCTAGTGGCTAATCCATGATGAAATGTACTGTGTTAATAACATTTTAAAATATTAACCTACCTACCTATTACCGACTTAGTATATTAGGCCTGAAGTTAAAAGTGTTAACACGAGAGTGTACCATTTCAATATGAAAAAAAGATAATGAAAATTTAGATAGCAACAGTGAGAGGCCTATAAAAACAAAACAAATTTTTTAAGGTTAGTGTATGCATTGTACTTCACGATGCAAAAGAAATTCTCATTAAATATTAATAGTAATAATAAGAGCAATGAAATTTGGTACATTGGCCAAACTGTTGTTTGTAATAAAAATTGATTGGCGATTTAGTATTGTTTTCCAAAGCGATGGGTGAAGAAATGAAGTGAAACTGCTATTTTTAACACTTAAATTTAAAAAAACTTCTTAGGGGAGGGCCCCCGAACCCCCCGCCGGTCTGGCCCGCCGATTGGGGGGGGGGGGGGGCGCAGACCCCCCGGTTAGCCCCCCCCTTATTAATGTTCTAGATCCGCCACTGGACCTGCGTACTCGAGATCTTGAGATATTGTATTTTCCCCATAAACACCATAGAAATGGGTATGTAGGTTTGCTGCCTTGGGATGTTGTTAGAAAATGTTAGTTAGGTTATTCATCCAAGTTCAGCAGTTTTTTATTTACAATTACAAATATTGAATGTTTTGGTTAAGCAAAGTAACTTAATAGAATTATAGGTCTAGTAGTATGTTATTAAAAAACAATAATAGCAAAACAATAGCCAAAAGAAGGATTGCTAGTTCAATTAACATAAAGGTTTTAATAACTGGATTGAACTAAATAGTTTAAAATTATCATAAAAGTACTAGAGATCTTTTGAAAAGTTCACTCAATTGAGGAAGTATGACCGACTAAGTGACAAAAAAAGCCAGTATTTGGGCTCAATTGAATATAATTAATATCCAAACCTCACTCCCATTACTATCTGCAAATTTAAACACTGCCTGTATCCACCCAAAATGTTAATGCCCAAATTGTTGACCTGTTGCAAGAGCCCAATCATTTATATGGCAACTGAGTTGGGGATCAAACAGGCAAAATTAGTGTTATGGGGTAGGGAACAATTCACTAGAAGCTTGACTTCCCGTCAAATTCAATCCCCAAATTACAGAGTTAAAGGTAATGTAACATATTTTTACCTCATTAACTAGCCTATGTTGTTTGACCATAGAAAGACCCTTAAATTCACCAGCAACCACCGATATCTCATACATAGCTCCACAACCCCCTGAAAATCATAAAAATAAAATAAAATTATGAAACCAAAGGGTAGGTAAGATTTAGTTCTTCTGCTTCTCTATCACAGTATTTGTTTTTTATATTACCACTTTTAAACCGCTGGAGCTGAAAAAATGAATCAATGATTTATAACAAATTTAACACAAAATTGGTAACACAAAAGGCATTTTTTCCAAATTGGATATCTAAATATGATTTTTTCTTACATTCTTAATATACATTTTTTATTATGATTTTTTGAACACTGTGTGTGATAACTATTTCACTATAGGTTAGGCTCCTTTAAAAATTTTTCCCTAAACTATCCAAAACATTGCCAAAACCTTTCCTTCAGCTGATTGGACCACATCAAATAAATTTTTTTCAGAAGATGGCGTTTCTTAATGTATACTCCTGGATTGTTGGCTCTACATACGAAATACGGTCGGGCTGGCTGAGCGCTCCAAGCCCAACTTTATGGACAAAGCCGCCGCTGACCATAAAAAAACCTCCCATTATAAAAACACATCTTTTTTTTTTTGGCCTGGTTGTATATTATTGAGGTAAATGTTATAACATGTTATATACTAGTAAATATGTAATATTATTGTAAATTACATTTTCAGTTTCACAAAACATCAAGAAAATTTTATAATATTGTGGTTATCTAAAGCCCAATTATATTGCAGCCTAATGATAAAAAATACATTGTTTATAAATAGTTGATTTAATTCAAATTATGTTTATTTAAAAATTAAATCCACCTCTAATTTCTTATGTGATTAAAAAAAAATAGAAGATCTTTGAATTTTATTTAATAAAGTAAAACTGAAATGGATTTGATTGTTAAAAAAAATAATGTTAATTAGACAAACAATCAATTAATACAAAGTGTTTTATTGAATTTCCCATAGGGAAGAAGCTATTACCGTAGGTCTCATGGTAAGACCTAAGCCCAGGACCATTTTACTTTTTCATTTTGAGGTGTCCAGACACCAAAAATAATAGTCATTAAAATTTAAAATATGTATGTATGTGTCCCTAAAACACATAACTCTCGTAAAAACGGTCTAACCGAGACCAAATTTGATAGAGATGTATGGTCCTACCTTTATTTGCATGAGTTCATAAACCAGATATATTAACCTACTGTGGAAGGGGTAGTTTCGGGGGTTTTGTACCCCAAAAATGGGTTTTTTTGCATTTTTCATATTTAATTTTTTTAAATAAAAATGTTAATTCGTACCACTAGATTTAGCTAAAAAAACACACAACTTAGTAAAAGGAATACTAGAAATAATAACATTAGTATTTTTTGAAATTTCTAGCATTTTTGAGAGTTTTTGAAGTATTCCATCTACATTTACATTTTCATTAATATCATTAGTAACGCCCATAAAAATCAGAAAGTCATGGCATCCCATAGTCTTTGCTTCAGATTGTGCATTTTTAGCGAGATCTTTAAATCTTCCATTCGGTTTTATAAAACTTTTCACTTTATACTTCGTGAAAATTTTTTCATTAAGTAAATCATTTATTCTTCGCCCGTGACTGTTCCCGAAAATTTCGACTCTTTGTGTGGTTGCCAGCTTTGATTGTAGAATACCTTTGGGAATCTCAAAACTTTCAATCTGTAAAATTTTTTAAATTTCATCTTGATCTTTGTAAACTTGGCCTTTTAATATTTCACTAGAGTTTGTGGGTTGTTCATCACAATAATCTCTAGGATTATTTTGCCTTTCATCTAAATTCGTAAAAATTTGAGATTGTCTGATTTCCAAATTTGGTTCCGTTGTTTTGGAATCTAACCTTAGGCCTTTTCTAATATTTTCTTAGGGCCATATTTTCTCATGATGTTGGTACCAAAGCTTTTTTCTTAGAAAACAGATATTGCTGGCAGTGAATTTTCAGCCGGCATGTATATAAATGATTAGGTCCTTCATAATGTGATATTACAGCTTGCTTACCCATGTTACTGAGCTTGAAGGACCACAATTAGCAAACGTTGTATCATTAACTACCAAGTCTAACCATTCACTAATTTCAGGAAATATTTTGACATCCAGCCACAATTTATTAAGTTAACTCTGTTTAGCATCTAGCTAAAACACTGAACTAGTGGTAACACTGAGTTGGCTGCAGTCAGCTGTTGTTATTCCTGCCACTGCCACTGTTATGCTGTTGTTGTTCCATGACTCTTTCGCCCCCTGTCATTGTTGCAACATCTGAAAAATAATTCATTCATTCATTGCTTCCCATGCTACCATAAGTCATGCACCACATTTTGCGTTCTCTTTTGTTCAGTGCACGGCTGAATTTGAGATCTAATTGGGTGTCGCTGGTCCAGGGACGTATTTAAGTATTTGCTGCCTCTAGGCAGCGAAGTTTTCCGCCGCCCCCCCCCCCCCCCAAGCGTACTCCCCGACCTCACATGCCGTGTCAGCTGATTTTGTAGAAAAGTAATAAGTAATTGCATTCTGAAATGCATCAATAAACATAATACATTTTGAGCATTTTTAAGAGTGTATTTGTTGCGCCGTTTTCATTCGTGAGTCTCATTCAGCGGGATACATGCTGGAATGCGTAACATTGTTGTAACCAATCAGAAGTCATAATCGTGTTTTACAGCGCGAAAACGGTACATGAAAACGTCCATATACAAGAGCTCTTAACTCTTAACTATTGTTATTGAACATTAAATACACTGGAAAGACGTTTCAAGATAAGATGTCTTTGAAAAATAAAATATTTGTATTTACAAAACTGGTTTATTTACAAAAAACTAAATGAATAAAAACTAAAAAAGTAAATACTTTCACTTAAAATAATAATATGAAATGTGGTTTAGTTGGATTTACTTCACCCTTTTCTCCTTGACTTTAATCTAGCAAATATATCAATAAATGTAGTTAAGTCCATTGAGTATTACTGTAAAATCATACTTGGAGACAACCATTTAAATTAAACACTTTAACTCACAATTATGCGTTACAAGTTGGTATAAAACACAATTGAAGTATAGGCTTCCTACTACACACCACAATGTTTACATTGGCAATTGGCATTGGCGCCTGACGCTGCCACTGCCAACGATGTAAGCATAATAGGCGTACCCTACGAGGTAAACACGGGAAGGTGGAAACGATTTTGTTTCCTTTTTCTGTGCAGCGAGCGACGACGACGGACATTACGTTTGCCAGACCAATAGGAAAAGGGCGGCACGGAAAACTCAGTACAGCAGTGTAGTGAATAAATGATTTACTTTTAGTTTTTAAGGCTCTGATGATCTACCTGAGCCCGAACGACGCGACGTTACCGAATGCCGCTTCGCGGCTGTAGCGCTAGGCGAGTTTGTGGCAGCAGAGGTTTACGGGAATCGTGTTTAAGATTAACTAATTATGATAGAGATTGATTCTTAACTTTTTCTAAAAGTATAAAGACGGATCTCGTCTTCTCTGGTTTTAGAATCTTTTTAAACACATTTCTAATTTCAGCTATAACTATCTAAAATCACCTGTTTTTTCTAAATTTTTAACTGGAGTTTTCCATTAGTTTTAATGAAACTATTAAAGTGAGATTAACAAAGTGTAAAAAAGGAAATTTAGCACCGTAATTCTTCTTTAATTGACACCTTAGTTATATCTATAAGCTGCATTTAGCATAAGATAGGCTAACAAGATTCAAAAAAAAACCTTGCATTTGCATCGAGAAAAACAGTTGATTTTAGACAGTTATAACAGAAATTAGGAATTTTATTTAAAAATTCTAAAACCAGAGAACAAGAGATCCTTCTTTCTACTTTTAGAAAAAGTTAAGAGTCGATCTTTATCTTAGTGATTTAATTTTTAAACTGATTCCCGTAAAAATCTTCGTCCATAAAACTCGCCTAGCAGCGCTATGGCCGCGGCTGCGAGGAGGCATTCGGGCTCACGTAGACCGAAGCCTTAACGTTAAGGTGCTCTTGAATAATTTTATACTTAAAAAATACTAAATTGTGTGTTTTTTTGAGCTAAATCCAATGGTTAAAATAAAAATTTAAAATTTTTAATAATTACATATGAAAAATGCAAAAAACCCATTTTTGGGGTACAAAACCCCCCAAAACTACCCCTTCCGATAGGTCGATATGTCTGGTTTACGAACTCATCCGAATAAACGTAGGATTACACATCTCTACCAAATTTGGTGTCGATCGTACCATTTTTACGAGAGTTATCGTGTCTAGGGACACATATACAGGGTGTCCAGCTTCCTCCTTTACAAACTTTTCCAGGTTGTTAAGCATGCCAAAACAAACAGAAAAATCATATAAACATATGTCCGGAAATGCTTCGTTAAGCCGCTAGCCGCCATTTTGTTTTTTACACTTAAGAATTTTTATTTCCGTAACAGGTTGTTGTATGGAGTTCATATTTGGCATATACCTTAATCACACCAATGCTCATTTTTAGAACAAATATTATTTTTTTCCGATCAATATTTTCAAAATGGCGGCCATTTTAAATTTTTAAACTCAAATATCTTAAAAACCGTAAATTTTATAAACATTTTATTAGACACAAAAAAGTTGACAAATTAAATTATCTAAACATTGATACCAAGTTTGTAAGGATCCAACATTAAATAACGGAGTTATTGAGATTTTTCTGTCAAAATAACCTAAATTGGCATTAATCATAGTGCAAAATCAGTGTTTTTCTACAGGAAAACCACCATAACTCCGTTACTTGTTGCCGGATCCTTACAAACTTGGTATCACTGTTTAGATAATTCAATTTGTCAACTTTTTTGTGTCTAGTAAAATTTTTATAAAATTTACGGTTTTTTAGATATTTTAGTTTAAAAACTTAAAATGGCCGCCATTTTGAAAATATACATCGGAAAAAAATAATATTTTTTCTAAAAATGGGCATTGGTGTGATTAAGGTACATGCCAAATATGAACTCCATACAACAACCCGTTACGGAAATAAAATTTCTTAAGTGTAAAAAACAAAATGGCGGCTAGCGGCTTAACGAAGCATTTCCGGACATATGTTTATATGATTTTTCTGTTTGTTTTGGCATGCTTAATAACGTGGAAAAGTTTGTAAAGGTGGAAGCTGGACACCCTGTATATATACAGGGTGTCCAGCTTCAACCTTTACAAACTTTTTCAGGTTATTGCCCACGTCAAAATAAGCAAAAAAGTTCCTATAAACATATGTCCTAAAATGCTTCGTTAACCCACCAGCCGCCATTTTGTTTTTTACACTAAATAATTATTATTTCCGTAACAGATCATTGTATTAAGTTAATATTTGACATGAACCTTCACTATAACAATACCCATTTTCAGTAAAAAGATTATTGTTTTCCAATGTGTATTTTCAAAATGGCGGCCATTTTAAAATGTTTAACTCAAATATCTCAAAAATGGTAAATTTTATAAAAATGTTACAAGAGACAAAAAAGTTGACAAATTAATTTATCTAAACATTGACACCAAGTTTGTAAGGATCCGACTACAAATAACGGAGTTATTCAGATTTTTCTCTTAAAATAACCTAAATTGGCATTTATCATATTGCAAAATCAGTGTTTTTTTGCAGGAAAACCACAATAACTCCGTCATTTGTTGTTGGATCCTTACAAACTTGGTATCAATGTTTAGATAATTTAATTTGTCAACTTTTTTGTCTCTTGTAACATTTTTATAAAAATTACCGTTTTTGAGATATTTGAGTTTAAAATTTTAAAATGGCCGCCATTTTGAAAATACACATTGGGAAAAAATAATTTTTTTACTGAAAATGGGTATTGTTATAGTGAAGGTTCATGTCAAATATTAACTTAATACAATGATTTGTTACGGAAATAATAATTATTTAGTGTAAAAAACAAAATGGCGGCTAGAGGGTTAACGAAGCATTTTAGGACATATGTTTATAGGAACTTTTTTTCTTATTTTGACGTGGGCAATAACCTGGAAAAGTTTGTAAAGGTTGAAGCTGGACACCCTGTATATATATATACATATATATATATATATATATATATATATATATATATATATATATATATATATATATATAAAAATTTTAATGACTATTATTTTTGGTCTCTGGGCACCTCAAAACGAAAAAGTAACATGGTCCCGGGCTTAGGTCTTACCATGAGACCTACGGTAATAGCTTATTCCCTATGGGAAATTCGCTAATATAAGTATTTTAAATAGCCGAACTGCCGTTCTCAAAATTATTTGCTAAACATTTTGTTTTTAATTACTAAAAAAGGCATGCAACATACTTTTTAAACTACATTTAAAGACTAAAACTCCAATTTTAAAACTATTTTTTCCCCAAATTTTGCCGCCCCTAAAATTTGCTGCCCTAGGCGCGCGCCTAGTCCGCCTATTCGGAAATATATCCCTGCGCTGGTCTCCCCAGAACTCCAACAGTGGGTCGTCCAGGATGGCGGACAGTCATCTCCTTCCCATTGGGATTTCTGCTATTCGCCAGATTCAGCAACATCTTTGAAGAAATTTGTGACAACACAGTACAGTGGAACACAAACTGCCCAAGCTTTGAGACACGCAACAAGCTGTAGGGTCGATTTCACGAAACTGTCTAATTTCAGAGGTTAAAAACTTAAAAGTAAAGGTTATTAAAAATAATTTTTTTTGTATAATCTAGAAGTAAATTGAATGTATAAACTAACATCATGAGTATCATTTCTAAATTTTTACTATTTATTACTTTTTTATGCACTCTCCATGTATTTCTTACCCAAGTTTCCTTTCAGGTCACGCTTTAATTAAAACCAATAATAATACAACTCTAAACAATTTCGGCAGTAATAATTTGACTGCTATAAATCTTCAAATAATTTGTATTTTTAGTTATGAATTTCTCAAATATATATCAACTATATTCAATAGTCTTTTTTTTATAAATAGAGTAATTGAACTGTGACAGGAAGGGGTGTGACTGAAAAGTAAATCCGCTATGTTTTATTGTAATTATTTATCTAAATAAAATAAAAAAAACCTACTTTTTCATCCTGTATTTAGTTTTAGCTATGACTGATACAAATGATTCTACCTTTAAAACCAAAATAATTTTTTTTTAATTAATTAAAAGGCGTGACCTGAAGGAAAATAATAATAATACTCTAAACAACTCTCAAGTTTTTTGTAAATTTGAGGGAAAAATAGTCAAATGTAAAACAGGAAACTACGTAGATCATGTTCGCCAATATTTCTACAGAACATTTATATATGTAAAACTAAAAAGTTACAAATTTGAATTACTATGTTCTATATTTACAGAAATATTGTTCTCAGTGAGTTAATTCTGGTGACACAAGTACATTTTTCTATAAAACCAAAATAATTTGTCTTATTAATTTAAAATCATCTAATTTATTTAATATAACTTAATCACAACCTTGTGCATGTGCTCAAATGTAATTATAACATTTTTAAACATGTAAACAAAGTCACTTATTTATGCAGCACATCCCTGGAGACCGTGACCTTAATGGTAAATTGAGCCAAAAAGTTAAAAAAAAAAAAAAAATGAACATATTTAATAGTTTTATTAAATGAATTGTATAGAAAAGAATCTCTTGTTGTTCATGGGCTTAGTTTAAACACACATAGTCATTAATGTTTCTTTTATAATTTGGGTGACTTAAAATTATACCATTTCATGACTTTGACCCTGTAGCATTTTGCATGAATCAGGGCTGCCTCATCACCGTCGGAGGGCTTTATTCTGCAAACTCTCTAACCTGATCCTGTTTGTCCTGTTGGCAAGTGCACACCAAGCTGTTGAGGCGTACATAAGCACATAATGCTCAACCGTTAGGATATTAATTTTTGGTTATTAATTTAATATGTAAAAACTTAAAATAAATACCGTACTCAAACTACAGTAATTTATTGCTAGGAAAGTAATACCCACCTGAAACGTCTGTTACTTCAATGTACTCTGCTGAGGGAAACTTATCACTTAAAATTTCACGAATTCTAGCTTCAGCAGGATGAATCTGTTGTTCAGTTGTTTTGTCAGAAAATACTCTCCAACTCTGTCGCTGTAAACTCCTTTCTAAATTAGGGCGCGAGAGTAAAACCTGAAATTGAAATAAACATTGTGTGGTCTTGTCAATAAATACATACTCCTGTAGTATGTCATCGAATCACAATACAAGGTGAATTAAAAAAGAGTATAGGGTGTCCCGACCAGCCGTCCACTCTTTCTAAATTTACAGAATTTATTTTTCATGAAAACAAATTGTGTCACTATAGGTAAAAGATATAGAGAGATAGTTAAGGTAAAAAATTATTTTTTCTCCTATAAGAATAACATGGGGCAATTTTTGCATTCATTATATCTGAGGAGGATTAGGAGTAAGTTACATAAATCATAAAGTTGTCATTTAAAACTCCTGTAGTCAAGAAACTTCGTTCTAAGTCCAATTCCATAGTAAGAAAGTAAGTTTTCTTATGGCAAACTTGTGTGTCATACAGAAGTAGGCCTTGTTAATCTAAACAATATTTTACATAGAATTCACCAATTTTATCAAATAGCCTACAAGCAATCATGAAAATCAGGAATACCATAAAGAACTAACAATTCTGATTTGATAGGAAAACAACTAATTCTAAACATATTTACCAAGAGGGCTGATTATTATGTTAGCTATTAGGATTAAACTGTGATAAGTCATATTCATTATTTGACTTATTCCATAGCCATGTTGTACATATGGCCTTCAACTCTGGGGACATGCTTCGGATTGTGACAGTCTTGAAGCAATAGAAAAAAACGGTTAGAATCCTGACAAGCAGTGGAAGACATGACCACAGAAAGCCACTCTTTGAGAGAACCGGCGTGCTCACTGATAACAGTTGTTAAATCCTTATCTCTGTGTGCTATGTCCATACCAACTTGGAAAATTTTTCATAAGAAACCAAATTCACTCTCACAATACTAGGAGAAAGTTACGAATAGATGTATACTACTGTCACCTGAGTAAGAAAAATGATTCTTTTCCTGCTTTGGCACTAAGGCTATACCTACAACAAAATTTCTGCCATCCTCAAAGCTCTTGAGACTAAAAAATTCTGAAAAATTGAGAGAAAAAGTGGTTAAGGATCGAACTATTTAATGCTCTCAGCAAGTTCGTAGATAACTGTGGAGGGCTATAACTCGTTATCCACCGAAATTTGTAATTATTTACCAACCAACACGGAACTCTGTTATAGTTAGTATAATTCTTTTTAAATTTACCTATTGTGGTGTTATAAGTATTTTAATATAGATCAACTGCTCTAAATGACCTGGACGAATACAAAACTCGACTTCCACTTGAGAACTGGCTATAGATGCTATGGCTATAGCTGGGATGCTGTCCACAGGATGATCCACATGATACTATGGAATGGGAGCTATGATATTATAGCATATAAACTTACTATCAAGAAAAAAAATACAAATCTAGACACAGCTATTCCAGAATACCTATTTCTGGTTACAAACAAAAGAGGAGGTAATTCAGGTTCCATAAGGCTGGATCTTGGGACCCCTAGTCTTCAGGATCTACATAAACAACTCACACCTTACTCCCGACAATCACATTATTTACACTGATGGTATAACCTTGATCACTGGATACGATGACCAATTCAAACTTGAAATCTACTCCAACATCAAGATCAATCAACTTGCACAGCAGCTACAAGACCAGATTTCTAGGAAAATAAGAACCTCAGTTAGGCCTATGTCACAATCTCAAAGCTTTTAAATCCATACCTAGTAATCAGGGAATCAAACTAACTTAGCCTATTCAAAACTTCCACAACCCCTGAAAGACACACAGAAAAATTTTTTATTTTGTTATAAACAAAAAGATTTTGGAAACCTATATTTTTATTATCTTTAGGAGTTTTGCAATTCAACAATGTAACCCACAGTATAATAAAGCCCAGTTTGGTTTAATACCTTCCTATACACACGATTTCGCATGGTTGGGATGGAACTCTCAATCATATGGACTGATCCTAGGCTGTTATCAGCAGTCTACAGGGATGTATGAATGTATGTGGCGGGTCACTTCGTGTATTGGAAGTAGGGATCCCTAGCCTATTAACGGATGTGGCAGTATCATTGATTCGCCTCGCCTTGCATGGTCTAGCCAGTTACGTGTGCCTTAACCAATCAGAGCACAAGGTTAGCTCACTGTTAACGCTGCAGCAATCAATGTTAATTAGTTATTTTCACTTCACTCAATGACTAGGCCTACTAGTAGGCTAGTAAATTAAGACTAAGATTTACAACCTCAATAGTTCAAGACCTTTTATCATGGTTATAGCCCTGGAATTCTTAACAATGTTTCTACAAAAATAGCCTTACTTAACTACCTAAAATCAAAATTTTTTACTGGCCATAAGATTTTTAAATGATGCTTTTATTAATGTACACGAACACGAAAAATAAAAAGAATTAAAAGCATAAAATGTTAAGTAGTACATGTAAGAACTTCAGTTTTCACCTTGGGCCTCGTATAATTTAGGCGATTCAATAATCTACTAAACGAACTTATTATAGCCATTTCATTCAAATTATCACACAAAAACCAATAAATTCTAGTCTAACTTAATCCATTGTTAGAAGACTTCTCACTCTCAGAGGTTAGAAAGACAGACAGATTTGTTATTTGTTTTTGTTTTAGTATTATTAGTTTAGATTTTTTGTTTTTGTCGGTCAGGCGGTCAGGTTGGTTAGGGTCTACACTAGGGTCAGGGAAGAGAGGTGGTTTGGTGGTTAGAGGTTAGAGGTTACTTATTTTTTCCTTTTTTTGCAATGTAGGCTAAGGTGTAAAAACCATGCAGCATAGAGGTGCTCTAGTCTTAGTTACTTTCACTGGTAGTCAGTTGATTCCTTAGTACATTGGTTCGAGAGGTGGCGATTTAGGCTCAATCCCAATAAGTGCGAAACGAAAATTTTCTCACTCAAGAGATTTACTCCACCTCCTGAAATACACATACATGGAACATTTTTGGCGTGGAACCCGGATGATCGTGCTATAAAGTATCTGGGTGTGTGGTTAGATAAAAAACTTTGTTGGAATTTCCATGTAAATGAAAAACTCACCCAAGCTTATGCTCGTCTAGCCCGCCTTTTCCCTCTTATTAACCGGAAGTCTTCTTTAAAACCTGCTTGTACGATTTTAATATATAAAACTATAATTAGACCTTTAATTATGTATGCGGCACCTGTCTGGGGACTGTCTCTTTCAGCTGCTAAATTGAACAGGATCCAAATTTTCCAGAACAAAATTCTTCGAATTGCCGTTAACGCCCCCTGGTTTGTGCGCAATAACCACCTTCATCAGGAACAGGTGTTAGCTTGGTGAAAGACTTTATAACTACTTGCAGCAGAAAGTTTGTTGACAATTTGAATCTTGTTCCTGGCGCTGTATACTTCAACGTCGGACATCCAACTGAAAACAGACGTTTGAAACCTAGATTACCACAAGATTTACTTCCTGGTTTGGACTAATTGTTATTTTCCAAATGTTTGGAGTGATGTTTTGTTGTTAATCTTTTATTGACAGTTTTTTTCCATTTTATATGTTCCCGGGTGACCCTAACTAGGGCGAGCCCCATATCGTTAATATCCCGTTATGTCAAATTGTTTAGTTATTCATTCTGTGTATAATGCTGACATTGAACCGGAAATAAATATTTGTAAAAAAAAAAAATCACTGGTAGTATTCCGGGCGCCTCACCGGGTTTACCGGTGACTAATTTGTCGTCTGCTAAACAATGCAAATGCCTTGTTAGCAGACGACATAGCAGACGAAGTTACCGTTTTGGTGTTACCGGTGAGGCGCCCGGAATACTACCAATGTGAATCTGAAATTGATATTTGTTTGGGTTAGTTTCATAAGTCCTAGATATGTTATTGTTGAGTTAAATGGTTAATTTGTTATAGTTCTTAGCATTATTGATTTGTCTACTTTGTGTTCCTATCAGTGTACAAAAGATGACGGGGTATCATAGTAGCTACGCACGTAGCAACTACAAAGTGAAAATAAACGTAGCAACTAAAACTGAATGTTCTCATAGCAACTACGAAAAGGCGGGAAAAATGAAAATTTAAATATTCGATTAGCGCCTACACAATTATTAAAATTTCTCGTTAGTGCCTACGATATCGCAGCCGCTAAAGTGTAGTTGCTAGTAGACTATTTCGTTTTTACGTAGTTTTTGTTAGATTTCTTAAATTCTCGATAGCACCGAACATCTCAGTTTCTCGATAGCGCCTACAATAATGAGCGGTAGGTAAAAGAACGAATCTTTAATGGTTCGTTCATTATCTTTACATTCCTTCTAGAGAGCAACAGCTCAAATTGGAAATTTCATCGTCCTACATAAAAATCCCATAAAACATCATAATTATTCCCGCTTACCCCAGCAAGCCCCATAAAATCCCCAAACGCAGGGAAAATACCCATCTATTGGCAACCCTGCTGGTTGCAGATGTCATGGCAGGGAAGTCGTTCAAAAGAGCTGCTCTGTAAAAGAGCTGTTCACTCCGAACGACTCTGTAGGCGCTATGTTATAAATTCAATTTTAGTGGCTATGTAGAGTAGTTGCTAATCGAGATATACAGAAATTTGTTGGACCTAAAAGCTTTTTTCACTTTTAGTTGCTACAATTTAAATATATTTTACAAATCGAACAGTCAAAATCAATGTTCTAAAAAAGTATAGGTCATATTCTCGTTAACGCCTACACAAATTTGAAATGTTCTACCAGCGCCTACGAGTGTAGGCGCTAATTCACACTGCCATTTTAGTACCTATGTCAACATTCAAATTGTAGTTGCTATGAGCGTAGCTATTATGAGACCCCACGCAAAAGATAGGATTTTCTACGATAGGAAGTTCATAAGAATTTTTTGGTTGGATGGGAAGGAATAGGTTGCTTCTTTAGTCTCTCTTTTAACTAAAGGAAGGCTAAATTTCAGTAGCAAACCATACATAATGCAACTTCATAGTTTACAGGTTGCACGGTAGTAAAGTCAATGGTACAAGGTAGGTAGTAAACAACTCTTTCAGTGAGCACATCCAGTAGACATTTGGCTGCCGGACTACACGGGATGCCAAAATGCCAGCCATGTTTGATTATTCTTGATTTTTCTTACGTGTGCTCGATTGGAGGCACGTCAACCAACGAATGCTTAATGGGGATGGTTGGTGTTTAGGCTGGTCCGTAAAGGCGGTTTTTCACAATTAATTCTTAATGAATTTCGGGGAGTATGTTCTGATACCTAGTTAGCAATGTCCATGGGGATGTTCAGCGAATTCAGTCTTCAGAAAAAATCCGGGATCGTTCCCCACTCCCCCACCATCAGGCCAATGACCTTTAAATCTCTAAGACCGTACTGTTCCTTGATATATCACAGTTAACTTCCTCACCCCCCAGCACCCTTCTTAACACCTTACGTCGTCTATTATTTCATTTTCATTTCATTTTTTCATTTCATTTCATTTATTTTATTGTCACATAACATTTGATTTTACAGAAAAAATCCTGCTCAAACAGGTGACTAGTCGGCACATGATTTGACTTAAATCTAAAATATAAATATAAACAATATATATATATATATATTTAACTTAATGGTCTGGTGTTGTATCAATTTAGAGACTGAAATCATCATTTAAAAACTCTTCAACGGAATAGTAGGCTCTTTGTATAAGGAAATTCTTGAGCAATTTGAATAATGATCTCTGTTTTATGTTTTTCCAATCATTAGGAATTTTGTTAAAAACTTTCATTTCCATATAAAAGGTACTTTTTTCTAATAATTTAGTCTTGTGCAAAGGATATTGAAGGAGATGATTTTTGTTCCTAGTGTTGTATTTATGGTCAAAGTTATTTTTCAAATATTTTTCTTTGTTAATAAAAACTTGCTGAAACAGAGTGTAAATATACAATGAAGGAACAGTTAAAATTTGAAGCTTTTTGAATATTTGCTTGCAGGACTTTCTAGACGGAGTCATAGTCATTATTCTCAATATATTTTTTTGTATTTTTAGCACTTTTTGAATGGTGGATGCTCCTCCCCAAACTGAAATCCCGTAACTAATTAAAGAGTGAAAGTAACCATAATATAGAATTAATTTAGTCTCCATGCTTATTACATTAGTCAAGCAACTCATATTAAAGCAAACAGAGTTTAATTTTTTGGACAAAATGTTGATATGTTCAGACCATGTAACATGTTCATCAATAGATATCCCTAAAATGTTTGCTTGGTTATATCGATTGATTATTTTGTTTTTAAAACACAGTTCTAAAGGTTCAGTTTGTGATTTTTTTAATCGATAATGGATTAAACTAGTTTTAGACTCGTTTAGGACCATTCCATTTACCCTAAACCACCTGTCTAGTTCTCCCATAACTTCGATAACTTTACTTTTGAGATTTTCCAAGGGTTTTTCCAAAATTAGGGCCGTGGTATCGTCTGCATATAATATTGATTGAGTTTGAATGTTTAATGGCAAATCATTAAGGTACAAAATGAAAAGAGTCGGTCCTACAATTGACCCTTGTGGTACTCCTGAATTAATTACTTCAAAATTTGAGCTATATTTAATACCATTCTTTATAATTTGAGTTTTTTGTTTTCTACAGCAGAGGTACGTTTTAAACCATTCAAGTTCATTTTGGACTATTCCATACCTCTCAAGCTTTTGCAACATAATGTTGTGATCCATGCAATCAAAAGCTTTGGACAGATCACAACTGATTGAAACTGCACTTTTAGATCTATCTAAAGTCAGATAAATTTCTTTTAAAAGCGATGCTACAGCTGAACTGGTTGAATACCCTTTTCGAAAACCATGTTGACTGTCAGATAGTAAACAATTTTTGTCTAAATAAGATTTTAGTTGTTTGTTTACAACCATTTCAAAAACTTTAGAAAAACTAGGTAATACTGAGATAGGACGATAATTTTGAATTTTATTTTTTTCACCTTTTTTTAATATTGGCTTAACAATTGAAAATTTTAGTTTATTTGGAAACCTACCCGTTGTTAGGGATTGATTTATTAATTTACATAACGGAGAAGCTATGACATCAACACAGTCTTTCACAATAAACGTGGAATCTCATCCCAGCCAGCTGAGCGTTTATTCTTTAAAGATCTAATAACTGTTTTTGTTTCAGTGAGGCTAACATAATTAAATTTAAAAGGCTTTATTGGAGGAGAAATTGATTTATTTAGTAGCTCTGCTACCACCTCTGGAGATGATTTAGTGTTAAGTTCTTTTGTAATGTTTACAAAAAAAATCATTAAAATAGGAAGCTATTTTTATGGGGCATTGAACTAAATTTTTATCTTGCATGATCTCAACAACATCATTATTGTTTTTGTTCTCTTTACCTAATTCATTTTTGATGACTTGCCATGCAGCCTTACTCTTACATTCTGCATTTCTAATAAATTTGTCATTAGCTATCCGTTTTGCTTCTTTTATTACCCTTTTAAATATTTTATTGTATATCTTATAATAATTTTTTATTTCAGTATTATTGGAGTCCTGGGCTAATTTGTGCAGACACCTCTTTTTTTCACTTGAGATTTTAATCCCTTGCGTTACCCAATTTAATTTACTAATACGTTTTTTACGAACCTGTTTATATGGAAATGATGTATAAAAATAATGTAAAAATTGCTCAAGAAAATTGTCATAATTTTGGTCAACAGTTAATTTGTTTTGAAATTCCCAGGTTGCATTTGAAATCAGATTTATAAAACTTTTTCGAGCATTCATACTAAAAGTTCTTTTAAACTGGCTCTTCTGCAAAGGGGAATAAGAATTTTTTTGGTCAACACTGATAAAAAGAGCACTATGGTCTGAGATTCCAAACTCTTTTACCATTTTCATGGGTTTAAAGGTTAACTTATTTGTAAGTACATTATCGATACATGAATTGCTGGCTCTTCTAGTAACTTCTTTATACCTCAGGGACAGTCGGCTTTCGACTGTACGGGTGTCTGGCGACCCCGGGTTCCCGAGCCAAGCTGTGAGACTCTTTCTCACAGTTCTTCCAGAGCTAAGGCCTTTCTTCCCATCTTTCAGGTCTTAGTTCGCCATCTTTCTTCTTTTCTGGTCAATTCTTGACCACCTCTTCCTTCTTCGACCTTCCATGGGCCCCCTCGTGAGCCTTGCATGGTGTCATTTCCCTCTCTTCTTTTCCTCTGTCTTGCTCCCTGAAGAAAGTGCCTCCTGCCCCTTCAAGAGCAAAAAAAAAATGGACAGTCTAGTGGAGGTTTGTAAAAAAGAGGTAGGGAGTGGCTGTCTTTGAAAAACACGAAGGCGGTTCAGGGACCCGGGAACGCCATGGCCCGCCATGGCAAATGGCCCTGTTCCGAGCTCATCCACACGCCTGGGATTGAGCCCCCCCCTTGCACTCTGGTCGGGGTGCTTGGGGGGCGCTTAGTGGGGACATGCCATCTTTGCGAACTCCGAGCCAAAACTAGTGGAGCTTCTGAGGTCGAATTGGCCTCAGGAGGTGGCCACTGCAAGTAAGCACCCCCGCCACGCTGAAAGCAGTGCATCAAAATTGTCTGAAGCAGTCTCAAGAGCCATGGGCATATTCCTGATCCTGCGACTGTGCTAGGCGGGTGATGGGTGTCCGAGGAGGTTTGACTGACATTTGTTGGTCTCGGACCGTGGATGACACTTGGGAGCGATTGGCAACACTCCTATGGACCGGGGACCCAAAAAACAAAATGGAAAATTGAATTGAAGCATGACGATGGCACACCAACAGGCGAATGATGATGTCGAAAACGTTTTGAGCTCCAGTTTGAGGGACGATTTTTCGCCCTTCAACCGGAGCACAAGATTGAAGAGGACCCCTCCGGCTTCCGTTGGGGTCAAAAAGAACGATGACATGGGGAGCGACAAGACGCAGGTGGCTAATGCGGTCATCAATGCGCCTCCGCCGGCCCCGTTCAAGTCCCCGGACACCAGGGCCGAAAGTCCGAAGGTGGCGCCTGAACCCCTGGCGGTCGGGCTGCCCTCGGAGAATGTGGCAACGGAGACAGCGACTCCGAAAAGAGATGGTGACCGGAAACGGCAACATCCGAGCAGCCCCTGGGATGGCTCGCCGCCTCTCAGGCTGCTCGACACTGAGTTGGACGTCATCCGCAAGCAGCTTTTTGATTGCGATCTGGCAGAAGACGAAGGAATCGGGAAGATCGAGTCCGCACTGGGGCAGATTCGTGACGTGATGGCTGTCCAAAGGAACATCAGTAATGGTGTTCGGCTGGCTGTTGCGGACATCGAAGAAGCCGTCAGCATAATGAAAGAGCTGAAGAGGGTCCGGCTGAATGCCCTCAAGGCGGAACGTCAGATCGTGGACAGAGCGTCCAAGAAGTCACCGCCGACAAAACGTAGTAAGAAGTTTGTGATGACTTCACTCCAGACGCCCTCTCTGATGCCAGGAGAGATGCAGAAGAGGGAGATGGAGGAGAGGTCTACAATGACTTCTCCTCAAAACAAGATAAAGGGTGGGAAGAGTGCCAAAGGTGCTCAGGTGCCAGCAGTTGCTAATGAAAGCGACAAGGCCCCTCTACCATCACAAGCACCCGATTCCCCCAAAACGGTGGACGATGGCTTTATTCAGGTAAAGTCAAAGTCTGCCCGAAGGAGGAAGTCAAAGAGGCGGGCTGCCACCCAAGAGGCGCCACCTCGCGGTTCCCCCAAAAAGGTGGCGCCGAGGAGGACCAGATCTGGGGCGAGAATGAGGCATGTACTCATCATCAAGCCGGGTCAAGGAAGGTCCTACGCTGACGTGGTTGGGAAACTGCGGAGGGACGTCGAGCCTGAGCAGTCGGGTGTGGAGGTTCGTCGACTCCGCAGGACCAACGACGGTAGTGTGCTCATCGAGCTGGGATCTGTCCGTGGGCAGGCCCAGTTTGCTGATTCGGAGAAGACGGCACTCGAAGCCGGAGACAAGCTCAAGAGCATTGCCCCCCGTTTGCGTGTGGAGATCTTGGATCTTGATTCATCCTCCACGCAGGACGAGGTAAGTGCTGCCCTGAAGCGGGAGATGGGGGAAGGAATGGGAGACTTCAAAGTCTTCCTGACCAAACCCAATGCCCGAGAGCAGAGGCTGGCGGTTGTTGACCTCGATGCCTCCAGCGGCCAGAAGCTTTTGAAAAAGGGCAAGGTAAAAGTCGGGTGGGTTGTCTGCCGAGTGAGAACTCAAGTAGAAATCTCACGCTGCTTCCGCTGTTTGGAGTACGGCCGCACTCGAAGGGAGTGCCAAGGTCCGGAACGCAGTGAAGCGTGTTGGAAGTGCGGTGGTACTGGGCACAAGTCGAACACTTGTGACCAGGCACCCTCGTGTGACACCTGCAAGAAGGCAACCGACGGGCGACCGTCGGACCATGTCCAAGGCTCCGGTGCATGTCGGACCTTCAGAGACCTCTTGGCCTCAAAGAAGATCGATAGGCGTGGACGCTGAGGATCATCCAGGGAAACCTAAATGGGAGTATCGCGGCAAGCTCCCTGGTGGACCAAATTGTTCGCGAGACAGGGACAGATCTTGTCTTCGTGAGCGAACCCCACAGGGCTAAAGGTCCACTATGGTTCCCTGACCGCACAGGATGGGCAGCGTTGTGGGTACCCGACTCGCGCGCGGTCCCCATCGAAAGAAGTGGAAACGGCGAAAACTTCGCCTGGATCACAAGCAACGGAGTCACGTTCGTGAGCTGTTATTTTTCCCCGAATGACAGCATTCCACGATTCACTGAGAAGCTCGAGGCTATGGAGGACGCAATTCAGGCAATCCTCGGTCCATGTCTCATTGCCGGTGACTTCAACGCCAGAGCGAGAGAGTGGGGGATGCCACACACAGACACTCGTGGAAGGTTGCTATTGGAGATGGCATCTAGGCTGGGGCTGCTGACAATGAACGAGGGCAACACGCCGACCTACCGGAGGCCAGGATTCGGGGAGTCGATCCCCGATGTAACTCTGGCTTCTGAAGGCCTGGCTTCCCGAATCGTTAGCTGGAGGGTGATGGGTGATTACTCAGGAAGTGATCACGAATATATCACCTTCGAGCTGACAGAGAGAAGGCAAGGACAACGCAGCAATAACCAGCGCCCGCTCGGCTGGAACCTGGCGAGATTGGATGAGCGGAGGCTGACAGAGGTCTTGCGCAGCAATGCGGAGGACATCTCTCAGGCAGCAGAGAACCAGCCAAGCAGGGCAGACGCAGAGGCGTTGGTGGAAGCCACATCACGCCTCATTCAACGTGCTTGCAACGCGTCAATGCCCCGCAAGAAGGCACGTATGGGAAAGCGCCCAGTGTACTGGTGGACCGATAACATTGCCGAGCTGCGGCGAAACTGCCTGAGACTCAGGCGGCGAGCCCAGCGTTCCCGGGAAAGACCCGAAGCGGCGGAGAGGTCGGGCCAGTACAGAGCGGCAAAAAGAGAGCTAGTCAAAGCGATCAGACAGAGCAAGGCGCGTTGCTGGAGCGCACTGTGCGAGGACGTGAACAGCGACCCCTGGGGACACGGGTACAAGCTGATCATGAAGAAACTCGCACAGAGATCTGGATATGTGCCGATGGAGGCTGAGATGATGCGGATGATTGTAGACGGACTCTTCCCAGATCATGAGGTCAGAGACGACACCCCTCTTCGGGTGAACGTCGAAGAGATCCCACTGTTCACACGGCAGGAGCTGGAGAGAGCAGTCAGCTCCATGAAGAACAAGAAGGCCCCGGGCCCAGACAACGTACCGTCAGAGGTGCTGAAAATGGTGGTCAAATGCTGCCCTCAGCTCCTTCTGAACATGTACAATGTGTGCTTGAAAGCGGGGGTGTTCGCATCCCGCTGGAAACAGGCCAGGCTCGTTCTGCTGAGCAAGAAAAGAGGCCCACCGGATGCTCCATCATCTTACCGCCCTCTGTGTATGTTGGACACTGCGGGAAAACTGATGGAGAGACTGTTGAAACCGAGAATCGGCGAGGCAGTACGAGCGGCAGGGGACCTCTCGGCCCGACAACACGGGTTCAGGGAGGGCCACTCAACACTCAGTGCCATTTCGGAAGTTGTTGATTCGGTGACACAAGCAAATCAAGCGTGCCACGCGGCCCGCCCCATTGTGCTGCTGGTCACACTTGATGTGAAAAACGCTTTCAACTCGGCACGGTGGTGCGACATCTTGGACGCACTTGAAAGAACATTTAGGATACCTGGGTACCTCCTCGCCATGGTGAGAGACTACCTAAGGGACCGGCGGCTGATGTACGAGACGGACCGTGGTTTTGTGATCAGGACCATCACCTCTGGGGCGGCCCAGGGCTCGGTGCTGGGACCAGATCTCTGGAATGTCTCGTACGACAGTTTGCTCCGGATGAAGATGCCGTATGGAACGTTCCTCGTGGGATACGCTGACGATGTGGCAGCGGTCATCACCGAACGAAACGCGGAGCTGGCCCAAATGAGGCTAAATCAGGTCATGCGCTTGGTGGAGGGCTGGATGCGCGATCACGGCCTTCAGCTGGCTCTCTCCAAAACGGAGATAGTCATGCTGACGAGGAAGCGGATCCCCACGATCATCCCAATGCGGGTGGGTGCCGAAGTGATCGAGACGCAGAGGACGGCCAAGTACCTGGGGGTGGTGCTGGACAACAAGCTCACCTACTGGGACCACATCAGGGGTGTGTGTGACAAATCAGCCGAAGTGACGTCCTGCCTTGGAAGGCTGATGGCCAACGTCGGAGGACCGAGCCAGTCGAAACGGAGGCTGTTGCTGTCGACGGCTCAGGCCATCATGCTCTACGGAGCAGAGATTTGGGCAGATGCGACGAAAGTCAAGAAATACCGGACTCGCATGCTAGCGGTACAGAGACGTGGCGCGCTCAGGGTCGCGTCCTCGTACCGATCAGTCTCGCAAGCAGCCGTGCTGGTCATTGCGGGAGCCATTCCCATTGACCTGCTGGCACAAGAGAAGAAGGCCATCTTTAGGCGTGCCCCCGAGATGGATCGCGAGGAGGCTGCCGAGCTGGCTCGTGACCAAACAATTGCCATCTGGCAGCGTTGATGGGATGAAGACACGACTGGAAGGTGGACATGGCGTCTTATCGGGAACCTGGAGCCGTGGGTTTGCCGCAACCACGGGGAGGTAAACTTTTTCCTCACCCAGTTCCTGACAGGTCATGGCTACTTCCGTCTGTACCTTCACCGAATGGGCAAGGTTGACTCGCCCAGGTGCAGGTACTGCGGATATGACGGAGACGACGCGCACCACACTTTCTTTGTGTGCCGTCACTTTGATGAAGAACGGACTGCCCTCGCCGACTCAGTTGGCGGTCATGTAACCCCGGACAACATCGTGGGGAAGATGCTGCAGGGCAGCGATAGCTGGAACGCTGTGGCTGAATTCGTTCTGTCCATCCTGCGCCAGAAGAGGAGAGATGGGTGTCTGGAATGACCCCAGAACCGAGGACAGCAAGAGGTTGATCACCAACTGAAGAAACCCGAAAGGGACAGAGGCCACACATTGCAATGTCGCAATGAGCAGACGCTCGGGTCGATTGCAATGGATATGGTGACAGCACGCGTTGGGGGTTATTTTAGCAGGTATGCCCTTGGGTAGCGAGAGACTACAATCGCATACCCCAAGCCGCCCTGAGGCGGGACCTCGACATCACTGCTGTCTGATGTCATAAAGAGGCTGGAGACCCCTGCTCGCCACTTGAGTAAAGTGGTGTAGAGGGCCCGCACTTTTGTGTGCGGGTAAGAGCTAGCTATTTTTTCCTCCGTCCAGCATGGTAAAAAAAAGTAACTTCTTTAAAATTTATTTCAAAACCATGCCTATCTAGTATAGTAATAAAATCTTTAACATGCTTTTCGTTATATTTCAGGACATTTACATTACAATCAGTAGCTATATAAATATTTCCCTTATATTTTTCGATTTTTGATAAAAAATTTTCAAGTTTATTAAAGAACGGTTTTAATGTACAAGAGTAAGGAACCCTGTATAAAGATACAATAAGTGTAGGTTTGGTAAGGTTAGTTATTTCAATAACGGAACACTCAAATATAAAATCCTCATTTAAAAACTTTAAATCGTCTCTAATTGTAAAAGTGAAATTTTTATCTTGTTTTAAAAGAATAACTGAGCCTCCACTGGAGGAATCAATTTGTCTAGTATAAGAGTCAGCGACATAAAATTTGTTCAAACTATTTAAAATAGTGATATTTTGACTTTTCAACTTGTGCTCATTTAAACATATAAAAGAAATATTATCTATATCTTCTAGAATTATATTCAACTCATTTAACTTTTCTTTAACACCTTGAATATTAATATGTAGTAAAAAATCTTTATCAGAGCTGGTAATGCAAGAAAAATATTTTTTTAAATTTACTACATTCCCTGAATTTTCTAAACTATACAAACTTAAACTACTATTTACAAATGAAGAGAGGTGGGTGTTTGCACTAAAAAACCTTTTTCACTCTCACTATTATCACTTTCCTGTATGAAGGAAACACAACTGAAATTTTCATTCTCACTCACATCACTAACACTGAATGGAGTAGCAGCAGGTTCGGCTGATGGTGGTGGGTTTTCTTGAGAGGGTGTAGACGGTTGGAGATCTCCGAATGCCTGAGATGAGCATAGCGGGCTGGACGAGGCTTCTACATTGGAAGCTAAAACCACTGGTGTTGACTTCACCGCATCACTGTAGTTGTGGCAAATAGGCACCAACCCGGGGCCTGTCGGACCAGCAGAACTTGTAGAACTATTGCTGTGCAGATTCTCTTTTGAACTTAATTTGCTAGAACCAACATCTAGCGATACAGATGCAGACTGACTATTTTTTGAAGACACTGTAACAGTAGCAAGTTGAAGAGTGCTCCGAAGTTGTTTCAAAAGTTCTGCAAAAGAGAGCCCATTCCACAGCTTCCTTTGAGCATAAGGTTGGTCTTGCGCTATAACATAAACTGTCGCCTCTGCCTCCTGTTGTAGCTTAATGATATTTCTTGCGAACTGTTGCAGTTCTATGTGGTCACGCACGCAACCCATAGGCGAACATACTAATGTTTTAAGATTCTTATTCTTAAAGTCTTTGATAAGCTGTTCAAAAGCTTCATCATATTGTCCTATGGTTGGTTTACTATAGTAATGTTCTTTGGTGATGAGGCTGTAAATTTTTGTGTTGTGCCTTGCCTGAAATGCCAACCTGGTATCAACAAAGTCACAAATTTTTGGTCTGCCGAATAGTTTACGGAACACCACTGCCACCCCTGCGGTCATATTCCTTTCATGATGGAGGTCACTCGAGATGGTATGAGCATAAGCGAGTTCTTGGTTGTTCTTATTATTGTTAATTACTTCCCACATGTTGGCCTCTAACACTGTTATTGAGTTCTGAGAGCTGAGAAGGGGATGCTTCAGTGCCTCACTTGTGGAACTGACATGACCAGTGAAAAGTTCTTCATCCCTGTGTTTCTTCTTTTCTATTAGCTGTTGGATTAATTTTGCCACATACTTTTTTCCTCTTCTGTTGATATGAAGCCCCTGTCTAGTGTGGTAATTGCGCTGCAAAGTCCACAAGTCCAATAACTGCACATGAGAATTAGAATAGGCGAGAACTCTGATAGCGTCGTTTAGCCAATGAATCATTTTATTATTCACACTATTCTCACTCAAATCATACCGGTAGGGTATAGTTGCTAAAATTACATTAGTATGTTTCATCTTACTCACATGAGTTCCAATTGTTTCCTTGAGTCTCTCTAACTGTGAGTTACTATGTCTTGATATATTGTCTGGTATATTGTTTCCTCCACCAATCAGTACAACATAATCATTGTTTGTGAGTTTGTGAACATCTTTAATATTTTCTATCTTTTTTGTTACTTCTTGCATGGGAGCTCCTGGCTGGACGTAGCTTATAACTTTATAATTTTTGTCAACTAGATTTGATAGATAGAAACCAAGATCCCGACCCTGGCTGTCAGAACTTAGAATAAGTCTTGGTAGTGCAGCAATATTACTGTTATTTTCGGTTATTTTGTTGACTCCCACCAGCTTACCTTTAATGTTATTGGCTTCAATCTCATTTATAGTAGACTTCTTCACCTCTAGTTCATTTTGAAGATCTTTAATTTTACTGAGATGCACTTCAATGTCACTCTCTAGTGTCAAAATCCTTTTTTGCAGTTCTTCATTAATTGAACACAAATCGTCATTTTTAAGTTTTAGCTCTTTTGCACTTTCTTCAAAAGTCTTTTGCCTTTCTTTACTGCTATAATTGTCTGACTTAATCAGATCAACTATTTTACCGTCAGTGACTCTCGACCTGTTATTTAGAACGTAAGCAATAAAACCCCGTTTTCTAATGAGATCCACTTCAGTCAGTGTAGTACTCTCAAGCTTATCAATATTAATTGTATCACTGACCATAATATCGTGCAATAAACTTTCAATTGCAAGTATAACATAAACCCCACAATCGTATGTATTAATTTGGTTTGGACAGTTCAGCACTTTCAGTTCAGGTGGATTTTGACTTAGGTGTAGATAGGTCATAAGTTTACTCATAATTACTTTTGCGTGAGGAAGGTTGAGATTTTCAAAAGAGTCATAATAGTAAAAACAGTTTGATTGTTTACTGAAGTATAACATGCTCCAATGTGATCCTTCAATGTTGGTCAATGTATCGGCATTATTTATTGGTATAATCAAGTGGTTAATGTTCGGTTAATCAAGTGCTTACGTCGTCTATTATTAAAACATTCAAACTGCGTAATCTCTTATAGGCAGGCCTCTCACGATCCCTGACGTCACCTTTGCGTCTGAATCGCTCCTTCCGAGGATCTCTGGCTGGAGGGTTGTGGAGGACTACACGGGTAGCGACCACCAATACATCGTGTTTGACCTGCATGATCAGGCAAATCGTCGAGTTTCCGCATCTCGGGGAGGGCCACGCCGGTGGAACACCAACAAACTGGACGTGGTCAAGTTCACCGAAGTCATCTCTCGGGGAGCGCAGGGGAATCCTGGTGAGGCTGGGGCCGAGGCAATAGTAACATCCACGATGGAACTGATCGTCTCGGCCTGCGACCAGTCTATGCCGCGAAGGAAACCCCGACGCGACAAACAACCCGTTTACTGGTGGATTAAAGAGATTGCGGAACTCAGAAGAACATGTTTAAGCACTAGACGAGCCGCCACTAGAGCGAGAATTCCCGCAGACAGAGTTCGTAAGTCGGAGGCCTATAAAGCTGCGAGAAAATCTCTCCGCCAGGCGATCAACAGGAGCAAGGTGAATAGCTGGAGGAGACTTCGTGACGACGTTGACTCCGACCCGTGGGGCCTGGGTTACAAACTTGTAACACAGAAACTTGGCGCCCGCTTTCCACCTTCCATCATGGAGGGCGCCACCATGGGGAGGATCGTCGCTGCGTTGTTTCCTGAACATCCACAGCGACCGCCGGTTGACTTCGGACGGGTAGAGGACGTTCCACTCTTCACCTTCGATGAGCTGGAAACCTCCGTTCTCTCCCTGAAGAGCAACAAGGCTCCTGGCCCGGACGGGATTCCCAGTGAGGCTTTAAAGAAGGTATTTTCAATCAACGCTGACTTGTTGTTGAGAATGTACAATGCCTGTTTGGTAGAAGGGGTGTTTCCGGCTCCCTGGAAAACAGCCAGGCTTGTACTGATCAGCAAGGGCAAAGGTGATCCCGAGCTGCCGTCGTCCCACAGGTCTCTCTGCATGTTGGACACGGCTGGGAAGCTGTTCGAGAAGCTGATCCGTTCCCGCCTGACTTCTGCCGTGGAAGCTGCCGGGGACTTATGCCCCCGTCAGTACGGCTTCAGAAAGGGACGGTCAACGATCGACGCTGTCACCGAAGTTCAGAGAGCTGTGGAGAGAGCCGAGAGCCACAACCATTTCTCCCGCCGAGTAGTGCTTCTTGTTACGCTTGATGTCAAGAATGCCTTCAACTCGGCGAGGTGGGTCGATATGTTGGATGCCCTTCGCAACACCTTTCGTATTCCTGCATATCTGTTGCGGCTCATCGAGGATTATCTACGCTCTCGAAGCATGATTTATGACACGAGGGACGGAACGCGGACGGTGGAAGTCACTTCTGGTGCCGCACAAGGTTCAATACTCGGCCCGGATCTCTGGAACGTTGCCTATGACAGCCTCCTGAGGTCCGAGATGCCTGAGGAAACCTTTGGTTGGGTACGCCGATGACGTCGCAGCTCTCATAGCTGCACGCAACGTTGAGCTGGCCCAACTAAAGTTGAACCGAGTCATGCGTGTGGTCAACACCTGGATGTCAGATCACGGTCTCTCGCTTGCTCTCAGTAAGACGGAGATTGTGATCCTCACGAAGAAGAGGATCGACACCGTCGTCCCACTCCGAGTGGGAAGAGAGGTGGTCACATCAACTCGTGCCGCCAAATACCTTGGGGTTATGGTGGACACCAAGTTAAGATCAGATCTTCCGTACGGCGGACAAGGCCGCTAAGGTAGTCACTTACCTTAGTAGGCCGATGGCCAATGTCGGGGTCCCCGATTCAGCAGAAGACGTCTGTTGATGTCCGCGGTCCAGTCCGTGCTCCTTTACGGGGCAGAGGTGTTGTCAGGCGCTCTAGATAAGGAGTGCTACAGGTTGCGACTCGCCCGGGTTCAGCGTCAAGCTGCGCTTCGGGTGTGTTCCGCCTACCGGACAGTGTCCGAGCCTGCCGTCCTGGTGGTCGCCGGAGTCATCCCTGTCAAGCTCTTGGCAGGGGAGAGGAAAGCGATTTATCAGAGACAAGGCGAGATAGGCAAGGACACCTCAAGAACAGAAGAGCGCTCCCGAACCTTCCAGCAGTGGCAACACAGCTGGGAGCACGACACCCAAGCAGACTTAAGGGAGACTTATCAAGCAGGTCCAACCATGGGTGGAAAGGCGGCACGGGGAGGTGGACTACTACCTAACCCAATTTTTTACAGGTCACGGCTATTTTCGGTCGTACCTGAACCGGATGGGAAAGACCGGTTCACCGGACTGCATTTATTGCCCGGGTGTTCCCGACGATGCGGAACACACATTCTTCCGCTGTCCCCGTTGGGAAGGTCCCCGCCTGGAGGCCACACAAATCTTTGGTGCATTTTCGGTGGACTCGGTCTGCCAAAAGATTTTGGAGGATGAGGGCAACTGGGATTGTTTGTCACAGTTCGTCCGGGGCATCCTCCCGGAAAAGAAAACCGATCTGGACCGCGAAGTGGCCCAGATCCCTTGATCGAGCGGCTGGATAAGGAGCGAGCCCCACGGGCGTAAGCCAAATTTAGGCCTAGCCTGACGTAATGTGATAAACAATTCCAGGTTAGATTCCTAAAGAGTAGAGGAGGTTTTTTAGTGGGTAAACCCGTTTTTTAGGGGAGCCCCACACTTCAGGCTGGCCACCCGTGTGCCTAATGCATTTTTCCGCCTCTCCCTCAAAAAAAAAAAAAAAAAAAAAAAAAAAAAAAATAGGCAGGACTCTCTTTAGAAATCTCTCTAGAGATTTAAGGTTTTGCCTTTCCGCATAGCCCCCGATACTTTCAAACTATCTTTACTTTTACTTAAAAACTTTATCGCTGGATGTTTCGGACCAGGAAACAGGTTTATTGCTTCTTTCAGGAATCCCTGTAACTCATCTACTGTTAAATCAAATTCCTCTTCCGTGAGTTCTGACGAATTTTTCGAGCCAGTCTGACATTTGAGTCTTGCAGGAGTCTAGCATCTCGTTCTCTTAACAGCCCCTCAGCTGTGTTAGTAGGTCCATATACTTGTCCGCTGTTCGTACAAATTTGGATGGGCTGAGACAATGTGTTTCTCCAGCGATTTGAACTATTTCCCATACTCTTTGCACACTGAGACTTGTGTTGTTAGGGGCAATTTCAGGTTCAGGTATGTCTGGGGGAGGAGTGACTAAATCATCAAGGGGAATTAACCGGGTTGTTGAGGTGTTTCTACTTGATCGTCTTCCGTTATGCTGTTCAGGATGGGGTGAAGCTACATGTCGCTTGACGCATTTCCTGTTTCCCACAAAAAGGACCTGCAGTCAAAGGGGGCTCGGTTATGCCACTGCCAGCAGTGTCTGATCTAGAAAGTCGATCACGAGACGTTGCGGACCCTGGCTGGCTATCAAAGCCAGAGAAAAAGTCTAAATCGGTGATATGTAATGTTTCAGTACCCGGCTGGCTAACAAAGTGGGAAGAATGTAAAAATCGGGAAGAGGTAGCTCATTTTCATTACCGATGAAGCTGGCGTCTATTCGGGCTGGAGCTTACTGGTACTTTTACTTGGCACTTTACTCTTACTGGCATTGCCGCATTCTAAAAAGAACAATTCCGCGTCGGGCGGGGGCAAACTATTAGTCAAATTTCTTCTTTGGAAGTCGATTGCATGACACGTGGAACCACTTCAGGCAAGAGACTCATCTCTCACTCATATTCAGGTTAAAATATCCAGTGAGGTCACTGTCTCAAAATAATAGTGATAGTGATAGTCGCACCCTATCCAGTTTCTTTATCTTCTTCCGTCATTATTTTACAGTCAAAGATTTTACATTAACATGATGTAAAAACATCAAGGGTTGTAGGCACAAGAGGCTGCATAGTTTTCAAAGAACCTTGGCCTTGGCCTCTGGCCTGTCTTTGAGAAAGAAGATATTTTGCTAATTTTTTTTTGGTTACCTACTTCACTTTTCACTTCACCATCATAACATAAACATAACCCTAACCAGGTGAACAAACACACAGGAATGGTCGTACTTGTGTTAATTAAACGTTAAAATTGGTAAGTAATATTGGTAAGTAATTGGTGAAGACTGTAAATTTGAATCATAATAATATTTGAATAAGTTTACTCAAATTATTGCCATCAAGTTGTTTAAAGTAAGTTCTTAAATTAGGTCACTTGTTGGCTCTAAAAAACCAATCATGGTCAATAATTTCTTTTCTGTAGGTTCACTTATTTTTCTCTTAAAATTGTATATTCATTCGGTGGAATTTATTTCATGTTAGTTTAGGTTTAAAAAACAAAGTTATTTTATGTTGGTTTAGATTTAATAAACTGAAAGTTATTTTATTTTAGTTTGGCTTTTTAGTGCTTATATGATTTTATTTTGTTTCAAGTACTTAGGCCTATGTATTTTGAGAAAATAAAAAATCAATTATTCATTTATTTACTATAATAAAGTTAACTTAAATAGTCTGATAGAAATTTTAACAGCAATGTTACCCCTTACCCTCTGAAATGTTGTCATTTGGTGGTTATGTTACCACATGTAATATCGTTAAAAAAAGTTTCTGGATTGATTTGGCAACAATACATTAACTCTTGGACTATTTTCTTATAACTAAGGCATTGAGGTATATATGACAACATTATTTCATAACTTAAAGAGTGGACATTCAGTGTTAAAAATGTGTAAATGCTGAATGACAAGATAGTCCGCTAGGGGCGCCACTAACTAGCAACCAATGCAATATAATCAAAAGCTTTCAACAATCTATAAATTGATTTGATTTTATTCCTCCATGGTTTCCAATGATTGAGATAACTATTGATTTGATGCGATATACAGTTGATCTAATAAACTGAATGCACACAGCTGTTTCAACAATCGATAGTTGCCTTGAGACAGGACTGTGGCAAGCGTTCCTTTCTTCCCTATCTCTTGTCCACTCTTTAAGTTATAAAATAACGTCTCCATATTTAGACCTACTCAATGTGTTAGGCTACGATACTATAGATTTCAATCTTAAATCACCGGCAATTAGCTCTGATGTGTTGCACAATTGGCCATGTGTGAGTGCAGGTTGTTTTGGCTAAATCGAACATTTTGCTGAAGTTTTGCCAAATTTATCATAATTTTCCCAGTGTTAGCAAAACCGGTATCCATCTCAGGTGCAGTTCCATTTAGGGTTTACCATAAAATTGAAAAAAACCAAGTCAATATTGGTGCATCTGGTTAGCCTGACGGTAAGCATCTTGAAAACTTGGGTTCAAGAGGTGAGGGGCTTGATTTATTATGTGTGTTTCTTTCTGAAAATCTTGCAATTTTCAGGGCAAATGGCTGATGAAGTGTATGACAGTGATCAAGAATTGCCAGTTGTCACAGACGATGATATAAAACATGCATCAGATGATGGCTTGGGTTTTGTCAGTGGTTGGGATGATGACACAGAAGGAGTTGAAGAAGAATTAAACCCTCATTGTAATAACTGAGTAATCAAGTTTAATGTTTTATTTCCGATTTTGAGTTGTTAATATCTTTTAAATCACATTTGCATTTTAAAGAATTTTGTGGTTTTTTTAGATTTGTGGAAGGTCCCCACCAAAGGGAAAACGACATTTTGAGAAAAGTTCCTCTAAAAATTTAAATAAATACACATCTGTAATTTTTTATTTTATTTTTTATTCAAGCAATGAATTTGGTAGCCTATCAATGCCTACAAAGTTAGTGATTCCCTATTTAGAAAGGACACGAGTAGCCTAGTTTCCGTAGCACTCAAGGTTCCCGTAAGAAGGAACCTCTCGTTGGTCCTCTGGTATAATGTTGATACTAGTTTTAAAAAGACGGGTCACATGCAGCAATGATTCACTGGGTAGACTTCAGAAGTAACTGTGATATTGGCTGACTAGTAATAGACCTGATTGTGAAGCATAATAGTAGACCCTCTTCTTTTGATAGAAACTTTGTAGTTCCTGCGGTTACCGTACTGCTGGTGTTCATGAATTTTTCACCTGGATGAGATACGTTGGTTGTACTGAAAATTTTAATTTAGTAACATGAGGTCCCTTTTGTATTCTGGCTCACATACATTATAATGCAACGTTATTATCTTTTTATTTAATTTTAAAACTGTACTATTCAGTTAGGAAAACCCTGTGTATGGCACATTCACATATTTCTGGTCAATTAAACAACTTAAATATACCGTAACTAATGTAAACCTACTAAATATTATCATATTTAATATATTATCAATGGTTTAAAATCATTAAACAAAATAAATAATCGTCTTAGGTTTAAAGTAAGCTTATCTATTAAAAAATAATACCCCCGTCGCAGCATACCTGCATCCTCAGCGAATTTCCAATGGAATTTTTGTATATTTTCTATTTCCCCATAAAATCCATGGGGATGAGAGGTAAACATCCTTCTTCAAAATTATGCATATAGTGTTAAACCATGGTTGTATGGTTATATGGCTGGGTAGCTGAGTGGTTATAGTGCTTGCCTTTGAATCCAAAGGTTGCCGGCTCGATCCTGAGAAAAGTTAGTCCTAGCTTTTAAAAGGTTCGATTCCAGACCCAGTTTCCATTTTTCATTGGGCTATTAATTAATTATGCTTTCTTACAACTGGTTGATGTTAGATAGTAAAAGAACTGGGGTTTGGACCGTTCCTAGTCAAAACATGCCACTGGTGTAGATACACCCTAAATAATAAATAATAATAAGCTATTGGTTTGTACATATACAGTAGAACCTTGATAAGACGACTCTCAAGGGGTCACACAAAACTGACGTCTTATCAAGGTGTTCGTCTAATCAAGTGTCGTGCTATCAAGGTTGTTTTGCTGATAATTCGTCTTATCAAGGTGCACCCTAACAGAGTATATTTTAAAACTCCCCATATAGCAAGTGCAATTTTAATGAAGCCTCACTAGAAATATTCCATTGAAAATTTATGAAATCAAGCATACAAAAAACACACATATAAAACATAATATTTTATTGTTATGAAAAAATAGCCTATTATAAAAACTTTAAGTGAAATAGTCATTAATTTTTTTTTATTTCGTGTTACTCACGTGAACGTAGTCCAATGCGCAATTGATTTCCGTAGTGACCCTAATCACACTCTCACTCATAACACTTTTTTCTCATAAAACTCTTTAATATACCAACGGCATTTGAAGCAGACATTCTCTAATCCCTACTTACTGACACTACACACTTATATGTAAAACCACGATGTCACACAATAGCACTGCACTTAAACTGGTATCATATAAGCTGTGCTAAACGCGACGTAAAACCAATAATTTTTGTTTTGACAGCAGACATGCAAGTGACTGGATACAAATTAATTGTGTCTCCGAGAGGAAGTGTAGGAAAGTTTTTCCTAGAACTGAGCATAAAGACATTGTTTCCTTCAAAATGTCTGACCAAACTGTGGGAACGATGCATGAGAAAGGCGATTAGTGTTGTAAAGGTTCCATAACGAGACACTTCGCGCTAAAGAGGTTATGTTCGTGTTACGAAGTTAATATACTGAAAGATTCGTGTCACCGAGGGCGAGTTCGTGCTATAGAGGTTCCGGTATTTTAAAATGCGTGTTATGGAGGTTGATTGTGCACTAATTTCAGCTGGTAAAATGTGTGCTATCGAGGTCTTTATGTGAATGGCATTCGTCCTATAGAGGTATTTTTAACATTGAGTGTTATGGGCAATTCACGGGGACTAGAAAATATTACTTGTTATCAAGGTAATCGTATTATCGAGGGATGTACTAAAGAGGTTCTACTGTAATTGAATATTTTGCAAATTAATTATACAGCACATTATTGCATTAAAACATTTAGATTTGTTACTGGTATGTTACAAAATTACTATTTAGGACTCGAGCCTGATTAATATTTACACCGCTACATAATGCCCAAGATAATTGTTTAAATATAACATGAGTACCCTTTAGATAATTTCATTTTTAATGCATGACATGTTTCGACTTCAAGTCATTTTGAAGTGCTTATAATACTTAAGGTTAAGGAAACAATATATATATATTTTATTGACTTTTCCAGCATCGGCTAACAAAGAGATATTGTGGGCTGCTGAAAATGGTGAAAATGAAACCATTATAAAATTGATAAAGGAGAATCCATCTTTAGTTCACGTTAGAGATAAGGATGGATACACCCCACTACATCGTGCCTGTTACAACAACCACGTAAATACTGTTGAGGTAAAGAATCCAATTTTTTATACTGTATATCTAATTGTGCGCAAAGCTGTAACATTTCAAAGGCTGTGCAGTGTAAAATCTAACAATTGAAAATTTATTTAAACCCCTTTTACTAAGTCTATGATCAGATTATATATTTGTATTAACTGCCTGGTTATTTATTATGTCCCTACAGATTATTATTAGGCCTATTATTATTATTTTTTTTTTTTTACTTTTTTAAGAAAAGTTGGAAATGTGGAACAAGGGATTGATTTTGTTTGGTTTTATTGCTAACCATTTCAATTGAATACTCTCAGCATAAAATTAACCTGATAAGTAAACAATTTTCTTTCATTGTAACTGTTTTGATATTTTGTCACTCTTTTGATCTAGTTATTGTACGTTTTGATCTAGTTATTGTACGTAGTATAATACGTGGGGACTAAAGTAAAAAATTAACCTTGAACCGTTCAGTTACAGTTAGAATCTAAACTTATTTAATACGCTAAGGGTTTTTATGTCTTGAGAACTCCTCCTACAATTTTCAACCGATTTTCAAGTTTTTGGTGTCGTTGGATAGGGCTTGGTCTGTAGTTGTTTCCGCCAAAAACTGATGAGAATCGGACTGAAAATAAATGCGCTATCCACCATTGAAATCCCAAAATTCCCCATTTAAATAACATTGGGATTGAATAAAGCATTTTAAACATGTGTTAATAATCAGCTGTAAATACGTTTTGTTTTGGTGATTACAGATACTCACAATATTGGATTGGTCGGATGTCATTGATTTAGAGCTAAAAGTAACATTTGTATTGTATTAAAATAAATTGCTCGATTTCGAGCAACACGTATACTAGTTTCTCTTAATCGGCCCTAGATCAACCATTACTTGGAGTAGCCACATTAGCCTGGCACAAAATTACAAAAAACAATTTTCATTAACTATTCTACAATATTTCTGATTAGTATACATGTATCGATAAACAACTGTGTCAAATATGTATATTTTATGCAGTTATTGATACAAAACGGGGCAAATGTAGCAGCTAAAACAGAATTTGGATGGCAGCCCTTGCACTCTGCTTGCAAATGGAACAACACAGACTGTGCTGCCAAACTTCTAGCTTATGGAGCTGATGTCAATGCTTTGACCGAAGGAGGTACCTTTGATTTTCTATTAATTTTATTTTAAATAATTATAGTAGGAATAGTCCTAATCTGAGTTTTAAGTTTCTAAAGTTTTTTTTAGTTACTCAATGTTATGATTCAAAACATCGATAAGTTAATGTTTTTACTGCATTGTGTTTCGACAAGAAATTCCAATCCTTTATTCTGTCTAACTTCCGCTCCTGTTGCAATCCAACTCAGTCTTGAGAAAGATTTGGAAGCTAGTAGATTTAAAGCTTATTTACTTTATCATCTTAATTTTTAATATGATGGCAACATTCAGTTTTGCAGACCTCTGTGAGATACTGAATCAAATTGCCGATCATTCATTGTACAGTACCGGTAAAGTAAAATCCACATAGTGATGAGAGAACCGGAACCCCGTTCTAATAATAGTCAGGAAGTAGCCGAGGGGCAAAAAACTGGGAGGGCTTCATTCTGCTGATGAGTCATTTTGTTTGTTTACTTCATTCCCTCCTCTATAACCTTGAAACTGGCTCTGAGCAGTAGAGAAGGTTTAACAAAGGAGCAATTTGAAATTGAAACTAACTACAGTACTTCTTCTATTTTAAAGTATTAAATGTTATAATTGCATTACAGTATTATCTATTGCAATACAGTACAATGCACAATGAACAAAACACCATATTTTAGGAAGAAGGCAATTAATTCTCCTAAGGTTTATTGCCTTTACTGAATTGAACCTCTATTATTCGAGTTTTCGGGTGGATTAACCATGATAAATCGAACCTTAACTATTCGAAGCACTCAATAATTAGAAATTTCCCCATTCCCCTTGGGATTCGATTTATTGTGTTTCCACTGTATTACTGTGAGGCTGTCGTTGCAGTTGTGCCAAGAATCAAATTTGAAATCTCTTTATGTTTCACTCAACTTTCCTCTTGCCCTTTCAGAAAAACAATCTAAATATTAATCTTAAAAGCAGTCATAGTAACCTTTTTCACAACTAACAACTTTAATTTATTAATTTTCCACATAAAGGCTAACTAAACTTTTGCATTATGTGATTCAACAAGGGCTCAAAGTCAGTAATTAAGTACACTTTTTTTACCCGATAATTATCTGCTTATTTTATTAACAGAATTTAGCAAGGCCTTGACAATCAATTACGAATGTACAGTTGGTTGCACGAGACGTGAGACAGCGCACTGAAATTTTTGCTAAAATGGTGTGGATTAATCATTATGATGATACACGGTAAAATCATTACTAAGGTCTTTATTTCGAATTCAGGCCGTTAAACTGCCCATGTGTAGCACAAATCCTGGCGGGCTGTCTCACCTCTCGTGCAACTAACTGTATGGTTAATGAAAGAACTTATCACTTGTTGTTACTGACCCAAACAACAGTTTTCTGTAATAAGACCAATCTGAAGCTATTGACCCCTTGGATAATAAACTCCTTCTTGTCGCAACAGATCCTCCGGTAATTGACACAGTGCGATAAAAAGGTCCTTGTTTAATATGGAGATGCCACTATTTTACAGTGTGTTTCAGCAGTTAGGTTAGGTTATGTATTGCTCGATTTGTCAAGAAATACTATCTACTTCAAAACAAGTCACGTTATAGTGATGAAATATAATTTTGGCCATCTGGAAAGCTATGAATAGGCTGAGGTCAGGTCATTAATGGGAGCATTTATTCATTTCCGATGCTCCAAAGTTATGGATGATTTGCTCAGTGATTAATGTGCGTTTTATCATCACTGTGAATAACTTTTGAAAGTATTTTTGATATCTTTAATAATAACACAGGTACTTAATCTAATAGCTGCAGTGCAATACAAACTAAACAGAGATGTATTTGTCAAGACCCTTACGGACTTGGTTGCCTTTTGGGAACCAGAACTAAGAAACCATACAACATAGAGACGTGTGATTTTCACACCATGTTCATAGAATGCTCTTCCTTCGATTTGTACATTTCTTTTATTTCACAATTAAGAGTAACCTTCAATGAAAAATTATTAAAATTACAAGTTAACTTGTCTTATTGTAAAAGGCCAAAATGGCCACACAATTTCTCAATTCTCAGCTCAATTAATGTTAACCTTTAAACAGGATTTTGTCAAATCCGATGTTGTTACAGATGTAACTCCCTTGCATCTAGCAGCAGGCAACAGTTATGCAAGGGAATGTCTAGAATTGCTTCTGATGCATCACAACATCCAACCAGACATCAAGAACCAGAGCAACGAGACTGCTTTTGAGATAGCAAGAAGAAGTGGACGACATGCTGGACTGTTTGAGATAACCGAACCTTGCTTCCGCTTGTGAGCAGTTTACATTGCAGACAGTCGAGTGAGTAATGTAGGATAGACACTCGCACTAGCTGAACTTAATTACCTTCACATTTAGGCAGTCAAAACATTAAGAAATGTCCCTGTGATGTGTAATTCTGGATAAGATGAAGGCACTTTAAAGTGCTAATAAAGTAGTATGAATAAAATCTAATTAGTTATAAGGTTAGGGAAATTGTGAGAAATTTTATTATTTTTACCGAGAAATATTATGGGGCTGTGAGTTTTCACGATAGGTATATTATTACTTTTTACATAAAAAAATAATAAAAAATTACCATCACTTTCAGAAGATAAAATATTAAATAATTAGGTTGTTATTTTACTATTACTACAATATTTATAGGGTGTGAAGATCTTAACAGAGAGTTTACTGACACTGCCGGCACAGATGTACACAAAACTTATTTAATAAACCATTGTTAAGTAAAGCATTGTATTTTAGTGTTATTTAATAAAGCTTTTGAAGGTTGCAAACATTGAATATATTTTGGCAATAAAGTATTTACGATACCTGAAATTAATCGTGAAGACATCTGCTAATGCCAACTCTCAGCTCTTCAGTGATCTGTTGGCGCTGATTTCTTATTATTTCTTAAATGGTTGACTATACTAATTAACTACTAGTACCCCTTATTTAATATGTGTTTTGTACTTTGCTGTATACACCAGCTGACAACAGATCAACATTAACAATGTCCAATAAACAAAGATTTTGCTAGGTTATAAAAGTTTTTTTTACATTAGAGTCAATCAACATTTTTAACCACTTTATTATATAATGCGATCTAATTAATTTTTTGAGTACGGTAGTAATATTTTTTTTTTTTTTAATCAAATTTTCTTTATTTTTTTGCCCATCAAAGTTAAGGGGAAGATCGGTATTTTTTCCGAAGGGAGGCGTTCGGTTTTTCGGAATAGCGGAGTTCAGATTAGCTGGACTCTTCTTTATTTAGATCAATAAATGTACTTTGCTTTATTGTTGAGTAAATTTATTCTTGATATAAAAAAGACATTTTTCACAATTTTCACAAGGTAAAAAACCCGCGAAGGAAATATTGAAATAGGCTAGTTTTTAAGATTAGTACAGTATAGGTAAAGAGTCAAAATTTATAACATTCAATAACATTTAATAACAATTTAATCAAATTCACTTTAACACATTCATTCTAATTAGTTTTACAGGTAAACCTGCAAGTTCTTGTTTAAGAAATAAATTGGACATTTAATTCAATAAAATAATTTCATGGGTTTATGATTTGGAATCTTTACCGTTGCCTTTACCTTCAGTATTAATTAGCTCTGACAATCATGTAGGTATTAAAACATATTTAAAAGTAGCCTAAATGCCAAATAAAATAGGATTATTTGTAAATCATGTACTTTTTTCAACTATATCTAATATTTTTTAAGGTACACGCTGAAACTTCTACTGCATTCTTGCTGTGGAGAAGGAAGCATCCTTGAAGCACCTTCACAAGATGAAAGAAGGTAGTCAAAAGAAGAATGCATAGGGTCGACTTGTTTCTTTTGCATCAAAGAATTTGAATATGATAAAAATGTTTCTTGTTTTGATGTGTAAAAATTGCACAATGGGAGGTTACCGTTCACAATTATGTTGGAAGTTACGTAACACCGTGAGTTATGTTGCACTGAAACTGAATCACTAATGTTAATAACTGAAAAAAATGAGTATCTGATACCTTTTTGTCTATATTCATGTAATAAAAACAAGTTTTAACAATAGCATGTGACTCACTTCAATTACACATGGTCTTTTTGAGGGTGTGTGTATAAAAAGGCTTTCCTGTTTATCCTAAAGACATTGTTTACTTCAAAATATCCGCCCAATTTGTGGGAGCAATGCATGATAAAGTTTTAAATGTATCGAACATTCTGTAATGTAAAACATTGCTACTAAGGTTAGAGTCATGTTATAAAGGTTCATTTATTGAAAGAATTGTTTAAAAAACTGGTGTTGAAGTTATGCTATAAAAGCTCAGAAATTTTGAATGATGGTTATAGATGTGAGGAATTATAGGTTATAAGTAATTATGTCGTTATTTCAACTCTGGCAAAACATGTGCTACCAAGATTTTTATATGAAAGTAGTTGTGTTATTGAGGTATTATTAAAGTTTAGTGTAATGGTAAAATTCACGGGGACTAGGAAATATGGCCCATTATTGAGGTAGCCATGTTATCAAGGGTCATTGGGCCGAGGTTATTGCCAAAATTACTGTAGCCCTTGTATTAGGATTTTAGGTAATATTCCCTTTTTAAGACCTCTTCAGGTTAAAAAAGAAGAAAAACTCCAAATAATTTTAATTTTACAGAATATGTGAATACAGTACACTCTCGTTCATCGGAACTAATGTGGCGGACGGCCGGTTCCGATGTCAAAAAATTCCGATGAAGCGGAGTCCGTCGTGACTCATCATTTCCGCCCGAACGTTGACCTATCGTGATTGTATTCACTCTTGTTTTTAAGATAACACAAGAGATTTTAAGAAAATAAGGCACTCAAACTTTGAACATGGTAACAATGAACCTATAGGAACAAAAACAACGCAGGAAATAAAGATCCAGAATCTTTATTCTCATATTCCATATTCATATTATAGCAGTCAACTGACTTCCATGTATCACAGATGCAGTCGTGACGCGCGAGACAGACTGAATGGCAATGGCAGTTTGGGAAGCGACCGACGTGGATGTTCACTTCCTGCCCCCTTCCTCTTTCTATTTTTTGTGCGAATACTCCACGGCCTCGTAAATCACATCGATGGGTACAGATTATGGAAAGCGCCTGATGACTTTTGATGCAAAATGTGATACTTCACTGTTGTGTGGATAGAAGGAATGGAAATTGAAGGCGCTCAAACGGAAAAAATTTTTATTTCGTAAGAAAAAAAAAATAATATCCAGATTTTCAGTTCCGATGAAGCGGAGTTCCGATGTCGCCGAGTCCGATGAACGAGAGTGTACTGTATTGTGATTTTTTTGTATCAAAAATAAAAGTTTATAGCTAAGGGCCGGTTTCTCGAGGCAAGTTTAAACCTAAAATCAAGTTTAAACCAACATTGTCCATATGATTAACATTGAGTTAAACTAAGTTTAAGTTAAACGTGTTTGGAGAAACCGGCCCTCAGTGTGCTAAATTTTACTCGTGTATGATCATCTATATATTAATACGCAAGAATGCTTCATTTCCTCCTTTTTTCTCAGTTCGTGTGCATCGTAGAAAAAATCTGCAGATACCGTTAGAAAGGTATGGTCCTGTAGATGAGCAGAATCCCATTCTAATTCATATCGGACTCCAGGGCTACACCCCACAGGCTTTCAAAGTTCCAATGTTAATCTTATGGAGAAAGGATAATTGGTTGAATCATTGGACAGCTGTTGTAAAAACAACTGATAGAAAAACAGATGTTTCGGTTATAAAATGTTTTTAAACTTCTTAAGTTCAGATCAACTGAAATTTGATCGAATCTCGATCAGGAGGCGATCTCTAGTTTATAGAAATATCCAATCGCTTGTGATACTGACTTATAAAACCTGTTAACATCCAAAATATAAAATTTTTTATTTTTTACGCAAAGTATTTAAGGGATATGGGATGTAAAAAAAAAGAAAAAAAAACAATGACTTTAAATATTGGATGTTTTAGAGTGAAGGCTTAATTGGAAAACACATGGGCCTAATAAATAATTACAATCCAATAGCTTCCAAATGCACTCTTTATCTAAAGTATGCTTTACAATATCACAGAATTGATAAAACTAGACACCTGAAAATAAATACTTCAAGATAAAATATACACTTAAAACTTGAGTTCCTTTGTATTTACTTTCCTGAAACTTCTGGGGACCACTTTACACTATCACCAATCATCCTGTGGCACTCTGTAGGTCCAGTTATCACTCCTTATCATCTGAATCCCAGCCCCATAGTACGGAATGATGTAGTACGAACCATCAGCCGGCCCTACAACTTGGGTTGCTATCAATATAATGTCCACCAGTTGGCCCAGAAACATGAATCCCATGGTGCAAAATTTCAACAACCCAAGAGCAGGGTAGCCCAAATAGAACCGATCCGCTCCAAACATACCGAGGAACACGGAGAGGAGCATTGCAGTCTCAAAGTGGTATCCATTCCTGGAATAGAAAATAGCAGAGGGATAAATAAGCAATATTTAAATACTTTCACTCTTTTATCAAGGAAGCATTTGTTAAATAAACTAAACCTAAAGCCCCATAATCAGGTACCATTCTCGCACTCTTGAGATCAATGTAATTTTTCAATACTTACAAGCTGTTTTCTTAATAGGTACTCACTTTGGTACATTAATCAGGGTTTCACTTACAAACTGAGCCTTGAAACTGTAACCTAGTTAAGCAAATTTATTCATTTTATACAGCCAACAAATCTATTTTGATTAGTTTTGTACAATAGCAATCAGAGGTGTGCGGATAGTGAAATTTGACTTCGGATCGGATTCGGATCGGATAGTTTAATTTCGGATCGGATTCGGATCGGATAGTAAGGGGTTCGGATCGGATTTTATTCGGATTCGGATACTCGCAGGGACAGAGTAAACTGTTATATTACTCAGAATTAAAATACAAATTACAGTACACTCTCGTTCATCGGAACTAATGTGGCGGACGGCCGGTTCGGATGTCAAAAAATTCCGATGAAGCGGAGTCCGTCGTGAGTCATCATTTCCGCCCGTATGGTGAATTATCTTTTTATTTATTTATTTATTTCAACGGTACAACCATTTTCATGAAATAACAGTAAATAGACAAGCAAAATTATAATTAATACGTGATTATAGTACGTGAATTAGTACGTGGTTAATAGTATATCGTGATTGTATTCCGTCTTGTTTTTAAGATAACACAAGAGGTTTTATGAAAATAAGGCACTCAAATTTTAAACATGGTAACAATGAACAGATAGGAATAAAAACAACGCAGGAAATAAAGATCCAAAATCTTTATTCTCATATTCCAGCAGTCAACTGACTTCCACGTACAGGTGCAGTCGCGACGCGAGACAGACTGAAGGACAAATTGGGAAGCGGTCGAACCGGATGTCCACTTCCTGCCCCTTCCTCTTTCTATTTTTGTGCGAATACTCCACGGCCTCGTAAATCACATCGATGGGTACAGGTTATGGAAAACGCCTGATGACGTTTGATGCAAAATGCGATACTTCACTGTTGTGCCGATAGAACGAATGGAAATTGAAGGCGCTAAAACGGAAAAATTATTTATTTCGAAAGAAAAAAAATTAATAATATCCAGATTTTCAGTTCCGATGAAGCGGAGTTCCGATGTCGCCGAGTCCGATGAACGAGAGTGAACTGTAATTAACAGTAAAATCCTAGCACTTTATTCCTAGGAATGCATGAAAAATGTTAATTTTATTTTTGTTTAATATAGAAATGTAGGCATATATTGATTTTTTTGTTTTGTTAGGCCTTACTATTTGTATTTGTTCAAAACTAGAATTATAATTTACATTTTGGACAAATACTTTACAATTATGTACACAGAATTTTATTGTGTTTTTAGTGTGCATGTTTGATGTTGTCCTTGAGTTGTATTAGGCCTAGATGTTAAGTATGATACCATTTCATATTTGTATGATTTTGTGAATTATAGGCCTATTATAATATATTATAGCCTATATAATATAGTTTCATATATTCTACTAGCTACGGTAGGTCTCATCCAAAATAAATTCACTACAAGGCTATCGGTATCAAACCGAGTTTTAACTATTGTTTAGCTCTAAAGTCGGTCAATCAATAGGCTACATTTGTAACTATTTGTTTTTGGTGAGAAAATCTTTTTCATTATTTTTTTACAAATTTGCTTAGAACCTAGATAAATTTCTCTCTCTCAGAATTAGGTAATTTCTACTCTCATTTTTTGTTTAAATACTACATTGATAGTAAAATTTTGAGCAATAACTTAGGGTTATGACCAAAAAAGGTCTATTAACTTACATTTATTAGGCCTAGGCTATATGCAAGTTTTGATATCTTTGAGTCACTGTGATGACATTACTGTTTAACAGTAGCCTAGGCCTACACCTTCATGAAGGCTACAGTATTGTTTGATGTTTAAAAGTAGATTGCTAAGCTTACTTCAATTCAATAATGCAGTTCAATAATGCAGTAACATGTAATACTTTTAACACTTTAGGTTTTAAACATACATCCCAATTTGTTTTAGGCCTATTTCAATGAGCTCAGTTAAAATAAAAACTTTCCTATCTCAAAGAATTTATGAAGTGGAAGCAAGTCACAAGTCTCAATTTCAGTAATAATAAACCGACATTATTTTATTTTTCTACAGAGAACATTTTCTGATGTCTTAGTTACCCTACCTTTACCTTTAGAACCAGCTTGCACAATAGGCATTCCGCCTGTTCTTGGTTTTTCTCAAAAGATTTCCAAATCAAACTCTTTTTCTTTCTTGGCTCCATAGCTGAGTAGTTAACAACTAGCCTATCAGCCTATCCGATTTTAGAAAATTAAGTTGATCACATTAAAAGTTCGTAACTTCAATTCAAATTTTATCTCGTACGCTGTCGGCTCGTCGGCTGTAGCAGTATTCCCAGACTTCAAAATATCGTACCACACGATAATAAATTATTGCACGCCACAAAAATGTTGTGTTCATCAATGTAATTAGTGATTGATGTCGGGAATGATTTGATTTTGTAATATTTTAGGCACGAAAAATCAATTACTTGCCAAAACTATCACTAATTATCTTGAAAAATAACGGCAAATCTTTGGGAGAAAAATCAGTGTGACGTCGGAGAATGAGTACGATAACTAATTATTATCGTGTACTTGGAAACACTGTCGTCTACTGCGCAGGACAACAGAATCAAATAACCACAGACTAAAATCGTGACACTCGGTCAATTCTGGTGTTCCCCCATACCAGTTAATTCCAAATCGGTGGCTGTGGAGTGCTAGCGGGGGTTCACTAGCGCGCGTTGTGATTGGAATCGGAACCTAACTCTACAGCCAATCACGACCCCTGTTAGAATGAGTTGTTTTACTCCATCCGCTTGAGGCGCTAATGTATCAGATTTGTTTTGACAACCATTGCCTTGAGTGCGCTGTATCTTGGGGACACCCTAATACCAAGAGTGTCAATACTAGTGTTGATTGACTGTCTTCAATTTTCAAGTTTTCGAAAGAGATGATAATAATTTATTGAGTCGTGTTTTAATCCAACATTGTATTCATACCTCGAACGAAAGCGATCGTCAATATCATTCCAAATGTAGTTTTTGGGGGGGTTCAAAGGATTTTATGCTCATATATACTATCTATCCGAAAAAAATCGGATATTTTTCGGATCGTATCCGACGCCTGTTGTACATTCGGATCGGATCGGATATCCAAATCCGATCCGAATCCGATCCGGTTTTCCGGATATCCGCACACCTCTAATAGCAATGAAGCTTTTTCACTTCAAGGCTTAGATGTTTCAGAGGAAGGAAATTTGACTTTTAACTCATTTTGTACAGAGATTATTAGGTGGAATAAAAACAGGAGAAAACAACCATTGGTACTTAACATTGAGCCTGAGCATTCATTACCTTGGCCTTTCAAACACTTTTTCCAGACCTATTTGTTTCTATCCAATTTCTTTTCCAAATCATTCTTTTGAATGTTTCCAATATATGAGTAAGTTAGCTTTGCCCCTGTCACTTTCCTAGACACAAAAATGTCTTCTCAGTTTTTTTTTTTTTTTTTTTTCTTCTTTAAGACTGTAAATTGTAATTATGGTGATGGTGATGCATCACCAGTGTTATTGCTACATCAAATGCCAATCAGTCATAAAACATCTGATATTACCAATAGAATGAGTGATCTACCCACAGACGATCGAGCATGGTCGATGTTTTTCCTTTTAAGTGTCAGTGTCTAATTTAATGAAAATTATCATAAGATTCTGTAGTTTTACTTTCTAACTACATAAGTAAAATCTTAAATTAAATCACTAATAATGAGAGCGGGCTGGCAAGCTGGGGGTGGCAAATTACGCTTTGCCCTCCCTCACAAATCTCCTCCCAACATGCTAGACCATCTGTGTACTCCATCCAAACATGCTTGGCGGATTTTTTGGGTTGAATGCTCGGCTCTACCGGACAGTCCAACTCGAGCCGCTCGCCTGACATGTTGGGACGTATATGGTAAACCGTGGAGCGGCTCGCCTGACATTACCTCAGTCTGACTGAATTCTTCACGACTACAGACATGTTTTTTGTTGTGTTCCTTAATTTTCTACTACTATAGACGGGTTTTTAATTGGGTAAGTAGTGTTGTAGTAGTATTTTACTCATAAATGTGGCTTTTGACGAGAACAAAATATTCTGGACCGAGTTTATTGAGATCTACAAGGAGCAGCAACCGTTGGTCCACAAGCATCTAGGTTTTTTATTATTTTTACATAAACACATTACTCCACCACACAACGCAACTGCTGAGTCAAAACCCATTTTACAACTGACAAGATACCAGAATGCTTGGTCGTAAGCTTGACCTTGTGTGGACGCCTCCCAACTCCAACCAGACACCCTACCTGACTACCAACCCAACGGCTCGCCCAACTTGCTGAATCGTGTATTGGGGCTATACAGTAATATTCCCCATCGCAGCAAACCTACATCCTCAGCGAATTTCCAAATTAGTAATATTATTTTTGATCAGATGAACCTATAAACAAAATTTCATCACGTGCTCATAGACAAGGAAGTTAATGTCTATTCTTGATATGATAAATATAAGGAAAGAGTATGCACGTATGCTTCCATGGGAAACATGGGAAATAGGTATTTTTAGCATAAAACATTTTATTCCAACCATATGAAACCATGTAGGCCTACTACATTTCATCAAAATCTGTCCATACATATAAGAGTTTACCTATTCTCAATATGATTAACATGAGAAAAGAGTATACACGTTTGCAGTCATGATAATAACGATACCCCCGTCACAGCAGTCCTGCATACTCAGCAAATTTCCATAGGAATTTGAAATTTTGTATTTTTCCCATAAACACCATACGAATGAGTATAGGTTTGTTGTCATGGAATATTGTTAGAAAATGTTAGTTGTTAGGAAACATAATGATTAGGTGAGGTAAATATCAAATTGTATCAATATTCGGCACTTTTAGCGAATTTCCCTATAGGGAATACGCTATTACGGTAGTAGCCATGGTAAGACCTAAGCCCAGGACCACTTTACTTCTTTATTTTAGGTCCCCAGAAGCCAAAAACACCATTGGTTAATTTTCATATATATATATATATATATATATATATATATATATATATATATATATATATATATATGAAAATGAAGATAATCTAAAAGTACTGGAATACGAAAATAATAAAGACAAACTCATTGTAAAAGAAGACTTTTGGATTTACACAGAAAGTAATGAATGCCCGGAAAAACTGCTTAACACCATGAACATCAACTATAAAAATGCAATTTTAAAGAAATTATATCAAATGAAACACAAGGATTAAATATGTGTACTTTATGTAATACTACTATACTTACAAGTAAAGAAGAAAATCAAGAAAACAGATGTCATGAATATTATCAGATGATAGGATAAGAGTAGTGTCAAATTGTTGGTGCTGGCTCAGTTCAAGGTCACCTGAGGGATGACGTCATCGAGGTCAATGACCTCACCGATGACGTCATCGATTGCGTCATCGATGACGTCATCACTAATGACGTCATTTCTATGACGTCACACCCATGACGTCACAGAAATGACGTGCTGATGACGTCATCACCCCTTACGTCATCAAAATGACGTCACCGACGCCACTGAGGTCAAGGTCACGCCGAAACTTAAAATTTTTTGGCACTTTTGCCGTTTCTCGCACTACGCTCTGAGTTTCAGTCAGAGTCCCCGTGACCTTGACCACTTGGAGCGAATTTTCGACGAGAAACGGCAAAAGTGCCAAGTTAAACTCGAGTTTCTGACATGACCCTGCCTAAATGGGCAATCGGTTATCCCTCAGGTGACCTTGAACCAGCACAACACCAACAATTTGATATTACTGTGACCTTGAAAACCTAACAACGGAGCGCCGACACCGATGCGCACCCCACGACAGTCACCGAGCGACTGACCTCCAGGCTCCGCGTACTCTAGGTATATCGGCTTGAGAGACTAAGACTCCAAACTGTCAGGAATGGGAGTAACTAACTGAATTTTGCAAGGAAAAGTCATCTCATCCAACATTCTAAACAAATCTCCATCAGTAAAACTTACATTAGTCTGTTTGGTATAAAACTTAGGGTGTCCGCGCAACAGTTTGCGCCACTTAGCTAAAGTCGAAACCCTTTTAACTTTGACTGGTGGACAGTGAGCAACTAATAAAGTCTTAACACGGCTAAGCTTCTTACCTAAAGCGTCCCGCGACATGGCTTCCCCTCACAAAAGTCCGCGCAATACTGAGAGACTGCTTGTAGCGCATGAGTGAAGGGAAAAGAGGTGGGGGAAACAGCAGGAGTGGGGGAAGGTCACAGTGGTGGGGGAAGGTGAGGTTGTACGCTGGAGTATCGCATCACTTCACCATGAGCTGTCCTACAGTCAACACACTGTTCTCTTGGCCCGAGTTGGCACTAGAAGAAACATTCCTGTACAGCTTAGGCTGTGAGGGGCGAGGAAGTAAAGTCAAAGTGGAAGTTTTGTTTAACTCCAAGATAAAGAGTCTTCTAAATAAACTAATTGTATCCCTGCAATCCCCAATAACTTTAGAGAAATACTACTTTATAAAGCGACACCTCACTCTTTGGCAAAACGAATTGGAAATGGAAAAGATCACAGTAGAACTAATCTAACTTAAAATCTGGACTGGACACTCATGGTAATACTACGTGGCGTGAAAACGCCACCCCAAACATTACAAGTTAGGTTAGTGAGGACCTCTGGTACGATAATTCGACGCCGGAGTTAAAGTGCGATGACCTTGAGTCAAAACACTGAAATACTACAAGTCGATATCGTCCCAGAGCACCTCTAGTACGATAATTCGACGCCGCAGTTAAAGTGTGATGACCTTGAGTCAAAACACAGAAATACTACAAGTCGATATCATCCCAGAGTTAAAGTGCAGTGACCTTGGGGAAAATCAGAGAAAAAAATCCAAACCAAGTTTGTCCAGAGTCCAAATGTAATGACCTTGAGGCAAAAATCTGTAAAACACTTACAGGAACAGAGTAGAAAAGTAGCGATGCTTACCGCATGCAAGCCTGAGACATACTGGTTGAGCGCCGTCGCGTAGCTTAGGGACTCGAATATGGTGGGGGTATTGTCAACACTTAGAGTAGAAGTGTAGTGGGTGACCTTGAACCAGACTTAGAGTAGAAGTGTAGTCGGTGACCTTGAACCACCCCTGAGGGGTGGACCTCCCCCCCCACCTCCACCCCCCCCCCACCTCCACCACCCCCACCTCCACCTCCACCCCCCCCCCCATGGGGGTGGACCTCCACCCCAGGGGTGGACCTCCGCCCCATGCCGCCCCTTCGGGGGAGACCGGTGGGGATATAAGGCGGCCCGGCCACAGCCGGCTCGCAGTCCGCTCCCGAGCGTTGAACGTGAACGATCGGGACGGACCGCCATAGGCCTCACTAAACACTGAAAGGCGCCTTCACTGTTTAGCGAAGTCTACTCTAACTTTAAGACTTGTATTATTTTTAAGACATTGCGCTTGCGTTTGGGTATTAGGAATTGTTTTATATGTGAGTGTTTTACTTGTACCCCATGTCTCCTATGTGTCTTGTTTGTGTTTTATCCTGTGTGTCTTGTTTTGTCTTTTATGCCATATGTGTTTAATGTGTATATGCTTGTTCCAGCACTTACCATGTTGAGCTCAACCTATTTTGTAAGTGTGTGTTATATCTATCTAAAGTGTATACGCTTGTTTTAGCACTCCCCCTTGAGCCTTTTTCACAGCTCAAAGTAAATTGTAATGATAGGGACGGGAGTAGGCCCCCGTGTAAAATTATTTTTTACCAACGTTAGCATGGGTCCTCTCAGGCATGCAATATTGCGGCTGGGTTGGGAACCGGTCCGTTTGTACGCTGGCATGCAGACCACAGCTGTGGCCAATTTGCGGCGGCCTCTGCACTCGGACCGAGGGCGTAAGCCACTAGGGCTGTCCTCAACCTCTCTCAAAATTACGTAAATGAAACTTTGTTAGCTATTTGTGTTTTTTGTCCCCAAGGCCCCCGAACATTCGTGGTTCGCCATGGATGTACGGGGGCCGAAATTTTTTAATGTTTGTATGGCCTTGACCTAGTAACGACTTATACAAATTTAATGCATTGCTAAACTTAAATATTAAAGATAGGGAACGGGAGTAGGCCCCCGTGTAAAATCATTTTATACCAATGTTAGCATGGGTCCTCTCAGGCAGGCAATATTGCGGCTGGGTTGGGAACCGGTCCGTTTGTACGCTGGCATGCAGACCACAGCTGTGGCCAATTTGCGGCGGCCTCTGCTCTCGGACCGAGGACGTAAGCCACTAGGGTTGTCCTCAACCTCTCTCAAAATTATGTAAATGACCTTTGTTAGCTTTTGAAAAAGTTATTTGTTAGCAATGCAGTAAATGTGTAAAAGTCTTGCGTGGTGAAGGACAGACAACATTGGAATGTTTGCTGTTGTCCATAGTTGAGTCTCTTTGGAGGCTACAGCGATGGCAACCTAAATGCCCCAGGTGGGGCTTTATTTTTTTAAAATTTTTCCGTGACCTTGACCTAAATACAGTAGTTTTCTAAATCCTTAATGGTTAGGTATTACTAACATACAAGTCTGCTGTTGTCCATAGTTGGGTCTCTTTGGAGGCTACAGCGATGGCAACCTAAATGCCCCAGGTGGGGCTTTATTTTTTAAAGTTATTTTGTGACCTTGACCTAATTATAGGAAAGACTGCTCCAGCATCCCCCCCCCAACCTCCACCCCACACCTCCACCCCACACCTCCACCCCACACCTCCACCCCACACCTCCACCCCACCCCACCCCCCCCTACCCCTACCCCTACCTCTACCTCTATACCCTAGGGTGGGGCTCACCCATGGTCGGTGGGGATATAAGGCGGCCGGGTTGCATGCACCTCTCATTGGACCACCAACACTCGTGTTGACCGGTGCTCCTGCTCTTTGCATCTTTATATTGCATCTTTATATTACATATTTTCACTTCACTTCTTCACTTTTAAAATGGGTTTAAAGGGTTTGAAATTGAAGAATTACCCTCCAGCTTCTGCTTCTTCTGCTAACCCCACTTCGGCTGTCCAGTCTACTCCGCCTTCTTCGTCTGGGACCACTACGATGCAGTACTCTGTCCTGCGGCAAGCGCTGGCTGTAATCACGACTGTGACCAGCCTTCTGCCATCGATGCCAGCGCTAACCAATACAACTGCCGCTGGGACCAGCCGAGGATTGATTTGTTCTCCAGCTGTCTCCCTTTCCTCGGACTCCAACTCGGATGCTGCCGTTTTCCAGACGGAGGAGGACGACAAGAAGAAGAAGAAGACTTCAAAGCCGAAGTACACCCCATACTCCCGTTCACAAAAAAACCTTTCATACACCAAATCCCAATGCCCTCTACCTCTATCCCCTATCCCACCAACACCTGTTAAACCACCCCGTCGATCCATCTTTTCTCCTGATGCTCCCTATCCTACTATTGATATGACATCCAAATTTACCTTACCAACCATCGACCTAACACGTTCTCCTACCCCACCCAAAATTGTTTGCTCCCTTCCTCTTCACCGCGTAAAGCGTTCTACCCCTATTCCTTCTAGCCAGCCTAAACCGGACAAGCTCCAAAACACTCCAGTAAAGCGTCCAACACAAAAACGTAAGCGTGTTAAAGTCCCTGCTGGCAAGGGTAATAAATGCGATTACGTGTATATGTCAAAAGACTTTGGGGTTCTTTGCTGTCAGAAGTTTGCTGTTTTAGATGAAGACCGTTGCCAAACGCACTTGAACAAAAATATCAATCTTCCGAGAGTAAGACCCTACAGTCTTAACAACATTAGGTCTAAAACATCCCAACCCAGACATCCCTACAGTCCGCAACCGCTTGATATTAGAAGACTTAAAGTGGATGAAAAATATTATTTTATTGTTCAAACTTATGGAGCTTTCGATGCCAAAGTAGAAATCATTGTAAAAGGTGATGGCAGCCTTCATACAATGAAAGTACCCGTTCGGATGGTACAAAGACAATTTTTCATCCATAAAAAAGGCTATCTAATACGAAGGGAAGGATGCCAATCTGTGTGGGAAATGGATTAGGATGTAGGCCTACCAAAAGAAATTCTAAATTGTTAGGTTGTGTTGGACGATATTTAAAAAACAAAAATTCTTCTTCCAAATTATTTTTTCCAAATTTAGTCCTAACCCTCTTAAAGTAAGGGAGAGGGGTATTATACAAGTCAACTAATAAAAAAAAAAAAAAAATACTTGACTTGTATAATACTTTAACCTGGCGGTGATGTAAAATCACTGGGACAATCTCAAACCGTGTCCTTGAGGGTAAAGACTAAGTGTTAATCTTTAACAAAAACCTCCAAACACTTGTGGTAAGCCACAAGTGTTTGGAGGTAAAAATTTTTCAAATTTTGAATGGCCTTGACCTATATTAACTATTCTGAAAAGTAAAGAGCTAACCTGGCAACCAAGGTTGTGTATCATGTGATACCCCCACTCTAACGTTTTGCTTAGCTTGTATGAGCTGTTCATTTTGCTTCAGTCTATTTCTGCGCTTGATACTAAACATGGCACCGTTCTCCTACAAAGGTGGTAAATACAACTTAGATGAACACACTGCATGGGAACTTTTAAGCGGTTTGAGAAGGGATGTTGAGTTTTGGATAAGACTTGATAGGGCTATGTTTACTTTATGTGTTATAAATGGACAAACCTTAAACATTACACACTACACTAAAATTGAATACAAAAATATAGACGAACTGTTCTCCTGGGTGTTTGAAGTAAGCAAGTTTATTGAAGAGAATAAGATTGAGGCCAAACTTATAATAACCAGGTTTGATACCAGGGAAGGTTGACCTTGAGCAACCCCCACCACAAAAATGGGTATATATAGGAGTGGTAATCCACTGTCCTCTCATTCTGCTTTACACTGTTAAGCCGAACGCTTCGCACCATGTCTGGCAACGCTTCAGCTTCTTCTTCTAACTCCACCTCAGGTGTTGGGCCAATCCGATCGGGGCCTTCATCAAGGAGTCGTGTCCGGTTCTCCGGCTTTGGTCCTGTGAGGAAGGAGTTGCGAAGCAGCGGAGCCTCTCAACCAACCACGACGGATGCATCAACTCAGACTTCACCAAGCATCATCGAGTGGTACAACGAAGTCATAGAGCAAAGGGACAGAATGCTAGAGAATACTCGCAGTGAGCTACTTCATATCCGGAGTAAATGGGAAAAACTAATTAGGAAGTGTGAAAGCCTGTTGGACAGTGATGATAGTGAGGATGAGAGTGGATAGGTGTGTGGGGTAAAGACTTGGACTGGGACTTGTGTGTTTGTATGAATGTGTGCGTGAATGTGAAATACAGAGCGGGGGATAGATCACTCTGTGGCAATGGACTAACATGCCACTTAGTGATCTATCCCCCGTTCTGGTAATGTTTTCGGATGGCCTTGACCCACTTTACCAAGGTTAGCTAGTACCCCCACCACTGATAAGTGTATATATACGGGTATTGATGTGCAGTTTGGTTATTCTGCTTTGTATCGCTTAGCTGAATACCGCACTTCAACATGGCTTCCAACTGCAAAACTTCTCGGGCTTCTTCTTCAAGAAGGCGTGCTGCCAACGTCCTGCCTGCTACTCGTGGACCTGCTCGACCATTCCATAGCATAACTGTTGCTCGGGCAAATGCTTGCAAAGCTCCGATGCTACGGACCTTGCTGGAGGTGAGCCAAGACGGGCAAGGCTTGCTCAGTCCTGGTCAACGGCAGGAGCAAGAAAGGCGTATGGCGTACTTCAGGCTGCAGGGTGTAGTTCCCAGCTTGAAGTTAGGCGATCCCAGAGTAGTAAGCATCAACGAGGCAGCAGACTACATATCACACCTTCACAGTGTTTTAGAAGTAAAGGATCAACAAATTGAAAACTTAAAAGAACAATTGAAACAATTTAACTTTAATCCGGTGGAGTTTGTAGAAACGGAGATGAGTGATAGTGACGATGAAGGTAGTGAATATATATTAGGTATGTAATGAAAAGACAGGGACATGTGTATGTGTGTGTATAGAATATAGAGCGGGGGATAGACTACTTTGCGGCAATGGACTAACATGCTGCTTAGTGGTCTATCCCCCGCTCAAAGGGTAGCATTGAATGACCTTGACCCACTTATAAGCAAGGACAACCGGTTAACTGGTATAAAAGAGGGGGGTCTGTACATCTTAATTTCATTCTGCTTTGGACTTTCCAGTAGAACGCTAGAAAAATGAGTGGATCTCTTCTTGGTGCCAACTTGGACAGGTATACTGTGATGGTGCATTATGAAAACTGTAGAGACATGTTGACGGCTGTGTATGAGTGTTTGGTGAGAAGGATTTTTCAAGAAAACTGCGAATTTATGTTAGCGTGGAAAAGAAACTTGTTTGTTGATGGTCATGCTACAATGCAAAGCATGAACCACCTCCATGTATTAAAGGTAGGACATCATAATTTGGACGAACTGGACGATATGTTTAGGGAGCTGGAGTGTTTGATACATCAGGAATGTAAACCTTGTGAAATTGAAATTTTTAAATTGGATATGGAATTAGAATGAAATGTGTTAAACAGGACTCGAACTTGGACTTGATGGAGGTTGTGTAGAACAGAGCGGGGGATAGATCACTTTGCGGCAATGGACTAGCATGCTGCTTAGTGGTCTATCCCCCGCTCGAAGGGTATTTTTACGTGACCTTGACCCACATAAATTGTATAGTTGGTGGGGGTATAAAAAGGGCAAACCAATTGGATAGATACACCACTTTCATACCATGGCTCCACTTGACAACACCGTGTTCCATCGCGACAGAATTCTTTCAATTCTGGAGGTAATACCTGTAGAAGTTATAGAAGCAGAGGACCAACTACCTGCGGTTGATCAGGAAGAGGAGGAGGAAGAAATAATGGATATTGAAACGGACTCTGACGAAGCTGGTTCAACGGACAATGAAGTGGACTTGAACGCCTACGAAACATTAGAGTCATCATCTGAGTCGGAAATGGAATTCCAATTGGAAATTGAAGAAGAGGAAGAAGAACAAGACACTCCTCATCGTCCAATGGATAGGATGTTAGTTGCCAGAAGAATTATGTATTGTCATCGCTGCCTATTCCGTGATGAGGATGATTCCGACTTTGATGGTGATGTTTCACCTTTGTAAAAGCTTAAACAAAAAGTTAAAAAAAAGAATGTGAGCGGGGGATAGAGCACTTTGTAGTAAATGATGCTGCTTAGTGCTCTATCCCCCGCTCAAAATAATAATTCCAAATGGCCTTGACCTATATAAATTTTGGTCAAACAGACGTCTTTAAAAAAACTTGTACAAATTATTGAATCTAGACCAAATATCATCAATTTATCAAGCCTACTGATAAATTTATTACAAACGGTTGTGTAAAGGCTAAATTTAGCACATGATTGATAACCTGTTTTATATGACGTCACTTTCCCCACCTATCTGCCTCGGATATAAAGGGTCCCGGTCGAGCGCGCTGCTCATTATTGCGTGGACATTCACAGAGTGTGCATTCAAAGCCAAACTGTTTGAAATGGCTCTTTGCGACATTTGTGGGGAAATCTTTCAAGACGAAGATCTTTTCACCCTACACAGAGAATTACATGAAGACGAAGATAGAAAAGAAGATATTACCATGGATGAAATAGACTTAGACTCAATTGACCGGTTTTTGGAAGAGCACCAGAAGCAGACGAACTACTGGGACAGCTATCTACAGCAAATGCAAAGAAGAAGACCTAGTGTGATACAATTTGCTGGTGCTGGACCATCTACTGCTACAAGACCTATTGAAGAAGAGGACACCGAAGAAGAGGACACCGAAGAAGAGGATATGGAAGAAGAAGAACTGGAAGATGTAAGACAACTGCGCACCACGGCCTTGCCAGGACGAGTTGTAACACATTTCAAAATTAATAACGTTCAATTGGAATTGGAAACATTCATAACCCAGGCTAAGGAACTTGTTGGTCAAACGTTGAGGGAAGAATTACAAAGGCTAAATTTTATTAAATTTGGAATGGTGTTAGAGGCTATGTTTAACAATACTGATGGTGAAACAGCATTGAGAGCATTCATTACCAAAAATCGAACCCTTACCTTCACCTCCGACATTGATGATATTATTGAAGAATGCTTGGAGGAACTTATAACCAAACTCCAAGAACATGAAGGAAGAGGATCTGGATGGACTTTGTCATCAATCGAAGGTATGGATGTTAGGGTTCATAAACATGGATATGGTTTAAGAGGTAGTAGTTTTATCCCTCTACCAAAGAAAATCCAAAACACTAACTCGTGTAGAAATGTTCAAAATGAGGGTAATGAATGTTTCAAGTATGCAATGCTAACCAAGTATGTTAAAAACAATCCTTGTAGAGTTGGTAGAGAATACTACGAGAATGAACACCGCTACAACTCTCAAGGTCTTACTTACCCAGTTACTTTAAAAGATATTGACAAATTTGAAAAGAAAAATCCTGGCGTTTCAGTCAATGTTTTTGGTCTGGATGATTCCAACAACGTTTATCCTTTGCGGGTAGTAAAGGTTGAGCAAAGAAACCACACGGATTTGCTATTGATAACTAAGGGTGAAATTTCCCATTATGTATGGATAAAAGACTTTGAAGCGTTAGTTGTAAAACAATTGACCAAAAGAGTAAATAGGATTACAGTTTGCAAGAGATGTTTCTGCTTTTCTTGGAAAGATTCAAGACGTGGAGGATTGGACTGGTTATTGGAACATAAAAGACTTTGCAACGAGAACTATGAAGTAAAGATAAGTCTTCCACCGCCTACCCGAGCTTCAATACAATTTAACAAGACAGTTCACCAATACCGAATTCCACTAGTGGTCTACGCAGATTTTGAATCAACGTTAGTACCACAGGAGCTGCCGGACGGCGAAGTGACTAGAAGAACAAAATATCAGTTGCATCAGCCCAACAGTTTTTGTTTACTAGTTAAATCAACCTTGTCTGAAAACCAATTGCAAGACTATGGTTTAACATCCACTCCAATACTCTACCGTGGTGAAGAAGCCGCTAAGTATTTTGTAGACCAACTGTACGATATTGCTGGAAAGGTTCAACGCTTGTTCGGTAATATTGTACCTATGGAACCTTTAAACCAAAATCAACAAGAAGAATACAACTTAGCGACAAGATGCTATTTATGCAAGAAGATGTTCAGTGAAGAAAATCCAAAAGCAAGAGATCACGATCACCTGACAGGGTTATACAGAGGAGCTGCTTGTAATTCATGCAATATAAATTACAAACTGCCAAACTTTATTCCTGTCGTTTTACACAATCTTAGCGGCTACGACTCCCACTTTATTATTCCAGAGTTAGGAAGAGATGATGGTAAAATTGATGTTCTTGCTACAACATTGGAAAAGTACATCAGCTTTTCAAAAACAATAGGTAAAATTAAACTTCGCTTCGTAGACTCTTACAGATTTATGCCATCTAGTTTAGCCAAATTGTCAGAGAACCTAAGAAGAGAAGACTTAAAAGAAACCAGCAAAATTGTATCTGAGGATAAATTGGACCTAGTATTACGGAAAGGAGTTTTCCCCTATGATTATATAACATCTACAGAAAAGTTTGAAGAAACCAGTCTGCCACCGATTGAAGCCTTCAACAGTAAATTAAACGAAAGTGAAATCTCCGTTGAAGACTACAATCATGCTTGTAATGTTTGGAACCAACTAAACATTCAAACCTTAGGGGAATATTCCGACTTTTATATAAAATTGGACGTAACTCTGCTGTGCGATGTGATGGAAGAATTTCGAAACACCTGCTTCTCCGCCTATGGACTGGACCCTCTACACTCGTACACATCTCCAGGATTAGCATGGCAAGCTATGCTAAAGTCAACCAACTGTCGATTGGAACTTCTAACAGATATAGATATGGTGCTCATGATGGAATCTGGTGTACGGGGCGGTTTGACACAAGCTGTAACACGTCATGTCAAAGCCAACAACAAGTACATCCCCGGCTTCGACGAGCAACAACCATCGGTCTACCTTGGCTACTTTGACGCAAACAACCTTTATGGTTGGGCAATGTCAAATCCGCTTCCCTACGCTGACTTCAAATGGATCGACCCGGCCACCATCGGAGACATCTCACAGATTCCAAAGGATGGTCCAAAAGGCTATATTTTGGACTGTGATTTTGAATACCCGGAGCACCTTCATGACCATCACTACGACTTACCTCTCCTAGCCAAGACTGAAGTTTCACCGACAGGAAGATGGCCAAAATTGATGATGACCTTGGAGAATAAAGATCGGTATGTGGCTCACTACTGGGTAGTTCAACAGGCTCTTGAATTGGGTCTACGTATAGTGAGAATTCATAGAGCAATTGAATTCACCCAGTCTTGTTGGTTGAAACCATATATTGATTCCAACACTACAAGAAGAGCTGCAGCGACAACAGCATTTGAAAAGAACTTCTATAAATTAATGAACAACGCCATCTTTGGAAAAACCTTGGAGAACAAAAGAAAACACAAAAACGTAAAATTAGTAAGTGATCCTAGGAAATTGGAAAAATTAGTGCAAAAACCAAATTTTGGAACATCCATGATTATAAACGAAAATCTAGTCGCTGTCAGTATGAAGAAAACAACAATAGTCATGGACCGTCCGTTATACATAGGTATGTCGATTTTGGACATCAGTAAAACCCTGATGTATGATTTCCATTATAACAAAATGGTTAAACACTACGGAAGGGAAAACATTGGAGTCGCATACATGGATACGGACGCGTTTATCTACTGGATAAAAACTTTGGACATGTATGAAGACCTAAGGACTTTTCCATACAAAGAAGATTTCGACTTTTCTGACTATCCGAAGAACCATCCAAATTTTAATGAAAGAAATAAAAAAGTAATTGGAAAATTCAAAGATGAAGCAAATGGAATGCCTTTAGAAGAAATAGTGGCGCTGATGGCGAAATTGTATTCATTTAAGATGTACCACGAGAACAACACACCGACAGTCAAGAAAGCAAAAGGAGTGAAGACATCTTATTTGAAAAAACACGTGACATTTGACCACTACAAGACTTGTTTGTTTGAAGATACTACGATATCAGCAACATTCAACAATATCCGAAGCTTCAAGCATCAAGTCTACAGTGTCACCGAAATTAAAAAAGCACTGTCAGCCCGGGATGATAAAAGACATATTATGCCCGACAAAATCCACACTCTTCCTTTCGGCCATTACTCCCTAAACCCTCTCAACTAGTAACCTATTCTTCGTCCTTCTACAACTTCGACCTTATTCCTTTCTCCTTCCGTAAAAAAATGGGGAACACGGCAAGTCCAACGCCGTGTTCCCCATTTTTTTACACAAGTTTGGATGACCTTGACCCATATAAATGATGTGAATATTTAAGACAACATTCATTGTGATTATACATGTGATACAACAAACATTGAAACCTGCAATATGAAGGACTTGAAGCAACAAATTGTCAACGAACTTCATAAACCTGCAAGAAGAAAGTTTCCACGAAGAAATACGGTGATAAAAGGAATTAATGATTTATATCAAGCAGATTTAATTGAAATGATTCCTTATAGCAAACAAAATAAAGGATATAAATACATATTGACTGTTATTAACTGTTTTTCAAAAATGGCAGATGCTTTACCACTAAAAGATAAAAGTGGCAAAAGTGTTACAAAAGCAATGGAAACAGCTATACAAAGAGACAAACATACTATTAAACATTTACAAACAGATGATGGAAAAGAATATTTTAATAAGGAATTTGCAAATTTAATGAAAAAACACAATATAAACCATTACTCAACCAATTCAGAGGTAAAAGCTTCAATAATCGAAAGATTCAACAGAACTTTAAAAAGTGCAATGTATAAAATGTTTTCCAACAGAGGATCGCACATATGGATTGACATGTTACCAAAACTTATAAACAATTACAATAACAAATTTCATAGGACTATCGGGATAAAACCAAACCAAGTAACTAGTAAAAATGAAAACCTTGTATTAAAACGTATAAAAATGAATACTAAACCAAAAATTGAAAAACTAAAGCCTAAAAAATTTAATGTGGGTGATAAAGTGCGAATAAGTAAATATAAAGGTGTATTCAGTAAAAGATATCTGCCAAATTGGACCAATGAGGTTTTTACTGTATTCAAAGTACAACCTACAGTACCCGAGACATATATTTTAAAAGATAATAAAGGACAATTGCTTGAAGGAGGGTTTTATGGACATGAAATGTTAAAATCAACAGTAGGCGATGTATATTTAGTTGAAAAGGTGTTGCAACGGAAAAAAGATAAGGTTAAAGTACGATGGTTAGGATTTAATAAGACAGAAGATTCTTGGATACCTAAAAAGGATTTGATATAACGATAGAGAATCATTTTAGGTTGAACCATTACAAAGGATGGAGATAGTACCACAAAAAGAGAGTTTTACTATTAATAATATAGATGAACTCACAGTGGATAATTCAGAATTCAATAGTGGGAAACATGGCAATTTGTTACCAAACACCGTTCGTTGTCTGGTTACCGGACCTTCCAACTGTGGAAAAACTAATGTAGTATTCAATTTGATTACAAACCCTAAAGGATTACGTTTTAACAATCTATATGTATTTTCAAAATCACTACAACAACCAAAGTATCAATTATTGGAAAAGATACTGACTAATGTGCCTGAAGTTAAATATTTAAAGTTTAATGCAAGCGAGAGTGTCATGCAACCACAAGAAGCTAAACCATTCTCTGTGTTCATATTTGACGATGTATCTTGTGAAAACCAAAACACAATAAGGAATTACTTCGCTATGGGTCGACATAACAACATAGATAGCATTTATATTGGTCAAACTTACAGCAAAATACCAAAACAACTCATTAGAGACAATGCAAACATGTTAATTTTATTTAAACAGGACGAAACCAACCTAAAACATATATATTTGGATCATGTAAATGCGGATATGACATTTGAACGATTTAAAGAGTTATGTGGAAAGGCTTGGGCTGAAAAGTATGGGTTCCTAACAATTATGAAGGAACAACCGCTAAACAATGGTCGATACAGGATAGGATTTGATAAATTTATATTAATACATTGAACGTGGTATAAAACATTCATTGTTGTACAACACGTCTTGCTACAAACATGGTTAACCAAGAAAAATTAGTAAAAGAAATAAAATCACTTAGTGATTCTATTCGGGCTAAAAACAGAGCATTGAAACTAGGTATTAGCGAGAGGGAGAAATTCCTTGAATCTACTTTTAAACCCATTACTGAACCCTTGAAACAATTAAACAAAAAATTCGCGAAACCTGTATTGGAAGGAGATGCGATTGCACCTATCACAAAGTTTGAAAGAGAAAGTGTAAAATATGAAGGTTTTAGTGATGAAGACCCGGAATCCTCTACATACAGCGGCTTTACCGGAGCAGAATCTGAAAGAGAGCTAGAATCACCAGGATATAGTGAAAGGGGACCTGAAGAAGCACCAACTGCTAGTGAAGAGGAAAAAAGAGAAGAGGCAAGAGAAGGACCGTCAAACATAAGCTTGTTGGGTGAAAACATTCATAACAAAGGACCTTTAGGAAGGAAATACATGGTAAAAATGTTACTCGGAACAATTCCTAATAAGAATTACCATAGTTATGGAGCGAGATTAACAAAAGATGGTTTAATGATAGGTAATAGCCCGTTAAACGTTGACGAACATGATAATATTGTCATTGGTGATCAAAGGTATAAGGGCACAAAAGGATTATTTGAATTATTATTTGAAAATAAGCCTTCAGTATCGTTAGTGAAAGAAAAAGACATGGAAGCATATAAAAATATTTTGGAACAGACAAATGCATATAGGAGAAAGTATTTACCTGACCAGCCTCCTTTTAGATCTAAGTCTTTAAAATATAAAGAATTTGTATCCAAGTTAATACCAACTAGAAGACAAACAATGCCGTTAACACAAAGAAAACCTGTAAAACGAAGATTTATGGCATCCACTTTGGATGTAAGTGCTCAGGAACGAAGAAAAAGAAGTAAGTCCGTTACGGGTACAGGTTTAATGAAGAAACTATATAACACAAATGTGATTTATTACAATAATATCAATAAATTGGTGGATAGAATGAAACTAATACATGAAGCTAAAGAAGCGGGTCATACTGGATTGGAAAACGAATGGGTGGCTTTAGTGGATGAACTCCAAAACCGTGGGGTAATCTCATAAAAATGCGTTACTCCCTAGAATACTATTCAGTTGCACCATGAGTGTTGACAAGTTCGGACGTTACTCCTCGGATGGGTTATATTATGCCAATAGTTTAAAAAGAAGTGCTGGTTTACCACAAACACCTGATGGAGATTATGATATGAGTAATAAAAGGTTAAAAAACATAAAAGATCCTACGGATGAAAACGATGCAATAAATTTAAAAATATTAAAGGAAAAGATATCGCCAACATTAAGACTACAAAATAACACATATGACGCAGAAGATCATAGAATCATCAACATTGGAAAACCAAATCAAAACGGTGATGCGATAAACAAAGGTTATTTGTCATCTGAATTAAAAAATACGTTAAAATTCAACGGGAAAACGTATAGTGCCAACAATAAACGTATATCCAACGTAGATGACCCTAAAGATGCAAAAGACAGCGTAAATAGACGCTATTTACATTCCTTGATACCTGAAAAGACAAAAGATGGATTTTCTTTTTATAAATTTGTTATTAATGATATAGGTTATCCAAAAACTGAAAACGATGCTGTAAATCTGAAATATATAAAAGATCATTGTGTCACACGTGATGTAGGAGTTATCGATTGTTTTGGTAATTGTCTGGCGAATGTAAAAGATGGTACAGCACCATCAGATGGTGCAACAGTTGGTCAAATGAAAGAGAATTTAAAACAAGAGACATCTGGATTTGTAAAACAAGACCAAGTGGTATCACGGCAGGGGGATGTGTTTGTACAAGGAAATGAAAAGTTTATATTACTTGAACAAAAGGATAACGTTTTTGATGGACATAGATTAAAGAATAATGTTTGGGATGGTAAAGGAAAACAATTGATAAATATAGCTCCCGCATCATTGCCTGGTAATGTTGTTACTTTTGAACAGATAATACAATTAGAGCCAGGTGGACATAGATGGTGGAATTGTGATAACAAACGATTAACAAGAGTTGCAGACCCTGATTATGTAGATAACGCTGTAAATGTTAATTTTCTTGTTAAAGTGATAGGTAATATAATGTTTGATATGCATAATTATATTGCAAGCGGACAATATAATCATGTTGATGAGAAAATGAGAAATTCATGGATAAAACAAGAAATCCTTTTTAAGTATTTTTTTAATAAAACAACACAACTTTTAGGATCCACATTTTGGGGTCCTTTTAGTATTTAATTGATCCAAATCATAAATAACATCATTTATGTTGAACTTGTCGTAGAGGTAACACATAAGTTGCGAATTTCAATTATAAAAGTGCATTATGACATTTCAATATATCAGTCCATATCGAGACACTGTAAGGAAAGGAGGTGGGATCACGTCCACAGCGGTTTCTCTATTAAGTAAAGCCTTAAATCGAATTCCAGTAGGATCCATAGTAAATAGAGCGATAGACGCATTACCATACGAATTTCATATACCAGGAGGTTATCAGTATTGCGGACCAGGAACTAAATTGAAAAAACGACTGGAAAGAGGTGATCCAGGCATAAACAAGTTAGATCAGGCTTGTAAAGAACACGATATTGCATATTCCACGTTTGCCGATTCAAAAAATAGATCGATAGCAGACAGAAAGCTTGCGGACATAGCTTGGCAACGAGTAAAATCAAGTGACGCTAGCATAGCAGAAAAAGCAGCAGCTTTAGCAGTAACAGCAGGTATGAAGGCTAAAACAGCAGTAGGAGGTGGAAAAAGGAGGAGAAGAAGGGTAAAAAGCAAGTCAACCACAAGAAAACATGGAGGAAATATAAGAAGACGACGATCTAGCAGAAAAGGCAGGAAGAAGCCCACCGTGTGGTCAATGGTAAAAAACGGGGCAGGTCTTTACCTAAGACCTTATCGTGCATATTAAATGAAAAAAATCAATTGGTCATACCACATAAATCATTAACCAATATTGAATTATTTAAATATATTTCCTGTTTAAAAATACCATTTTTCCGCGGTGTGTTTATGAAAGACAGTTTACCAAAGAAAATGTGGCAAAATGAGACTGGAATTGTAAATTTGGATAATGCTGAAGGGCCTGGCACCCATTGGGTTTGTTATAAGAAACTAAATAACAATGTATATTATTTTGATAGTTTCGGTAATTTGCCACCACCAAAAGAACTTCAAAATTACTTTAAATCTGCTAAAAACATATATTATAACTATAAAAGAGAACAACCTGATAATACTTCAATATGCGGCCATTTATGTTTGGAATTTCTAGCTAAAAGTATCAGTCACTATTGAGATGTCTTCCTATACGGTATCATTAACAGGAAAATCGTCCACTTTACGAAGTATCCTTTTTCCAGCGTTACGCTTGCAAAAAGGAAGGTTTTGGGAGGCGGCACTATTGGATTTTACAACTTACAACTCTATTCCCAATGTTACGGAAGGTAAAAATAACGTATTGCATTATTATAAGGGAAAAGATGCCAGTGGGAAATTTACAGACTTACAAGAGTGCAGGTTACCCACAGGTTCTTATGAAATTGATCATATAAATGAATTTTTGCAAACTAAAATGGGAAAAGACAATATAACATTAAAAGGTAATAATAATACGATGAAAGCTGAAATTACTTCCAAATATTATATAGATTTTACTCAACCAAACTCAATTGGTGATTTATTAGGATTTTCCAACGATGAGCCTGTTTTAGAACCAGATGTAACACATTCCGGTAAGAAAACAGTAACAATATTAAAAGTCAATAGTATAGACATAACTTGTAACATTATACAAGGAGCTTACAGGGATGGGGCTAACACCCATATCATACATACATTTTACCCAAGTGTACCACCTGGATTTAAAATTGTTGAAAAGCCACAAAACCTGGTATATCTACCGTTGAACACCACTTTCATTTCAGACATCGTGTTGAGCGTATTGGATCAAGACGGTAACTTGGTAGACTTCAGAGAAGAGCCTATTACGATTAGATTACATTTAAAATCGACACTTTAATACAAAACCATGGGTTTAACATTTAAAAACGAACAACCTACGGGAAACCGCATTAGTAGCTCTTCAGCTGTGGAGGAGTTAACACGCGAGAACATTCATTTCTTAGAGAGAGTTGGATTAAAATTAACCGATTATGGATATACTGGATATAGCGCAGGGTCCAACATTCGACGAAACCCTATGGGAAAAAGAATATCACACCCACAACCCTTACACTTCATCGAAATTAAACAATAACGATGAAATTCGTATTCCCATACAACATCAAGACATTTACACACTACCATGTGAAAGTTACTTGTATATTGAAGGAAAAGTTACTAAAAAGGACGGTACTACTACTGGTACAACAGTTCCATTTATAAATAATCCTATGGCTTTCCTTTATGATGAAATTAGATATGAAATATCAGGTGTAACAGTTGATTCTACTAAAAAAGTAGGTATTACAACAACTTTAAAAGGGATAACATCTACATCACCTAATGAAACCAATTTACTTCAACCTGCCGGATGGGTTTTACCTGAACATGATACAATCACTCCAAATACAAATGGATATTTTGATTTTCATATCCCATTACGTTTGTTGATTGGATTTGCTGAAGACTATAAAAAAATAATATTAAATGTTAAACAAGAATTAGTTTTATTGAGATCTTCTAACGATAAAGACATTATTAAAGCTCCAGATGGTACAACAGATGCAAACTTAGAATGGAAATTAACATTAGACAAAATTGTATGGAGAGTTCCACATGTTAAATTAGCTGACGAGCATAGAATGCTACTATTAAGGAAGTTAAAGGCTGATCGTGATATTGTAATTCCTTTTAGAAGTTGGGAATTCCATGAACATCCAAGCTTGCCAGCTACGGATCGTCACACTTGGACTGTTAAAACATCTAATTACGTAGAACGAGCCAGGTATATTATATTTGGTTTACAAACAGGTAGGAGGGACAGCATCACAAAACATGCAGGCAAGTTTGATCATTGCAACTTAAAAAATATTAAAGTTTATTTGAATTCACAATTTTTCCCCTATGACAATTTGAATGTGTCATTCGCTAATAAAAAGTACAGTATATTATACGATATGTATGCGAGATTCCAAAATTCATATTACGGTAAAACAAATACACCTTTACTATCACCAGAAGAATACTTAGATGGTTACACAATAGTTGTAATTGATTGTTCTAAAAATGAATCAGTAAAATCATCAAGTGTTGACATAAAGATTGAAATGGAGTTTACTGCAACTATACCTGCAAATACAACTGCATACTGTTTAATTCTACATGATAAAATTGTAACATACACACCTTTAACTGGAATTGTTAAGAATGTACTGTAAAAACCGGTTTTGTTTCATTCCGCGAGTATAAAAGCAGAGCGTACAGGCCGCTCCTCATCAGTTTGTTGCCTACTGTTGTATGGGTAGCATCGTATTCAATATGGCTTCTCCTAGTGGTACACCTGAAAATGTGGTAGATATTGAGAAGGAGATATCTGAGTTTTTAGATCCTCAAGGTCACCAGGAAGGAGGTGAACAAAACGTTTGCGGACAACTTCACGCCAGTAATAATGTTGAAGAAAAAGGTAAAAGAAGAAAGAATATACAAAAGAGAAAAAGGGATATTGAAGATAATATTTCTCCAAACATATTGAGTGAGGTATTTTTGCGAATATTTTACCCAATCTCTTCCAGTTTGGACAAAAGTGTTTTAATCGGTGTTATGAAATCGACAGATTATTCCCCTACTGTAATTTTAACTCATGGACCCAAAATGATTTTGTTTACGGACAGTGCTTGGGAATCGTTTATGAAACACTTGCATCTGCTAGAATGCTATTTAAGTAGTAACATGTTTGGAAGAAAGACAAGAGTAGGACTTTTGGATTCAAATGTGGAAATCGATATTATTAAGCATCGTGGTGATCATCAGCTGCGGTTTAGAGACACAACAAGACATGATAACAAAATTCAACTTAATCGAGAGGAGTTTTTCATTTTAACTTGTGCTACTGAACCAATAACAAGATATTTGAGACAACTGGTGTTTTCAAGTTCGATTATTAAAGATTATCTGGAAGACACTTTGGACAAACAACCGGACGCACCTATATTATATGGACCTGTGGATACTTCTATATTTAATAGAGTTCCTCATGAAGTACAGATGTGGAGACAATTGGAAAAGTACGCTCAACTACATAAGAAATCAGTAAAACAGGAAGAAGAGGAAGATGGAGGAGAAGAATCAAGTGTTAGTGATGAAAATGAAAACAAGGAAAATATAAAGATGGAAACTTAAATGACAATGGTTAGTTTTTAAAACAATAACCAACATTTTGTGGGGTTAGGCCTATTGGGGACGGTGCCCACGTTAAATATACACCAACGCGCCAACAACTGTACGGCCTGGTATAAAAGTAGTACCTACCGTGGTGTGGAAATCAGTTGACCTCCTGACTTCGTAATGAGCAGACGTGTGACCTTCAAAATGGACAAGGGAGAAGAAGAACAAGTAAATTCCAAGCCTGGTATTATTGAGTTTCAAGCGTTTCGTGGTAATGATGATAGATTCATTATAAAAGAACTTGTGTTTTTGGACATGAATACAAGTGTTCCTTATTCGTTTTTATTTAAACCACCATGTTCTTATTCGTCTTTAACTAGTAAAGCCGCTACTACCAACAGATGGATTTCAAAACACTTCCATCATATCGATTGGTATGATGGTTTTACAAGTTACACGGACTTGTATCACATTATGCATCACTTTTCAGACAAGTTTACCAATATCTACACAAAGGGGCTGGAAAAGAAAAGATGGATCGAAGGATTTACTCATGTTCCGGTTAATGATGTGGAATTGGATAAGAATTATCAATACATGCTGGAAACCATATGTATTTGTACAAAAAGCCCAGAACATGATAAAGATAGACATTGCGCTTTGAAAAATGCCTATAAACCTTCAAAGTGGGGAATTGGGGAGTGGTGGGGGTAACAGAGAGTATATAAGTGGGGAGCAGACAGGGACCTGGCATGAGTATTACTCGAGATTCCGAGACGACAACATCTCCGAGCAAGAAGACGATCTGTAACCTGACCATGGCATCTCACCAGTTCCTTCAGACTTTGGTCGAGCAGTTCAATGCTCACTCCAAGTCAACAATATTACCTGTAAAGAAGTGCTCGGAACTAAAAGACGAGAAGAACTACATAATCCATGCTATGAAGAAGATAGAGACTACAGTTGGGGAGGCCATCTGCTGCAGTCTCAGCGAGGCACCGTTTACTCCGGGGGATGAACCAAAGTTCCAGGTGTACCTGCCCAAGAGATTTGTCCATCTTCTACAAAACGAGGATCTTCGCTCTATTCAACCCGGGTGTCTATACCTGGTGTCCCACGGCTGCACGGGTAGCAATTCTACAGAGTTGACCATCCACATCGCTGACAAGCAGCAGTGTTAGATTTAAGTTTTAATGTTGTACATATGTTGTTGTTGTAATGTTTTATAAATAAACGAATCATAAAAGACAAAAAAATAAAAAAACAAAAAAATGCAACATATCAATATGTGACAAACTTCACGTATTGATATGTTGCATTTTTTTTAAAAATTCGCGGGTGACCTTGACCTTTGACCTTTGCATTTCACAACTACCCCCACTACCGTAATTACCCCCACTACCGCACTAGGATTCAAACCTGCTTGGATGCGAAAAACGGTCAGTCTGTTGCCAACTAGCAAACGATGAGCACCTTGTACGAGCTTTGCTTACAACGAGTTATAACTGACGCATCTTTATTCCAGACGGCTTTACGAGATAATATCCCTATAACAGTAAAACAGGATATTGAAGAGTACAAGAAAGATAATAGAGGGTATTCGGGATACTCCTGGTATAGGTTCCAAGACGGGGAAAAGTTTTGTAGGCCTTGTGGCAATGCTGCCGTCAGAGACCTTCGACGGTTCGTACAGGAAGGTGGTAGAAAACAGTTCGGATTTCTAGCACCGATGTTTAGATTTGAAAACTACAAGGACACCTGTGCTATTTGTTCCATCCCACTGTATCAATGTAAAAGTTTAGAAGTGTTTAATTGGATCTTCCATACCCCCACCACCATTACCCCCACCACTTTTTCATGTACCTCTGAACGCTGTGCCTCGGCTTCATTTCTACTCCAGCAGCCGACCTAGCAACATCAGGATGTCTCTGAACGTCAGTTGCGCAAGTTACGAGGAGGTGAGCATCAAGACTCAGCAGGAGCTAAACGATATGTACAAGGAGTTGCAGCTCATGGTGGCACGAGGCTACCGTATAAACGTGCAAGTTTACGCTTGCAACATACGGAACACCCGGCAGTCAAAAGAAGAGCCTGGACACTCCTCCACGGCTTCCTCACCGGCGTCGATGAAGACCGAGCCAGACAACTTGGACTACTTCAGCTGACTAGCAGTTGTCTTCCTTGTTCTTACAATAATAGAATATGTATATTTTTTCATTATATTAAAGAAGTAAAAGAGCAAAAACACCTATCTTGTTACTGACATATGAGCTCAGTAACGAGATAGGTTTTTTTAAAAGACAATTTGGATGACCTTGAAACTTCCCCCTCCACTGCTTTGCCACCCCCACCACTTGACTATTGATGTACATGGCACATCACAATTGGAAACCTCATTCCATCTTCAACAGCCAAACCGACAACGTCAACAATGGCAAACCTACCAACGGATAAAACATGTCCTCACGTTTGCTGTGACTTCGTCCACGAGTTGGAGAAGAGGATGCAGGAGAGGGCGATACGAAGAAAGCAGATACACTCAGAAAATATCATGATAGTCAACGGCTATCTTTTATTGTTCGGCCTTATTATGGTTGTACTTTTCATACTGTATGGCATAGTCACATGTGTCGGCAAGGTTGCAGAAGAAAACGCTCGCCACCATCAATTGGAAAGTTTCAATGTTACTTTGTAGGTTTTCCTTTTTTAAAACTTCGTTTGGATGACCTTGAAAATTCCCCCACTACTCCACCACACCCCCCACCACTTCACCATGTTCCTGCATGAGCATCACATCAACCGTCATTCCTTGTCCGACAAGCAACCATGGCAGACAACAACACCATCAGCCAAGCTGACTCCACTACTGATGTCGGTACAAGTACGGGTTGGACACTGTCGATCGATAGTGTACACTATTTGGAAACGATTTGCGAATGGATGAAGGAAATACTGCGGGACAACCCTGGGATCATAATACAAATGAATTTAAATTATGATTGGTCGTAAGTCAGAATGCAAGGGGACGATAACAACGGTCAACAATCTCCACAATATTCGCCCATGTCCCCGATCTACCCTTACGGCGAGTCTGACGTCGATGAAGATGAGGCTAATGAGGATGTGGGGGACAACGAGGCTGAAGAGGAGTAACCTTCATTCCTTTTTTTTAAAACCCAAATTGGATGACCTTGAGAATTCCCCCTCCACTATTTCCTTTTTTTTAAAACCCAAATTAAATGACCTTGAAAACACCCCCTCCACATACTTTTGGTTTACCCCCTCTACTTTTCAATACTGTTACCACAGTCTGTAGCTCACATCATTCCTTGCTTAGCTATCATGGCGGACAGCACTCTTTCTCGAGTTGACTCCACTACGGATGAAGAATGGCCATTTTCCTGGAATGTTCATCTGCAAGACTCGGCAGAAGTGGATATGTTGCATGAGAAATTGGTGTATGTATTAAACGAAAACCCCAACATTGAATGTAGAATGACTATGGATTTCGATGCGACAGGGGTCCACACTCAACCTTCCACTTCCAGCCAGCCTGAACCTCAGCTACAGCCGAAGAACTTTACACATCTTTACACTCCAATACGGCCGGAGGATGTGGTTATCAGCGAGGCAGACTCTACTACAAGTTATATTGAGCCAACGAATTGGAAGCTTGTTGTTGACACCTTACACAAGGTGGACTTAGTATGTGACAAATTAAAGGAATTGATGATGCAAGATCCTGGTCTTCGTTTTAAAATTGATTTGTTTTTCATCTGGGGAGCACCTGCACGGGGCTCTTCGTCTGACAGCTCTCTAAGTACAACGGACGAGGAGGAGGAGGACGACTAGTTATCTTTTTTAAAACTCCGTTTGGATGGCCTTGACCTTTCCCCCTCCACTGAGTTTATTTAAGGTGCACTCTCAATGACTGCAGCATCATTTCATCGCGCACCTTCACCACAGCAACATGGAGAGTCAACTCAACTACTGTTGCGAACAGAAATGTTTTTCATGGCCAAATGACATTGATGTTGCGGATGGCCTGGCGTGTAGAAAATGTGAAGCTTTTGGTCAATGCATGTGTAAGTGCAAGTCTTGGAAGAAGCCGAAACCGGAGTTGAAGACATTCCATGTGTACCAGATGAGAGGGCATAAGTACACTTGTTGCCCTGAACGTTGCATTGAATTCACACTAAAACAGCTAACTGGCTGCAAATTGTGCAACAATCATTTTGCAGGTTTTTGCAAACATTATTTAGGAGCCTGTCAGTACAGATCAACTTGGCATACAGAAGCACTCACTATCAATGGAATCGCTATAGATACACAAGAGTAGTCTTTCTACTCTTTTCTTTTTTAAAACTCCATTTGGATGACCTTGACCTTTCCCCCTCCACCCACCTTAGTTTATATAAACCCCATTCCCACTGACCACAGCATCACTTCATCGTGCTCCCTCGTCAAAGCAACATCAGCTATGGAAAGTAAGCGCATCTCATGTTGCGAGCATAGGTGTTTGGAGATACAAGGCGTCACATATTGTGCAAAGAAGCGTTGGGAGGAAGAGACGGGGACAACCTATTGCTGTGAGGATAAGTGTTTCCTCTTACCAAAGTGGCAAGTGGATGGGCTGGCCTGCCGGCAATGTGAATGCTTCGGATGTTGCAGGTGTAGATGCAAGAACCAACAGCTGCCACCACCGGTACTACAAACTTTCAAAATCTACAAATCCAAATACTTTTATACTTGTTGTCCGCAGCGGTGTATTAAATTTCACTTCTCCAATCTTACCAATTGTCGGAAATGCTACGGACAACCTGATGGGTGGTGCACCTGTTTTCTGGACTCCTGCCGCTACAGATCGGATTGGTTTACAGATCCGTTAGAAATTGATGAGGTCGCCCAGGAAGCACAAGAGTAGTCTTTCTACTCTTCAACTTTTTTAAAACTCCATTTGGATGACCTTGAGATTTCCCCCTCCACTTCCCCATATACCTAGAGTACACAGAGCCTGACAGTCAGTCACTCGGTGGCTGTCGTGGGGTGCGCATCGGTGTCGGCGCTCCGTTGTTAGGTTTTCAAGGTCACAGTAATATCAAATTGTTGGTGTTGTGCTGGTTCAAGGTCACCTGAGGGTCACCCATTTAGGCAGGGTCATGTCAGAAACTCGAGTTTAACTTGGCACTTTTGCTGTTTCTCGTCGAAAATTCGCTCCAAGTGGTCAAGGTCACGGGGACTCGGACTGAAACTCGGAGCGTAGTGCGAGAAACGGCAAAAGTGCCAAAAAATTTTAAGTTTTGGCGTGACCTTGACCTTAGTGGTGTCGGTGACGTCATTTTGATGACATAAGGGGTGATGACGTCATCAGCACGTCATTTCTGTGACGTCATGGGTGTGACGTCATCGAAATGACGTCATTGGTGATGACGTCATCGATGACGCAATCGATGACGTCATCGATGACGTCATCGGTGAGGTCATTGACCTCGATGACGTCATCCCTCAGGTGACCTTGAACTGAGCCAGCACCAACAATTTGACACTACTGATAAGATACAAATTTTGTTATCTCTAGTTTTTAAGGTTACTGTATTTGTTTAAAAATCGACTTGAAAATGGTCTAAGACCGAAACTAGTTGTCGATAAAATAAAATGTTTTAAAATGAAAAAGGGTACTTTGTTTCAAAATGTTCATTGAATTAATAATATTAGTAGCCCTACAAACAAAAGTCTTCAATTTTCAATATATATATATATATATATATATATATATATATATATATATATATATATTGAAAATTGATATATACATAGTATTTAGTCTCGTTATAAATAAACTAAGTACTTTTTTTAATTTTTAAAACATTTTTATTTTACTGACAACTAGTTTTGTTCCTATTAACCTCACATCATGAATGAGAGGTTAATTAAGACATGATTATGACCTAAATAGGAACGAAACTAGTTGTCAGTAAAATAAATACCCCCATCGCAGCAGACCTGCATAATCAGCAAATTTCCAATGGAATTTCAGATTATTTACTTTCCCCATAAAAACACCATAGGATCGAGTATGTAGGTTTGCTGCCATTGAGTGTCTTAGAAAATCTAAGTTAATCAATAATTGGTGAATGTAAACACAAAATTGTATCCAAGCTCTGGCAATTTTTTATTTTCCCCATAAATCCCATGGGAATGAGTATGTATGTTTGCCGCCATATGGGTTTTGTAAGCAAGTATAAGTTAAGCCCTATCTAGATAATGTACATACAAAATATGATTAAATTATGTCAATAAATAAGCAAGATATAAGGTTTTCTCGATTTCCCATAAGAATAACATGGAAAACACATTTTTGGGTTTTCTCCGTAACCATTTAAGCTAAGTTAAAAATTCAAAATACCATATTGTTTGTTTTTTTAAGCTTTTTTGAATGGTTTCAGTTAAAATTTATGAATTTTGAAAATTAAGGTCCAAAAATGCCAAAAACCCATTTTAGACCCTTTTGAAACCCCATAAAACCCCGTTCCCATAACCCGACAATACTGGTTCGCGAACTCATGAAAATAGACCGACCTGGTCTTACACCTTCATACCAGATTTCATAAAAATCTGAGGTCTCCTTCAAAAGTTATCGGTACCACGGACACATATATATCTACTGTATATACTTATATATGAAAATGAACGAATGGTGTTTTTGGCTTCTGGGGACCTCAAAATGAAAAAGTAAAGTGGTCCCGGGCTTCGGTCTTACCATGGCTACCAATTATTGATTAACATAGATTTTCTAACAACACCCCATGGCAGCAAACCTACATACACGATCCTATGGTGTTTTTATGGGGATAGTAAATAATCTGAAATTTGTTGGAAATTTCCTGAGTACGCATGTCTGCTGCGGCGGGGGTATTTAAATTTTCCCCACAAACACCATGGGGCTGGGTATGTAGGTTTGCCGCCTTTTGGATGTTGTAAGCAAATATCAGTTAAACCCTACCTAGTGAAGGTACAAACCCAATTATACCAAGTTGTGTCGATAAATAAATGAGATACAGGGTTCTATTGATTTCCCATAAGATTAACATAGGAAACCTATTTTTAGCTTTTCTCCGGAATATGTTGAGCTAAAAGCTTCAAAATTAAAAATACTAAATTGTTTGTTTTTTAAGCTCTTTTAATTGGTTTAGTTATTATTGTTGAATTTTGAAAATTTAGGTCCAAAAATGCTTAAAACCCATTTTTGACCTCTATGAAACCCCATAAAACTCCGTTCCCAAAACCCGACCATGCTAGTTCGCGAACTCATGAAAATAGACCTGGTCTTACACCTTCATACCAAATTTCATCAAAATCGACGGACACACCTATATATTAAAACCAATATTTTTTACCATAAATGGATGTATTTCAACCAAATGAAGCTAAACACCAAGTTACATCCAATAATTGGTTAATAAGTGGAATACATCCTTACTCTCCATTAGGTTAACATTGGAGCCCCAAAATACAATGTACAGTACTGTCTTTAAACTTTTTAATATCTAACGAATCTCAGTGACGAATGGAGATAGAGCAAAGCTTCAATGTACTAAATTGTGTGGTGTGTGTTTTTTTGAGCTAATTCCGGTGTGAAAATCAAAATTTAAAACTTTTTGAAATAACTTATGAAAAATGCCAAAAATCCATTTTTGGGGTACAAAACCCGTAAAAACTACCACTTCCAGGACAGGTTGATATATCTGGTTTATGAACTCATTAGAATAAAGGTAAGATTACACATCTCTACCAAATTTTGTCTCGATCAGACCGATTTTAGGAGAGTTATCGTTAAACACATATATATTTAGGGACATGTAATATATATAATGTAATTTTGTATATATAATAATGTTTTATATATATATATATATATATATATATATATATATATATATATATATATATATATATATATATATATATATATATATATATATATATATATAAACGACTTTTATTTTTGGCCTCTGGGCACCTCAAAATGAAAAAGAAATGGTCCTGGGCTTGGGTCTTACCATGAGACCTACGGTAATAGCTTCCTCCCTATGAGAAATTTGCTAAAAGCTCTTACAATAAAATTTGGGATTAGCCTACATAGTACTTTTTTATTGTGTTTTATTTGTTTAAGATACCAAAAGACAGGGTCTTTCAAGCCGAAATATGCCAGTTACTATGTAGAGATAAAAGTGGGAGTCTATTGTGTAATCCATAAAAAATTGTGGCGCAGGAAATCTAAGTTCTATTTACTCAAAACTATGTACTTACGTCCAACGACAGGGAATTTCTCGAGTGAATGTATTGTTGTTTGTCTTTGTGCAAATCAGTCCTTCAGCTGCTTTGCATAACACTGAAAAATATAAATATTTTTTACTACAAACTGATATTTAGTTACCATAAACTTTTATATTCCTTATCAAATTTGGAATTGTTTTGCTGAAACATGAAATTATTCACATTTATTTGCACATAGTATTGGGAAAATATTTACCATAAATCATCTGCAAACAGCAAAAATTGGTTTAATTGATCTTTCAACCATTGATTACTGCAGAAGCCCTCAAATCCGGCCACTTTGGTACCCCACCGGCCGGATTTGAAAATGGTCAGATTAACCGGCCAGTTTATTAAATGGGTTAAATAGAGTCATGTATGTGTGTTCCAACAATGAACTATTAGGGTGTAGGCCTATTTAACAATGAAGGGTCATATTTGCCAGGGTATCGACTTTGTAACAATCATAATTTGCTCACTCAGACGTTGTAATAATGACGAATAATAATGAGAACCGTTCTTCTCAGCTCAAGAGGCTCGAGACAAAAACACTCTGGAACTCAGAGGTAACGAAATCCCATCCTTGTTCCAACAAGGCGCACTAGACCCCTCTGAATTCTGTCCAGTGCCTCATGGGCGGACTTACGGGGGTGCCCGGCACCCCCGGTTTTTTAATGATTTAAAAAATTTCCGTCATACTTTTGTAATAATGTTTTTGTATTAGATGAAAAAAGTTTTTGGACAGTAAACTAGTAAGTTTTAACAAGTAAGACGTAAGCAGACAAGTCGTGTAATCGAAACAAGAACTGTTGTAAAAGACAATTAAACAATATTTTGAATATAATGCGGTCGCGTTTGTGTGCGACACTACGACGTTTCTGGTCAACTACAGTACACTGTACGGTTTCCGGCGAAGGCGAGTACTGTCCCTGCTCTAACGCTCTCTCCCTCCCTCCCCCCTCTCATCATTTACCACTGGTGACTGAAATTCTCTGAATACAATGAACATCTGTGGATATAGTTGTTATATTATTATTATTATTATTATTTGGTTGAACCCTACATGACAGTTGTACCATCGTTGTTCAGAGGCCAGTATTCGGTTTGGTTATTAAATAAGTGCAGTGTATAGCACTTTTGATTTTAATACTTATTTAAAGTTATTTACTTATACTTACTTATTATTTTTATTAGTTACTTGTATCTTTGGAAAGGTTGACGAATATAAGAGGCTTATTGGTAAAGAGACATTAATAACTATGAAAAATAAAACTACTTTCGTTATACTCATCAGTCAACTCTAAACTAATCACTATCAACTCACAAACAAAACAATCTTTTATTGGTATCTTTTTTCTTGTTAAAGTTTGCACAGTGTGTGTCAATAAAATAATGTTAGCCTACTTTTAATTTAATTTGCTATGACCATTTTTATATTGCTTAGTTCTTTTGTATGGAAATTAATCAAACTAATCAAATTGGCTTGAAGGTTAAACGTACGTTAACAATCTTCATAAAAAAATACCCTTTCAAGATTCTTAAAACGCTTTTTCTAGCTACAGTTAAAATCAATATTCTAGGATGGTTTTCAATATAAAATTCCAAACTAGATTGGCAGTTTTCTCAACTGAAATGAGCTATAATTAAATTTTAGGGGTTTATTTTTGTAATAATAAATTAAGCATAGTACTTGTTTGTTATAGGCTACAAAAGCCACTAGTTCTTTTTAGGTTATTTTGAATTGTCGTTGTCTTAAATGAAAAATATAAAGACACACACACACATAAATTGAAAGAAGACTATTTACTGGACCTTGTGTGAAAACTTCATGTTTCTAAGTTTTACAGTTTTTTACTTGTGCTTTCTTGAACAAATGAATGGATGAATAAAAAGTTTATTGCGAGAAAAATTATACACAATTAATAAAAATTCCCCAAATGGGTAGAAGTATGTAGCTGGGGAAATAGCTTGGGGCTTAAAGTCATCCATGTCACCTATAGTAGTGAAAGCATCTCCTACCGAAACCGTGACGCTGCACTCTGGGTTAAGTTAGTTATGTTATATATAGACGGTCTTTCGTATGACTTATTGTTACCGTGAGATTTGTTTTTAGTTAGTGAAAGTATTTCTGACCTATACATCAATAACAGAAATAATAACAGCTTGCTGTAAACTTGGCTGATTACGTGTATCAAGCCCGGTGTCGGGACCGCGTGCGGAGATGCGTTTGCCGCGATCACCGGTGACATGGGTTTAAGAAAAAATAACTCAAAACTCCTAAAACTTAGAAAAGTGAAATTTTTACACAAAGCTCAGTAAATCCTTTTTTTCAATTTATGTGTTTGTTACAGATCCCAGTTCAAGATAACATTAAAAAGCTGGCTTATGAATACGTAACAGACAAGTGCCTAAACATGTAGGGCCTACTCGGGATAGGCCTAAAAACTGCCATTTAAGTAGGATTTGGTGTTTGAATGAGCGTACAATGACTCATACTTTAGGATAGCTGGCACCCCCAAAGATTTTGACCAAAATCCGCCCATGCAGTGCCTCAATGTCCATTTCTCCAGAATGGACACCAAATCACTGATGCACGTTCAAGTACAGGACGCACAAGTTTCTTGTAAAGTGTGGGCCTAATTAGTGTAGAGGGTGAAGCAAAATCGTATTAAGTTCTGAAGATGAAACACATTCGTTTACAAGATTTTGTGGTGATGTGACATATGTGATCTGAAGGGTTTGGGGATGAAGATATGACAACACCGAGGGTTCTGAATGTATCGACTTTTGCCAAAACTGAATTATTTAGTGTATTTGTACGGGATTAAGTTTGAGCCACGAGAGAATGAAAGGACTGCACATTTATTGGTGTTAAGTGCCAAACCATTCACCACACTCCACTGCTAACCATAGCGAAAGAATTCTGAAGTTGGACGCAATCATATAGCTAAACTTCATATAGCAATCATAGAACTTAGCTGAATTCTTGCATGTAATTATTAATGTATGTAATTAATTTTGCTCTCATTGACATATATAAATAAATCATCTGTGGAGGCAACTCTTTCAAAGATCTTGAGGTCATTAGCAAATAGTAGAAACTGGGATGGTAGATTATTGCCAACATGGTTGATGAAGAGTGTGAAGAGGAACGGTGCCAGATGGGATCCTTGTGGGACACCATACAGAACAGGGATGGGCTTTGAACAACTTGGTTAGTATTGAAGCGAACTATCAAAGAACGATTTTTAAAGTAGCTCTCCATCCAAGTCCAAACAAACATCTATGTACATTATACCCCTGCAGTTGGGCTATCAGTAAATCATGGCAGACCCGGTTGAATGCCTTAGAAAAGTCAAGGTACCTATACACAATCGACCTACATTCTCAAACTGAAGGCAGACAATATGTATTCCTCCATCACAACCAAGTTTGTCATTGTAGACTTCCTACTGCTGCTGCTAAGATGCCAGAACATTCTTGAAGGTGAACGCAAGTTTTTCCAGTACAAGTGCCTCAAAGACTTTTGCAAGGGCAGGTTGAATGGCAATTGGCCTGTAATAAGACACATCAATACCTGATTTCAATACTGACACCAGTTAGCTTGTCTTCAGAAAGGCAGGAAAAATACCACGGCATGTGAGCGCATTGAAGAAAACTGAAAGGTTCGGGGCCAGGACATAGGCACTCTGCTTCAGGAGACCTGGAGGAATATTGTCAGGTCAATCTAAGCATCAGGTTGTAACTCAACCATCTAACCGTAAACCATTCAGTCACTTTTTTGGATAGCGATGTAGGTCTAAGTTACACTGATCTGTTGTTGATCGTTGACCGTCCCTTTCTGAAGTTGTAACGAAGGGGGTATAAGTCCCCGACAGCTTCCAAGGCAAAAGTCAGGCAGGAACAGATCAGCTTCTCTAACAGCTTCCCAGCCATATCCTACGTGCAAAGAGGCCTGTGGGATGACGGCAGCTCAGGATCACCTTTTCCAGGGAGTCAGAACATTGTCAAAGAACAACACAAAATAAACTTAAACTACCAAAGTTTGTTTTTTGAGGTGTAAATTAATTGTGAGAAGAAGCAGACTTTGTTAGACCTAAAATAGCATCATAAAAAATGCTGCCATATACAAAATCAGAAAGGAAGGTATTTTTTGGCTATTGAATTGTGGGAATAAGCGTTTTAAATGTTGCAAAAAACATTGATTTTGTTGTCATTATCATAGCTGTACATAAATATGACGGAGGTTTACAGTTAGATTGTTAGGTATGTTAGATTATTATTATGATACATTTCCTGCCTCAATAGGGCCCTATCATTGTTTATTCGATTGTTTAATCGGACAATTTTAATCGCAAAATCAAAATGTTAACATCTATACTAACGATAGTGTAGGATAACAAAGTTTCGCCCTAAACGAAGTAGTATCGCAAAATGTCTCTACAAACAGCAGAAAATTTATGATTTGACAATGGATTCTCCCACAGCTATGTAAGCATGTATGAAACAATAACTAGGTAAACCTATCAGCTCTTAGAACTGGCTCAATGTCCTGGCATTAACACAAGTGATGGATTGAGGTTGGGCTCAATTTAGTCTTAACTTATATTGTTAAATCTTTACCTTCAGCTTTATTTTGAGGAGTGCACCCTCTTGGTTGTTGAGTTTTTGGGTCAATATATGTATCTATCACATCAGGGTGAGGACAGATAAATTGTCCTATTCTCAATTTACTACAATCTACTTCATAGGTTCCAGCATCTTTAGCATCTACCATTCCTAGAAGAAGTACTAGAAATTGTAATGAAGTCTCCATCCTCATAGCTGTACATAATTTTATATCCTTACTAAAATGCGTAAGTTGTAACAAAATTATGAAAACACATCCTATGTCAGAATTGTATTAAAATTTCTTAACATTGAGATTGTGACAGTTCTTTTGATTGAGGTTATGTTCGATCATTTATTATTATTATTTTCTCTTAATCTAAAAAAAAGAATACCAATGAGCGCGCTCATAAGTATCCACCGCAAAGCGGTTTGTTTATGTTTTTTTCTACCAGGTGAAAATTCCAGACACTTTATTTGTGGGATTGTCACTTGATAGGTAAAAACATAAACAAGCCGCTTTGCGGTGGATACTTGTGAAAGCCCATGGAGGCGAAACTTCGTTATCCGTCTCCACCGTTATTATCGATGTGGAAATTTCGATATTGCGATTGAAATTGTGCGATGAAAACAAACGAATCAACAACGATACTGAGATAAGAAATGTATCATAATGGCGAAGAAATGTATCGATGGCGATTGCCGTCGATAAATAAATAAAATAAAAATAAAATAAAATAAAATAATAATAATCTAACCTAACAGTGTAACTGTAAACCTCCGTCACTTTTATTGACAGCGATGTGTATAACAACAAAATCAATGGTGTTTGGAAACATTTAAAACGCATATTCCCTATATACAATAGCAAAAAAAACCTTTCTGATTTGTATTTGGCAGCATTTGTGGGTTGTGTGGTGTGACGCCATTTTAGATCTATTACGAAGTCTGCTTCTTCTCACACTTTAGATGCAGCAACAAAATAGACTTGGTTAGTTTATTTTGTGTTGTTCTTTGGTTACAGGTTACATTAGTTACAATTTTTACTTTTTTGTTGTTGTTATTTTCAGTTACTTGTTTGAATATATTTGTTTTATTGACAAAAGGTCTGTTTAACTTAATTATATTAGAACGAAACTAAATCAGGTGATGTAATCGTATCGTGTAATTGTATCATCGATATAATAGCAATTTCACTCGCAATATCAAAATTTCCACATCGATAATAACGGTGGAGACAGATAACGAAGTTTCGCCGACATGGAACGCCATCATTGGGCTTGTTCCTTGTTAAATTAAAACTGTCAGTACAATTATTCATACATAACTGCATTAACAACATGAAATGCCATGGTCTTGGACTCGATTTTTTATATTCATAACCGATTCTGGGTAATAAGCTAAGTTATTGACTATAATAAAAATGATAATATCATTGGTATGAGGAACTTCCTTTGGACTCTTTCTATATCCCCTGTAAGGTAAATCTGGTGAGGGGACCAAACAACGCTGTAATATTCAAGTTGTGGTCTAACCAGGCAGCAGTATATAGGCTTCTTAAGGCTTGGATGTCTGGAAAGGAGCGAGAAACTCTGAAGAGTAATCCAAGATGTGTTGCCCCCAGCTCATGTCGGTTACAAATGTCTATCCAAAGTTCTTAGTTTGCACTACCCAACATAATTCCTCTGATGCTATAGTCAAACACAATAGGGCATTTGACTCGGTGGAATGACATAACAACAGATTTGTCCGTATTGAGTGGCGTCTTGTTTACGCTGCAACAATGCTCAGTCAAGTTGATGTCATCCTGCAAACGGGCCGAATCGTGGTCGGATGTTATCTTCAAGTCATCTGCAACGAGGAGGCGATTGAATTTGATGGACGATGTCACATCATTGATGTAGAGATTAAATGATCGGACCAAGACGTGACCCATGAGGGACACCGGATGAAGCAGGAAAACTATCAGATAATTCGTTTTTGTACCTAGAAGACTACGACCATGTAAGTAGCTATCAATCCACTTGAGGAGGTGCCCTGAAAATCCATATGCTTTGAGCTAGCAAACAAATACGGTGACTTACTCTGTTAAAGGCCTTTGAGAAGTCTAGTGCAACAGCGTCGACTTTGCTTTTGTTGAGAGAAGGCCTAAAAAACATGCGTTTCAAATGACACCAGGTTTGTTGTTGTTGACCTGTTAGACATAATCCCGTGTTGATTGTTGTGTATCATGCCTCTGACTCTAAACGTAATCATACCAAGCACAGTATTTTCAAACACCTTCGCCAACACTGGCAGAATCGTCACGGGTCTGTAATTCCTCACTTGGTCAGTTGGGCCACTCTTGTGAATTGGCACGACAATTCCAATCTTGAATACCGTTGGGAGGATACCTTTGAGACAATGACCTATTAAATAGGTGTGCCAGGGGTTCAGGATGGAGAGCTGCACAGTGTTTAACAACTGCGGGTGGAATAGAATCGGATCCAGGGCCTTTGTTTGCACCAAGACCCATAAGTTCCATCAGTACATCATCTCTGTAGTAATGCGATAGGTAAAGATAGGATCTTGAGGAGGAATACTGGAACAATCAGGTTGAACCGTGTTGTCCGCAGGAGTGTAAACTGATGCAAAAATGTTGGCGAACATATTTGTAATGTCTGTGCAATTATGTGAAGGGATTTAATCGAGTCGCATAGTAGAGGGTGACGTGACAGACCTATTTGAGTGAGGAATGTAATTAGGGGTTTTTATTAATTAAACTAATACCTATTATGATATTGTAGCAAAAGGCTGTGGGAGTCCTTACAGTACTAAATAGTTATTATTATTAAGTTCACTGTATTATCATTGTTTTTGGAAAAAAGTCTAATGTAAAATGCTATACAGTTGGTTCCCTTGGTTCAATAAATAAATATATTGTATATCTAAGAGATATAACTGCGAAAATCAATGTTAAGAGCACTGTCACCGTTGAATATTGATATAATAAACACCTCTTCGGTGAGCCCCTCCAGTAGACACTGGGCTGCCAGACGACAGGGGATGCCAGCCATGCAACGATTAATCTTCTTATTCTTTAATACGTGATCTTAATTGGAGGCATGTCAACCAACGAATGTTTAATGGGGATGGTTGGTGTGTTTTGTCTTGGCATTGAGTTTATGCTGGTGCGTAAAGGTGGTTCTTTACAATCCTTATCGACATTCAGAGGGTATGCTGGGCTACATCCTTAGCAATGCCTATGGGGATGTTTAGTGATTTCATTGTCTTCAAGAAAAATTCCGGGATCGTTCCCCGTGCTCCCACCATCAGGCCGATGACCTTTAGCTCTCTAAGACCGTACTGTTCTTTGAAATAGGGTACCGTGGGGTTGTAGATGGCTAATTTTTCTTGATGTACTATCTCGGGTTGATCTGCCTTGTCTTCAAACCGAACGGTTGGATCAATAATCACCCCCTTTCTGGTTATTTTGTCGAAGGCCAAAATATCAGCACGACGATGGGACCCGTTGTAAAATAGATGTAAATAGTATCTAGAGTCAATGCTGTCACCATTGAATATAGATACTGAAAATGGTCGAACCTGCCGAGAGAAGCGAACTAAAATATAAAAACTTTCGCAGTTGCATGGAAAACCCCAAAGCCGGCCAATATTTGGCAAACTAGAAAAAAACTATAAACAAAAGCTCGTCTGCTATCCGCATTCCGCACGCCAACTCTTCTCATCTAATATCAAACTTTACTGCTCAACTTCCACTTTTTCAAGATTTGTTGTTGAAATGGTGAGTATTGGAATCGTCTTATATAAACTTAGAATTGACATTAAAATAGTCTTGGATCGGAATTTTTTCCTTGTATATTATTTTAGTAATCTCGGAGCACAATAGGCTTACTAAACGGCCTTAGTAGCTTGTGGACCTCAAAATTTTAATCAGCTTTTTTCATTTCCTTCAATATAAAAGCCTAAAATCTTGAAATAATATAAATGAATTGGCCTCTTTCTCAAAAATGTTTGATAAGCCTAAAGTTTTTCTAACATAACAATCACAGGGTGACTTGTGGGTTCCGGACGTTTTTTAAATGAGCAGCTTTGGCCTAAGTTAATTTTCTTTTTAACCCTGCAATGGTGAAGCATGGCCTTTGAGACCAAGCCAAATTTCAGTAGTTCACCAATGAGCCGATATGTTGTGTTCACTGTCGCTAAAGTTATGTGAAAACTCCATTCAGTGTTAACTTAAGCCTAGGGCTAGGCTACTTACCTTCAGCTGCCGGGGCATATGAAATTTGTTCGACATTGGGTGGTGGTGTGAAGCATCCACGAGCTGTCCCGTTCAGCGAAGTCACTAAAAGCGTGAATGGTCTGGAGCACCATTCACGCACCCTCCCTTTTGCTGTAAACTCACCCAAAACTGTTGGCCTTCTCTATGCTGACGACACCTCCCTAATTAATGCCGCCAACAACACTAATGCTTTGGAGCAATTAGTAAATGACACTCTGAAAGTTGCCTCCGATTGGTTCTGTGCCAACGGCCTCTTACTCAATGAGGAAAAAACTGAAAATGTAATTTTTAGCCTGAGAAATTTTGACATCAATGGTCCAAATTGTAATGTCACTGATAAATTCAAATTTCTTGGACTGTACATTGATAGGCAACTGACCTGGAACTCACATGTAGAATTCATTTTAAAAAGATTAAGTAGAGTAATTTATTTGTTGAGTCAACTCAAATCTTGTGTACCTGCCAACTATGTAAGAATGAGTTATTTTGCCTTTTTCCAATCTTTGTTAAAATATGGTTTGCTTTTTTGGGGTAACGCTAGTAGCGTCAACGATGTTTTGATATTGCAAAAGAAGGCCGTCCGTATATTATCTGATGCATCTCCCAGGGAACACTGCAAGCCTCTTTTCGTAAATTTAAACATCAGCACTGTAATTAAGTTGTATATTTATGAACTAGCCAATTATTCAATGAAGAACTTGGTAAACTGCACCCTCAACAAAGACATACACTCCTTCAACACTAGGAGTAAAAATCATTTAAGTTTCCAATTTTGCAGACTCAGTAAGTCGTTGGGCAGCCATATTGTTCTCTCTAAGAAAGTATATAATAAGCTGTACAACCACATTGCCATGTATCCTGCTGATAAGTTCTTGAAGAAACTAAACAATTGGTTGGTCAAAAACCCTTTCTATAACATCAATGAATTTTTTGAATGCAAAGAAATAATATTGTAATTTTGCTAAGGAGGCCAATTATTTCTTTTGTATTACTGTCTTGAACATTTCATATTTATATTGTATTCTTCTGGCTAGTTACCACACCACACCACTGTATTTTCAGCCTTTTCTGTATTAACCGGATACTGCATAAGTTTTGTTGAACGTATTAACCAGACAATGTTTTTACTGCCACTGACTCTTGTCCATGCATGTATTTGCCGATGACAATAAATATATTCATTATTCATTATTCACTAACGTCACCACTTGTTTTCTGGCTACACTAATTTTCGGTCTGTTCGAATGCTGTGTCACCAGATCATAGGATAGAGAAAACTCACACCTAATTGAATTTAATGTACTTAATAGGCCTATATAATAATTTTTAGAAAACCTCAGTATTGTTTGATATTCTCATTTTGCTTTTTTTACAAATATTTAATAATATGCGTAATCAAAATATTGACATCGCATTTTCATAAAATCTAAAATAAATTTTGTTCCCTATTTTTTTTTTTTTTTTTTTTTTTTAATTTGGAAAAAGAAACTCATTGAATATACAGGGCACAGGGGAACCTTGATACGAGGTATATTCGGAAAGTAAGTTCCGTTTTTAAATAAAAAAAGAACAAGTACAGATACAGCAAAAAAATTTATTGCATTCATATCTACAACTCTTGCATTACTTTTCGACATAACTCCCGTGATTTTCCAGGCATTTGTCATAGCGTGGCACAAGTTTTTGTATACCCTCTTCGTAGAATTTTGCCGCCTGTTTAGTCAACCATGATGTAAAACGTTCTTTCAGCTCTTTGTCGCTGTTTAACTGCTGACTGCCAAGGAAAGACTTCAATCAATAAAGATGTTTATTGCAAAACGCTCAAGAAACTGTGCCGCGCAATACAGAACAAGCGTCGAGGAATGCTGACAAAAGGCGTGGTTTTCATTCACGATAATGCTCGACCACACACTGCCAATGTGTCAAAATCACTCCTTCAGGGCTTTGGCTGGGACGTGTTTGACCATCCGACGTACAGCCCCGACCTCGCTCCTAGCGACTTTCATTTGTTTCTCCATCTGAAGTCTTTCCTTGGCGGTCAGCGGTTAAACAGCGACGAAGAGCTGAAAGAATGTGTTACATCATGGTTGACTACACAGGCGGCAAAAATCTACGAAGAGGGTATACAAAAACTTGTGCCACGCTATGACAAATGCCTGGAAAATCACGGGAGTTATGTCGAAAAATAATGTAAGAGTTATAGATTTGAATGCAATGCATTTTTGGGCTGTATCTGTACTTGTTCTTTTTTTATTTAAAAACGGAACTTACTTTCCGAATATACCTCGTATATTGAACCTGGTACAATAATGGCACTTTTTACATCTCACATTCACCATTTTAAATAAATTTACCAGAATTCTCCCTGTAACTCCAGCAATAACGACACAACAACCATTTAAAATTCGATTCCCACAAGTTACTCTGTATGTGTTAGTGTTTTAGTACTTTAGAATCTATATATTATTAGGCAAGCATGTTTCATTTCCTACTTTTTTCTCAGCTTGTGTGCATTGTAGGAAAAATCCGAGCAACGTTTAGAAAAGTATTGTGCTGTAGATGAGCAGAATCACGTTTTAATTAACACCGGCCCTCAGGGCTACGCCCTGCAGGCTCTCAAAGTTTCAATGTTAATCTTATGAGAGAAGATAATTGACTGAATCATTAGACAGCTGTTGTAATACGGGGCGAATGGTAGCAAATCAGGAAGAACAGATGTTTCAGTTAGGTTATATTGTCTTCACGAATTTGGTCCAGACAGTCCAGTTGCACTGAAAAAATTTTGGTTGAATTTCTACCAGGAGGCGATCTCTAGTAAACCTTATTTTACAAAACAATACTGCACAGAGAATAATAACAGTAAAGCAGTACAGTAATCTTCCTGTAATCCGGCATCCTATGATCCGGCATGCTAGATAATCCTGCACAACTTTCAGAAAAAATGTTGTGCATTTTTCCTTGGACAAGTCCTCTTTTTAGAGCATAAAAGTAAGTCCGGGCGGAATTTTAAGAAACTCTCCATTTATCCGGCTTTTTTAGAAATAGCAAAATGATTATCTGTATTTTTTTGTTTATACCAACCAACTCCTAAGAGGTTGAGGAAATAAATTGTTATTTCATCCAGATCGCTACTAAATTGACACTCATTTTATTTAAAATGTTTAATCTAGTACAAAAAGTAAAAGTGATGTTATGTTTTTCAGAGATGGCTTTCTATTTCGATGGCTTCCAGCTTAGTTTGATTAACGTGACCATTGGTTTTTTTTTATATAAATTGATTAGTTGGTAACGCCCAAGAGGAAATAGTCTTTTAATGATAGCTTAAAGTCACTTTTTTGAAATTTAGAGAATTGTTAAAAGGCGAAACTCTCCCCCAAACAAAAAGTCATTTAATAATAAGTTAATTAAATAGTTTTTTTCAAGAATTATAATTTTATTGTAATTTAATATGAATTTTCAAATTGCTTTCTTTATGGACCTTATAAGGACGACATTTTAATGTTTAATTGTTTACACAATTTTGAAAAGGCCTAAATGTAATTATTGTAGTGAGCATTGATTAGCTTCTGTAATTTACTACGTGCTCTGGACATTTTGCAATTATTTTCCCCCTCATATTTTTTTTGTACTTCTTTAAAAGTTAGACCTATATAAAAATTAAATGACAAAAACCTACTGTTTTGGTAAAATCTTATTTCTAGCCCGAATATTTAATTTAATTAATTGCCTACAGTATTCAAAATTTTCACCTTGAACTGTTGTAAGAAAATCGTTTGAAAACAAAAGGGGTTGGATAAAATTTTTAAAGTTCAAAAAAATTTTTTAAAACTTATGACTTTTGCATCCTGGAGATCATCATGTAAACCAAAATCACAAGAACTAACAATTTTAACGATTCTAAATTTATGCATATTAAAAATGTTATTAATGGTGAAAAGTAATTTGAATGCTTTCACCGAAGGAAACTTTGAACACAAACACAAGATTCAAGAAACATTTTCTATACCCAATACACCGTCTATATTATTGTATTATTTTATGGTTTTAAAAACTAACAATACTGATTGTGTTTTCCTTATTATTAGCAAATTTACCTATAGGAAATACGCTATTTATTACTCCTCCCAGTATCCAAAATGTTGGCCGTTCCATTCAACGCCTGTTCCCGCCAAGGTTGGATATGAGAAGTTCTACTGGATCTTATTTGTTTAGTAGTTCCTTTTTTGTAATTTTAATTTTTTGTAAATTTTCCTGATAAGTTAAAATTTTTCATATTAGATTCCAAGTTTTAGCTTCACAAATAGTTCAACAATAGTTATAAAACCACCCTTGTCTAGGTTTGATTAAATATAATGTAGTTCAGGCTAATCAATGCGTCTGTATAAAAATTTCTTGTGTTTCCAAACAGAGGATTAGGCTAAATAATTTTGATGTTATTGAAAGCTAGTCAATATCCCCGGAAATACCCCACCCCACTGTTAAAGGGTTACCAACTTAAAAAATGAAGAGAAATATTGAGAAGACTGTATTTTTTGTAAGTACAGTTAATTAAAAAGGTATTGTAATGTTATTCACTAATGTTATTCCTCAGTAAATTGACAAAAAATTCAAGTAATACATGTTTTGAAATGTAGTATTGTGTTTAAATGTATTTAAAGCTTAGTTGCAATCTCCATTAGTTTATGTTGTACACTTAGGAACTCATCAGAACTCATGTAGATAAAATCATCAAATGGCAAAATAGCACCACTAGAGATGAGATTCAAGTAGCGTAGTCTGCATTGTATATATAACAAACTCTGCTATTTGACATAATGTATTATAACTTATTTTAAAACTTATAATACTGTAGAGATTCAATATTCCGATCTAATTGGGACCAAGTGTAGTTTGAAAATCAATTTATTTTAATAATCAAACATGAACATAATTTACCATTTAAATTCCCAAATCCATTAGAAAAATAGTTTATGTAATTGTATGTACTGGGCATCCACAAAGTCTTGCCCTGACTTCATAGCTTTGATGTACGGACTCTTACAGGCCGGTATTACACAATCATAGGACTCCGTACTGTATAATGTTAAGAGTTTTTACCTTTCTTCCTATTCCTGGTATTAAACTATAAGAGTAGTATTATATAATCGGTACTTTGTATACAGTCTTTAAAGATATAATTAAAATTTAATTCCAAGTTAATACAACCCGTCACCAGCATTTGACTCCCACCAAAGTTTTACTGTCTATTTAGTTGTGTCTCTTAGAATGCATTAGCTAATATTGACATTGTGTATATCATTTATAGTGTCTTGGCTAAGTTTTGCCCTTGTAATCATTGTATTTTTGCTTAGGATGCTAGCAGAAAAACAGAAACAATTAAAGAAACCCATTCTCTCTTATTGTTTTTTAGTGTCCTTAATTAAACAGAACAAGCTATCTTGTTGTAGCCAAATCTGTTTTAGAGTTATTTTAGCTACCTACTCTTGCTCAAGTGGCATTAATGTTCAATTTTTTTATTGTCTTTTTTTATTTAATTGGGACTGGTTAACCTATGACTAAACAAAAGCAATATTCTAATAGTCATCACCGTTGTTTTGTGTCTGTGATAGCTCTTGAGAAAATAGCAAAAAAAGAGATTTTGTTTTAATCTTTTATGATTGAAATTATTATACTGTATAGTATTTACTTCTAAGATACAGATTCACTTACTTACCCAATCTACTTTTTTTTTAAATATTGAAAGCCACAATGGTCATTTTTATTTACATTTCTTTTTCATAATAAAAAAAAGTTATCAATAACTCACACTCATAATTGAGGTTTCGGAAATGACCTTGGATTGAGGATTTAGATCTGAGAAGAGACCTGGAGACCATGAACAATGAATTCTGTGACATTAAACCACAACTCTAAAAACAAAACCAAAAGTACAAAAACTACCACCGTGGAGGTCTTTTAAAACTTGACTATATACAATATTGCTTTTTCCAGTACTCTTTACTTAACAGAAAAGAGGCCGCTCATGAAGATAGTATTTGGAGTGTGGCTTGGGGTCGGATGAAGAAGAAGAAGCCAGAGAACGAAGATGGAAATGAAAGTGAAGAAGCTATGAATGGTGATGAATCAAGAAGGTAAGTACAATTATTTGTCATATAAGTCTTATTTTAGACAAATTGCAACATTTAAAACAATGTAAAGTAGAAGTCTGATTACTTGAGCCCAGTGTTGGGTAAACTACTTTTTAAAAGTAGTTAGCTACAATTACAACTAACTTATTTTCTTCAAAAAGGAGCTAAACTACACTACAACTACTTTTTTTAAAAAGTAGCTAGCTACAACTACAACAAAAAAGTAGGTAGCTACTTTTTCACTACTTTACAAAAAGTCATAATAGAATATTTTGGTCATGTGGTTTAGACAAATGTCCATCAAAACGCCAAAAAATTATGCGTACACACTAACATACATACATTGATTGACAGCCATTTGTATAATACCAATGTGAATATAGGCCATACCATTATAGAATATACAGGGTGTCTCTGAACTCTCTACTGACCTTTTAAGGTATTATTCCTGACAAGTCAAAATATCATATTTAAAATTTCCAAAACACAATAGTTACCCGTACAGCCGCCATTTTGTATTTTTTAAGGAATAATTTTTAATTTAAGAGCAGCTTGACGTAATAAAATGAAATTTGTTACACATCTTTTTGAAGTGAAGATCTTGTTGCAATAAAATAATAAATTTTTTATCATTGATATTTTCAAAATGGCGGGCTTTTAAAATCTTTCACCTTAAATTGCATAAAAACTACATTAGGTAGAAAAATTTATGTTCTTATGAGTTTTTTGGCAATTCAATTTAAAATCCAACGATGTAAAAATTATGAAAATTGGTTCATAAATAAGCGAGATAGAGCAATTTATCAGAGGCTAGTCACGGTCGTACCGCTTCACCGAGAGCAGTTTTGGTAATAAAACCATTGTTGAGCCGGCGCCGCGGCCGCGCTTTTCGCGCGGCAACCCGCTCAGGTGCGTGACTATTTGTATTAAAATCACTCTATCTCACTTATTCATAAACCGATTTTCATAACATTTACATTTTTGTATTTTATATTAAATTTCCCAAAAATCACATTAGAACATAAACTTTGCTACCTTATCTAGTTTTTGTGCAATTCAAGGTTAAAAATTTTTAACAGCCGCCATTTTGAAAGTATGAGTGATAAAAAATTTATTATTTTTTCCCAGCAAGGTTTTTAATTTAAAAAGCTGTGTACAAAATTTCAAATTATTACGTCAAGCCGTTCTTAAATTAAAAATTGTTCTTTAAAAAATACAAAATGGCTGCAGTTTGGGTAACTATGAAGTTTTGGGAATTTTAAATATGATATTTTGACTTGTCTTTGGTTCAGGAATAATACCTCAAAAGGTCGGTAGAGAGTTCAGAGACACCCTGTATATATGCTCAAAATTTCCATTTTCTAGTACTTTATGAAGTTTGAAAAACTGATTGTAAGGTGTCCACGGTAAAACCAACTGAGACTGCGATTTAGAGTAGACATCAGTGCCATTGCAAATAAACTGTGTTTTTAATACTGCTAGTGAAGCTAACACTTCATTAGCATTAATAACTTTGTAAAGTTATTGTAACACAAAACAATGGCAAGAGATCGGAATAACTTAACCTCAAACATCAACTCCAACTCAAAAGGTAGACGACAGACAACGACAACCAAACGTTTTCAAGCGTACTACTTATACTGACTGTTCGTACACAGAGTCAACAAGTAATAGTGGTGAAATTTTGTTTTTCTTTGTATTCGGTAACTATTCAAAGTAGCGTAATTGGGTTATTTCCATTAGTTAAAATTTTTTGGCATTTCATTACCAAATGTAGCGTGAAAAGTAGCGTGATTCACGCTACATATTAGCCTCAAAATGTAGCGACGCTACAATATTAGTTGCTACTTTGAAAAGTAGCGTCGTTACACTACAAACTACAAAAAAAGTAACGCTCCACTCCCCAACACTGCTTGAGCCAAACAGGACCATTGTTATCAAGGATAACTCAGATAATACTGAGAGAGCAAGGGTGAAGTCAACCTTTTAAACGTATTGAAATTTTAAAAAAATCTCATTTATTAACAATTTAACTTTTTTAATTCTTCTCCACTGACTTGAATATGACACTGGTACTAAAACACACTAGTAAGCATAAATAGACTGCCTCCAACATAGTAAAAAATGTTTTTTAATGTTTGACTGATCAGCAGTAAATTTGCAGTCTTATATAGATAGCCGTGCCTTTCATAAGTGAAAAGTGTGGATCATGGAAGTCATAGCTATCACTGGTGCCTAGCTACACAAGCACACTATACTACTTATTTTGCAAGGATAACTTTGCCTGTCAAGTTAGTAGAGTATCATTTTTAACTTCCTAATCATACACAAATACCATTTTTATCATAGAAATAAATGGGATGAAATTATTAAAAGCACTAAACAGAAAGTTACTAGTGTTTCTAGGCATCAGTAGCATTAATGAAGTTTACTTCCTGGGCCTTGTAGAAACTGGCTAGTAATAGCTAGGTCAAGCAGGCACTATTCATTCCTTAATACCTGTGCTGTGCTTGATTTAAAAAAAAACACCCTAATAGTAAAATATTCCTAATCATTGAAAAAAAGTTTATTAATTCCCATAGAAGTTAAAGAAAGTTATAGAAGTTAAGTTATTAGTTCCCATAAAGTTCTCCTTTAGAAGTTTGGTGGTTCAACTGACATTTAGATAATCAGGGTACTTGGATCTGTAAGTTCACATGAGATTTAGGCCCTAGAAATGTCATTTGCTATATTGTGATGGTTAACGTTCTGAATTTTATATTTTTTATCACTAAATAACCACTAGGCCAAATTTCTAAAAAAGACTGTATAAGGTTTTTTTAGATAGTTCATTTGGGTTGAGGAGTCGCGATGGGACAACGCTGTGCCATACAAAGCACTTAGGAATGTGCCGAGGGGAGACCAGTCTTATATTCATCCTTCATCGGATGACATTGTATAATTCTCATTTTAGTTTCATAATTTTGTACGTTATTTTTAATTGCAGTATGTTTTTCAATGTTTTTGTACTGTAGGTGGTGGTAAAGCTACTTAAAGATTAAAATTCCTACATATTTTATGCTTTTATTTATCTTAAATTTACATTTACCTGATATTCATCCTTTAATCCTAAATATATTTTGTAATCCTTCATGTGTCAAATTTCAGAAGTGCCAGATTGAAAAATGTTTACTGTATATCTCTTGTTGTTTTTTTGTATTTTTTGTAGGCCTAATATAAAGTTTGTTTCAAGGACAGAAAGTAATTAGATCTTGTAGGTAAATACTCTCACAGCTCCTCTAACAGATAATAATTAGTTTGCAATAGAGTAATTAAAATGTATAAAATATGCAATGAGCCTACTTATCATAGCCAACATCGTTAAATTATGAGAATATATTTTTTTTCAAAACTTTTGTGTTGAAAAAACTGTCAATGTTTACCTATCCCTAATTTTAAGAAACAAATTTTTATACAGCATAGTTACATGCTCCATCAATTCTTCAAAATTTACAATTGATGAAGATATTCTTTTACTCATACAGTAGAAGCTCTCTAGTCCGTCCTCGGATGGTTCGGCCGCCGGATAATCCGGCCGCGGTATTCTGGAAACGAAATGTTTAGTCCCAGGCGTTTCCTACATAAAAAAATAGACAAGAGTCAACTTATCCCATGTTATATAACTAAAATATATCAGTTCAATCGATGATATCCGCACGATCCAGTTTTGGATATCTTCTAAAAGTTTGTGTTAGTGTTCTATTGTTCTTTAATCGTTATCTTTTGTTGGGTGTTTCGCGGCCCAATCATCGAAGTAACACGGAATTTATAGGTCACTATAAACAGATTCTATCGCTTTTGCAGTCCCATTTATACGTTAGGGCCTTAAATTACATCTGTTAAACGTAGTTTCATTGCCAGCGGCTGATTGTCCTTTCCCGATTGTCATTTCGAGGCTACAATGTCTGAGAGGTAGCAAATCATGATGGTTAAAAATGATGATACATAGCATTGATTGGGCAAGTATGATATCCTTCATTGTTAAATACATCCCTAATAGTTCATTGTTGGACCACACATAATACAGGTCTCTGTTTAACCCGTTTAATAAACCGCAGGATAATCCGGCTATTTTGAAATCCGTCCGGTGGTCCGGTCTCGAGGTGGCCGGATTTTAGGGCTTCTACTGTAGTATTGCAGATGTTACAGTGATTTGAGCGGGTTTATAGTACATAATGGAACCTTTTTCAGTGAGGAGGTGGTCGACTACGTGGTGTCAGGAGGGGTGGACGACCTGGTAAAGATGTGGACAGTCAAGGATGACAGTTTCAAGGAGAAACATCAGTTGGAAGGACATTCACTTGGCGTCGTGTCCGTCGCAGTCAACTCTGACTCCACTTGTAAGAAGATATCCGAAAGTTATTTCTGAGCATTAAGAGTCATCTTCACCCCTGTGCCAGTAACCCATTGTTTCAGATTCAGATTTAGATTCTTTATTTATCACATAACATTTTCTAATTCCAGCACAGCTGGTAAAACAGGTGACAAATCAGTGATATAATAACTAAACTAGAGAAAAGTTGATATACAGTCTTTGTCAAAAAACTTAAAAGTACACACTAAATATCACAGTTATAAAGAATCAGTTAAGAAATCGTTAACACAATAATATACGGTACTTTGTTTAGCAACAGAGAATGAACTTCTTTCTTAAATGTATTAAAACTTTTAATATCCTTAATTCTATTTGGTAACTTATTATAAAGGTTTTTTCCAAAATATTGAGGCAGTTTTTCAAAGGAACCTAATCTATGAATTGGAAACTGAAAGTCATTTCTATTCCTAGTCTCATAACAATGAAAATGTTGCTCTTCCATTAAAATACCGTATTAAAGATCGACTTTATACACAACAAACATTTAAAAATGTACATTGAGGGCAAAGTTAAAATATGAAGATCTTTGAACAAGCCTTTACAAGATGTTCTGGGAGTTGAGTTTGTCATGATTCTCAAATATTTTTTCCGTATTTTAAAAATGGACAACAGACCAGAACTGCTACCCCAAAGTTCAATCCCATACTGCATTGAAGATGCAAACAATGCATGATACACAATTAATCTTGTTTTTAAGTAAGTAATATTCTGAAGGACGTTGCGCAGTCGGCAATGTTAACCATACGGCTTTTAATTTAAAACATGGTATTTTATTCCCCTGTTTCAGACGCCGTTTTTCAACCGAATTTCTTTAAACTTGGAAGGCTAAGTGTTTAGTTGAATAGTTATATTAGGTCCCCCATACCTCGAAAGTTTGAAAATTTAACAAATATTACTCTCTGTGACGTCGCAAAGTAACTCGATTTTCCTTAGTAAAATTTCAAAATTTAGTAAAATTTTTGAATTTTTGAGGTATGTGGGACTTAATATATTCAACTAAACACTTACCAAGTTTAAAGAAAATTGGTTGAAAAACGGCGTCCGAAACAGGGGAATCAAATACCATGTTTTGCATTAAAAGCCGTATAGTTAACATTGCCGACTGCGCAACAATGGGCTACTGGCCCAGGGGTGAAGATGTCTCTTAAGTTTAACAATGCCTAGCAAAATTTTATTTGTTTATTATTTTCTGTTTGATGCACTTATGTGCATTTGTAAACAATTGTCTTACAAATATACCACTAAATAAGATAGAAGTAAGTCAATTGAGTAATTCAGAAATTTTACTAGGTTACATACCTTTCCGTCCAAACAGTTCCTGTTTAGTCTCTTGACTATACATGCATTTCGGGATTAAAATCCCATCTTCAGGTCTATACAAAAACGTTAAAATTTATCAATAGGTAGTGAATCGTTCCATTGAGTTATTCAATGGAAAAACTGGATGACACAGTTGTGTTATGTACCTTAATTTTCATATTTACTTTTTAAGGTAAGCCATTTATAATCCTTTTTAATCTAGAAATTTTGTAAATCTGATACTTACTGTGTAGACATAAAGTATTTTATGTTTCTATGAACAGTTCTAAAATGTAAACTAGAAAATGTGATTTTACTCTATGATGGGCCTAGGTCAAATAACATAAAAGATCTGTTAAAAGGGTAACTTGTTGGGTACTACTGATTTATCATTGGTATTCCATAAATAAAAATAACGTTTCTGTTTGTACTAAAGCTCACCTTATGAATACTGTACTTAGGGTATTCAATTTAGGTCGTTCCACACTATGATGAGTTTCACATGTGATTCAAACTAAACTTAAACCTGAAAATATGTGTTTCTATTTTGGTAAAGCAATGGGAATGAGAACGGAAGTTTTTTTTTTAGCGAATTTCCCATAGGGAATAAGCTATTACCGTAGGTCTCATGGTAAGACCTAAGCCCGGGACCATGTTACTTTTTCGTTTTGAGGTGCCCAGAGACCAAAAATAATAGTCATTAAAATTTATATATATATATATATATATATGTATATATTTATATATGTATATATGTGTCCCTAGACACGATAACTCTCGTAAAAATGGTCCGATCGACACCAAATTTGGTAGAAATGTGTAATCCTACATTTATTCGGATGAGTTCGTAAACCAGACATATCGACCTACCGGAAGGGGTAGTTTTGGGGGGTTTTGCACCCCAAAAATGGGTTTTTTGCATTTTTCATATGTAATTTTTAAAAATTTTAAATTTATATTTTGACCATTGGATTTAGCTCAAAAAAACACACAATGTAGTACTTTGAAGCTTTGCTCTATCCCCATTGGTTACCGAGATATTCAAAAGTCTAAAGACAGTACATTGTATTTTGGGGCTCCAATGTTAATCTTATGTAGAATAAGGATGTGTTAATATTTCACTTGTTAACCAATATTTTTGGATGAAACTTGGTATTCACCTTTATTTAGTTGAGATAAATCCATTTATGATAAAGAAATCCTAGTTTTTATGCTTATCATGGCAGCAAACCTGCATACTCTTTTCCCATGTTAATCATATGGAGAATAGGCAAACTCCTTTAGCAACGGACAGATATTGAAGAAACGAAGTATAAGGCTTCATATGTTCGAAATATATTTATATTTTTAAGCTTTTAAACCTACTTTTAGTGTTCCCCATGGCAGCATACCTGCATACTCTTTCCCTATATTTTTATCATAAGGAGAATAGACATTTATTTCCCTATTTATGGGCATGTGATGATATTTGGTTTACAGGTTTATCTGGCCAAAATTAATATTAGGCCTACTAATTTGGAAATTCGCTGAGTACGCAGATCTGCTGCGACGGGGGGTATTTTTGTTTCTATGAAAGGTTAGTTAAAAAAAACAATTTAAATATTTAGGGTTACGAATAAATCTACTTCTGTTCTGTGCCCAGGCAGAGGCAGTTAGTCTAAGCAGCAGTTGATCCGAGTTTGTTATACCTTACAGTGGAGTCTTGACAATCCAACACTTTTGAGACCAGAACCCTGCCCGGTTATAAAATTTTATGGATTAATGGGAGTATCATTATAAAAATGCTGAATAATCCGTCAGAAATGGGAAAAATAAGGTTAAAACTGTTACTGGTGAATGAGAAGACCCCAGCCAAACCCAGGCCTTGATTATTCAGTATAGGTCACGCCACATAAGTTGACGAATGGCAAAAAACAGCTGGGTAGGGCGAGCGGAGGAGAGGGGGTACTTTTCCAAAAACATAGAGCTTACGTTACATGCAATTTTTTATAGAACAGCTGATTATCCAATCATTTTAACTGAATAGTAGTGAAAATTCATTCGTCAAGTTACGTGGCGGGCGTTATAGTCCAACCTAGGCCATGGCCTTGGGCGTCAGCCAGGGGGAGGCGTCAAACTGACCTTTTTTATTCCACGTGTTAGTACAAAAATTTACCACAAATAAAATTCAATTCTAGTTTTTTTCATAATTTTTTTTATTAAATTCTTTAATAACAAGAGTAAATCAAATATTCGGCAAAAGAGAAAGAAGAAAGATCTTTTTAAGCAAACTAGGTGACCCCCTAAGGTGCCAGGACCCGGGGGGCTCCTTCGTGGCGGGGACGAGAGCCAATGATATGCCATAAAGAGTGTCCCTGATTAGCGTTCAAGAGCATCACCCCCGACTGGCGGTAAACATTGCCCTCCAATATATAGCAATTAGCACCTTTGATCAGGGTTAAATCACGCCCCTGACTGGTGGTAAAGAGCACCCCTGATCGACTGTAAAGAGTGCCCCCAATATGCGTAAATAGCACCTACGATCAGCGGTAAAGAGCACCCTCGACCAGTGGTAAACATTCCCCTCATTGACGATAAACAGCGCCCCTTTGCCTTGACCTGTGCCTTTTAAGGTTTTGCCTTGACCTTGTTCCTTTGCCTTGGATTTAAATTTATTTCTGTATTACAATTATATTACATTTAATTTCAATCAAAAATTAATATGGTGGTAAAATGGTACATTAAATAATGCAAAAGGATTACGTCCACGGATTAAAGTGACTAAAATTATGATCATCATATTTGTTAAATAGTTCTGTGGTTTTATACCACGGCCAAAGTAATTAGAATTGAAATAAGCTCATAAATCTTTTTTTTTGGGGGGGGGGGGCATAATTGTGACCTTTGGCCTAGGGCGTCAAAAAGTGTTAATCCGGGCCTGACCAAACCACTAATCTGCCTGTAACGTACGCTTTGCGTAAGCTCCCAGTAGGACAGGATTTATGGAAGTGGGCAAACTCCCATGCTCCTGTGATAACTGATTTTCAGGCTCAAACTGGCGGTCCACTCTGCCCTCTTAAGTGGCCTACCAACCGACTGTCCATTCAGGTTCCTCAGCTTGAGGTTTCCATGCCCTCTGGATGACATCGACCCTCTGCTGGGAAAGAAATTGGCACAGTGGACAGCCAAAATACTTACCACATGTTATGACAACTTCGTTTGCTGTACCCAATGTCAACTTCACAACTGGTATAAACCAGTTTTAAAGTAGGCCTACCCTGGGAAGTTAAAACTGTTATTGAAGTGGGTAACTAACAACAAACCACTTAAAAACACACGTATAGTTGTTAAATTATATTGAACCCCAATTTAAATTTTGGGAACGTCATTTTCTGCTGGTTACTCTCGTTATTCACTCAAATTGCCGCCTAGGTGATTGTTCATTATAGAACGTGACAGGCTATCGAGAGTCTACGGTTTTAAAATATGAATTGTCTCGTTTGTTCAGTGATCGCATCGAGTTCGCTGGACTCGTCATTGCGACTGTGGAACGCAGAGACAGGCGAGAAAATGGGAGTGATGGAGACAGGTCCGGCCGATGTCTGGACGGTTTGCTTCTCTCCGGACGATAAGTTCATCATCTCGGGGAGCCACGCGGGCAAGATACACATGTACAGCGTGGAGACTAACAAGCAGGAACGCACGTTGGACACCAGGGGCAAGTTTACTCTCAGCATCGCCTATGTGAGTAGCTAAATAAGAATCCATTTCAGTGAGATTCAATCTATAACGTAGTATTGTAAAAAAATAATATTAAATAAGAGATGTATAGGAAGAGTCAATAATGATTCCTTCAGCTTAGGCCTAGTTAGTGTAGATTGCACATTGAAGAAGTGCAAATTTGGTACTATTTTTACAGAAAGTGGCATACATCCAACTTGCGTTGGATATCCTGAAAAATGAACACTATTTTGTACTAAATAATTAATCTATATATTAATAGGCAAGCATGTTTCGTTTCATCCTTTTTTCTCAGCTCGTGTGCATCGTAGGAGAAATCCGCTCATACTGTTATAAAGGTGTAGTACTGTAGATGAGCAGAATCCCATTCTAATTCACATCGGACTCCAGGGCTGTGCCTTACATGCTTTCAAAGTTCCAATGTTAATCTTATGGAGGAAGGATAATTGATTGAATCATTAGACAGCTGTTGTAAAAACAACTGCTAGAAATATAGGAAGAAGAGATGTTTCAGTTATAAAATGTTTTTAAACTTCTTGAGTCAAGATCAACTGAAATTGTGGTCGAATTTCAACCAGGAGGCAATCTCTAGTAATTAATAATACATAACAAGTAACTAGTAGAACTCTGCATATAATTAAAGTAATTTGAATGAAAAATTAACAATATTACCAAGTTAATTTTTATGTAGAGTGAAAACACCATGGAGCGAAACTCAATAATTCGAAATCCTTGATAAATCAAATCTTTTTGATCCCCCTTGACCTTTCCTATCTTTTGCCATTTTAATTTTACCTTTACAATACGAATATTTCACAAAAAACCCTTGATAAATCTAAGTTTGATGGTATCTTCCATTGTAAAGATACCTCTATAAATCTAAGTTTTAGCCCCAAATTGGAAGTCGTGCAACTGCCACACCTCTACAAGTCGAAATATTGGCAAGAATCCCTGTATTAATTTAAGCTGTATGAAATTTGTTATGATTCAAAACATTGATACTGTATTTTACTGCGTTGTATTTCGACAAGAAATTCCAATCCTTTATTCTGCCAACGTTCACTCCTATTGCTATCCAACTCATTCTTGAGAAAGATTTGGAAGTGTGTGTGTGCGTGTACTCAAGATACAGTGAGTTGGCTGTTTTAGAGTGCCTTTTTTAATTTGTAGATTTAAAGCTTATTTACTTTAGTCTTATTTTTAGCGAATTTCCCATAGGGAATAAGCTATTACCGTAGGTCTCATGGTAAGACCTAAGCCTGGGGACCATGTTACTTTTTCGTTTTGAGGTGCCCAGAGACCAAAAATAATAGTCATTAAAATTTATATATATATATATATATATATATATATATATATATATATATATATATATATATATATATATATATATATATATATATATATGTATATATGTATATATATATATATATGTATATATATATGTATGTGTCCCTAGACACGATAACTCTCGTAAAAATGGTCCGATCGACACCAAATTTGGTAGAGATGTGTAATCCTACGTTTATTCGGATGAGTTCGAAAACCAGACATATCGAAATACCGGAAGGGGTAGTTTTGGGGGGTTTTGTACCCCAAAAATGGGTTTTTTGCATTTTTTATATGTAAATTTAAAAAATTTTAAATTTTTATTTTGACCATTGGATTTAGCTCAAAAAAACACACAATTTAGTATTTTGAAGCTTTGCTCTATCTCCATTGGCTACCGAGATATTACAAAGTCTAAAGACAGTACATTGTCTTTTGGGGCTCCAATGTTAATTTTATGGAGAATAAGGATGTGTTAATATTTCACTTATTAACCAATATTTTTTGATCAAAATTAGTATTTAGCTTCATTTGGTTGAGATTCATCCATTAAAGGTAAAAAATCTTGGTTTTTGTACTTATCATGGCAGCAAACCTGCATACTCATTTCCCATGTTAATCATATGGAGAATAGGCAAACTCTTTTATTTATGGACAGATATTGGTGAAACTTACTATATGGTTTTATATTGTCAAAATAAATTTTTTCTATGCTAAAAACCTACTTTTAGTGTCCCCCATGGCAGCATACCTGCATACTCTTTCTCTATATTTATCTTAAGGAGAATAGACATTTATTTCCCTATTTATGAATACGTGATGAAATTTTGTTTACAAGTTTAGCTGGTTAAAATTAATATTACTAATTTGGAAATTCGCTGAGTACGCAGGTCTGCTGCGACAGGGGGTATTTTAATATGATGGCAACATTCAGTTTTACAGACTTCTGTGAGATACTGAATTGAATTGCTAATCATTCATTGTATTAGTAAAGTAAAATACACAAAGTGATAAGAGATCCGGGACCCTGTTCTAATAATAGTTAGGAAGTAGCCAAGGGGCAAAAAACTGGGAGGGCTTAATTCTGCTGATGAGTAATTTTGTTTGTTTACTTCATTCTCTTCTCTACAACCTTGAAACTAGCTCTGAGCAGTAGAGTAGGTTCAACAAAGAAGCAGTTTGAAATTGAAACTTATTACAGTACTTCTTTCATTTTAAAGTATTAAATGTTATAATTGCGTTACAGAATTATCCATTGCAATACATTGCAATGCACAATGTGCAAAACACCGTATTTTTGAAGGCAATTAGTTTTCCTAAGGTTTTATTGCCTGTACTGAATTGAACCTCTATTATTCGAATTTTCGGGAGGAAGAACCTTGATAAATCGAACCTTAATTATTCAAAGCACTTTATAATTCAAAATATCCCCATTCCCCTTGGGATTCGATTTATCGAGTTTCCACTGTATACCATTATTTATATATTAATGAGCAAGTATGTTTCTTTTCCTCCTTTTTTTCTCAGCTTGTGTCCATCGTAGGGAAATTCGCATATACCATTAGAAAGGTATTGTGCTGTAGATGAGCAGAATCGTATTATAATTCACATCGGTCCCCTAGGCCTCGCCCTACAGGCTTTCAAAGTTTCAATCAAAGTTTCTTACTGGAGAAGGATAATTGATTGAATCATTAGACAGCTGTTCTGATAAAAAAATGCAAACAAATCAGGAAGAACAGATGTTTAAGTTATAAAACATTCAGACTCTAATTGGCTCAAAATCAACTGAAATTTTGGTTCAAATTTCGGCCAGTGCGTGATCTCTTGTACATATAACTTAAGAAATGACCATCTTGAATATTTTAACAGCTTAGATACTAAGTTAGGTCAGTTAAATGTGACATTTTGGTTAGGTGTAGAATTAGACAAAAGCTTTTATCAAAAAGTTTATCTAATTAGCCCTTTCTACCTACTTACTACCTAATCCTATTTTCGGCTGCCACAACTAGCTCGTAAGGTATCAATTTATTCATAATTTGCATACGCATTTTATAAAGTTATCACTGGTACAAATATGGAATTGTGTTTTTACATTGTTCTTGTTTTTTCTAAACCTATCTTATCTTGTTATACTCTAAAACAAGCTCCTGTATCTTTAATTTAGTGTTTGTACTTTAATGTACTTTAAGTACTTTAATGTTTGTACGGGCAAAGTTTTTTTTCGCTCCAAGGATTTTTTATTTTTTGATTGAATATGGGGGTTTTGGCCACCAGAAATCGATTGGAGGTGGTCCCATGTCTGCGAAAAATCCGGTTTTCGTTCTAGAGCCCTTCAAAGTTTCCATGTTATCCTTATGAAGATTTTATTAATTGAACAAAAACAGCTGATAACTGTAGATATAAACCAATGTGTTATATCTTTAACCTGTAGTTTAATCTCGTCTTTAAAATGGAAGAGGGCGAGTGAGCGGAGCGAACGAGCTTTGTGTGAGAACGAAAGTATTTTTGAACGAAAGAGAACGACTGGTATTTTTGTTCTCTGGGGACCTAAAAATGAAAAAGTAACTTGGCCCCAGGCTTATGTCTTACCATGGCTACTGCCGTAATAGCGTATTCCCTATAGGGAAATTTGCTAAAACTCTTAGAGAACTTTGGAGGTAAATGTAGTTTCAGCAGTCGTGTACTTGACTCATGTTTTGATGTCGTATTTCAGGCAAAGGTGTAAGTATTAAAACACTTTTGTGATGCCCTTTGTTTCAGAGCCCTGATGGCAAGTACATAGCTTCGGGAGCCATTGATGGGATCATCAACATTTTTGATGTGGCGTCAGGCAAGCTGGTGCATACGTTGGAAGGTCACGCCATGCCAATTCGTTCACTCACATTTTCTCCCGACTCCCAACTGCTTTTAACAGCGTCTGACGATGGTCACATGAAACTTTATGATGTGTAAGTGGATTTGTCATTTTTGTTAACGTTTTAGTTTTATAGTAAGGTTGTTTTTTTTAGTTTCATGTTAAAGAGCATTACAAAACAAATAAAAAGCATGTGTAAAAGCTAAATTTACTACCATTGGTTGAGTTAAACAACCCAAAAAATAACCAAACAATAATGCAGATTGCAAAACTTGCTAGGCTACAAAAAAAGCCATTTTTCAAGATACAGTAGAAACTCCATAATTTGAATCCCAAGAGGAACGGGAAAATTTTTAACCATCAAGTGCTTTGAATAAATTATTAAGGTTTGATTTATCTAAGTTCATCGTCCTGAAAATTCAAATAATAGAACTCAATATGTTGAAATTGTATCTGCAAAAACCAATAATATTACAAAATTTAACTCTAAAATTCAAAAAATTAAACACGGAGTCCCTCAGGGTTCCATTTTAGGACCACTCTTATTTTTATGTTATGTACAAGGAATGCCATCCATACTAAATAACGTTAACGGCACAAGCAGCAAATTTGTTTTGTATGCTGATGATTCTAACCTAGTAACATCTGCTACAAATTACTATAATCTTGAAAATGCTTGTCGGGATCATTTAAATTCTCTTCATTTGTACTTTTTACAGAATAGTTTATTTTTAAATGCTACAAAATCTTATCAAATGTTTTTCTCAACAGTACTGAGTACAGATAAGCCTAAAATGTCCCTAACTATTGATCAAACTCAGATTGGCACAATTGAAGTTACCGAATTTCTAGGGTTACAAGTTGATAATCACCTTACTTGGGATATTCATGTACAAAAAGTTTGTAAAAAGATTTCTTCTGGTTTATATATTTTAAAAAGAATGTCATTCTTGTGTAGTATTGACACATTACGATCTATCTACTTTGCCCACATACATTCTCATTTATCATACGGCTTGGCAATTTATGGGGGCACTACGAGACAAAACCTTGAAAATATTCTCAAATTACAAAAAAAAGCATTGTGAATTATGTTCAACTTAGACCATTCTGATTCGGTAAAAAACCTTTTTTCTTCAATAGGCATTCTAACTGTATATGACCAGTACATTCTGGATTGTATTATCTGCTTTAAAAGTCAGCTCCACAAACAAGTTTATTGTGGGGATATTCACAATTATTTTACCAGAAATAGAGACCAGATAAAGATGCCACAGCATAGATTAGAATTTTATAGAAAAAAATCAACCTATATGGGACTGAAATGTTTTAACAAATTACCATTAGATCTTAGGATTGACGTAGAAAAAAACTCTTTCAAAATCAAGTTAAAGAAATATCTTTTGCAAAAAAGTTGCTATTCTGTAGAAGAATTTTTTTGACTAAGCGTATGGATGAATTTTATTTCTTGGTGTCATGTTTATATTTTATTCCTGTAAAACAATATAACTTCATTCCTGTCTTATCATAACTTTTTACTTTAAGACAATTTATTATTTTTTTCCCCTTTTTTTGACAGTAGACCTATTTATCTCTTTGCTTGGTATCTCTGTTAACTATGTATTATAAGATGTATTATAACTATGTATTAAGTAGCTAGTAAGATCTCACTGCTTGTTAAGCTACTTTGACACTATTCATGTATGTATATACAAAACGAATAAAGAGATTTGAATTTGAATTTAGAGGTTCAATTCAGTACAGGCAATAAACCTTAGGAGAATTGATTGCCTTCTAAAATACGGCGTTTTGTACAGTATTGCAGTACATAAAGTATTGTAGATTTTAGCCATGAAGGCTGTATGGTTCTGGTAAGACCATTTATTTTCTATGTATTTAACACAACCTATTTATTGCTGTTCAACAAATATTGTTAATAGGCCTATTCAGTTTTTTTTAGTATCCAAACCTTGAAATAAAATCAACCATCAGCCGATTTTAAGCATTTATGGCTTAAAATTGAACTCTGCTAAGAGTGTGAAAGTAAATTAAATTCTGTATTACGTGGGATATTTGAGGTTAGCCATTATTCAATCTGATTGGCTATCTTGTCATTCATCTGATTGTCACTACTATTCTTACTGCCAACGTCAAAACAGCTCTTAAATTTGTCAAAAATTACTTGAATCAGTTTTAAATAATCATCTTGAAGCAATTAAATGTCAGATAATGATTGTTTACTGTTTATAAAGTTTTCCCAATGTTCTAAAGATTTATCAAACAAATGAATTATTTTATAAATCAGAAGCTATGTTGACTCCACCCACTACTGTTGATTGTCAGTACCACTAACAGTCTGTGCAGATGCAGCCGAAGAGCCGTCTCCAGTCCAGTTCAAATCTTGGAAGTCCAACCATAGTTTAACCGTTTATGATGGCAATTTCAGTTTGAAGTTGTGAGGAGGATAGGAAAATAAAACACTTCACATTGCTTCAAAATAATTTATTTTGCAGTATTAAATTCGTAGATTATTTATACCCGTTTTTATCGTTATTCACGAATTATTTCTCGTCTTGAAAAATCTCAATCAAAATAAAATCTCGTCTCGGTTAACGAGATTAAAAATTTCTCGTAATTTCGAGACCCGTCCATCCCTAATTTATAGAGGTACCTTTACAATGGAAAATACTGTCAAACTTCGATTTATCAAAGTTTTTCTCATGAAATATTCAAATTTTAGAGGTAAAATTAAATTGCTGAAGATAGGGAAGTTCAAGGGGAATAAAACAAATTTGATTATCAAGGATTTCAAATTATTGAGGTTTGATTTATCGAGTTTCCATTGTAACCCTTCTTCAGAAATGATTAATCCATCAACAAATTATTTATTTTGTAGTTCTATGAGCAGTATTTACTCACATAACCAATTAAACTATTCACACAAAGATTATAATATTGTTCATAAACACAGCTGATTGTTAACAGCTGTTTGCTAATTAGTGTGTCTTTTCAGATGTCGCAACAGACAGTACAGGAGAAAAGCTAAACGTTATGCTATATATGTGTAAGACTATTTAGTGTAGGGGCATATGTCACAAATAGCAGCTAATATATGTAAGAATGTATTCAAGGCCAACTACACACCAGCCCAAGTTCTGTGAAGTACTGTGCTCCAGAAACAGCCGTAAAAGCGGTCAAACCTTTCTAATCTTTGAATTTTTTGAAAAATTCCTTGTGATTCACAAATATTTATTGCTTTTTCTGTTGGGTCATTAGAAATTTCTGTCAAAGCAATGTATACTTCTTCCATGATTCTCGTACGCTTTGGCAAGCTTCATCTCCAGCTGACCATCAAGTAGGACACACTTTTTTTATTGTCTTCTTCTGATGTGATGTATCCATTAAGCTTGTTGAACATTCCCATCGCTTTGTAGAGCGTGGTAAAATACATATATTTCCTACAGCAACATGAAAAATTTTCCTGCTTCTCCACAATGTTCTGCAGTAGATGATCCTACAAGGTAAAATGTGCTGCACATGAGATGAATAAAGCTAAAGGAGCTTTTCCCTTTATTTTTGCTTGCAGACCATTGTAAACACCAGCCATATTTGAAGTGTTATCATATGATGGTCCTCTGCAGTCATTGCAGTCCTCTGCATATTTATTTTCAGATTTTCGAGCTCACTCATTACACTCACTCATTCTGAATAATTATTTCTTCAGATTTATGACTTGTTGATGGAATGAAAGTAAGAAATCTTTCACATAAGACACTGTTATATACATTACCAAACACTTTACAAATAATTCTTATCCTTTTTATTAATTTAACCATATGATTAATTGTGTAATTCGAACATATGTTTTTGTATTGTTTTTGTTTACATTAATTTAGTCTAGTTTTAAAATGTGAATAAAACTGGATCGTTTTGTCTAAACTGTTGAACTATATTATTTTTATAAATACTTATTTCACGAAGCCACAATTACAAAAATACATTACAATTGGCGCAGTCGGTATTTAATTCAGTGATAATATTACTTACAATGGAAGTAGAAGATCAAATAAGTGAACTAATTAGGCAAAATACAGAACTGACAAAGCAAGTACTTCAACTGATGTCTAGTGCATCTACACCAGCAAGCAAGACATTGGGAAATACAAACAAGACTATACAAGTTACATTTGAAAAATATTCAGAAGAAGAAGATTTTGAGAACTTTTGTGAAAGGTTAAAGGCTTATTTTGAATTGATTGAAGTGTCTGACGACAAGAAAGTGAATACCTTTATAACTTTACTCCCACCAAAGATATTTGAGCTAGCCAAAAACTTGATTCACCCTAAAAAATTTTGTGAAATGTCATTTGATGAGTTACAGGGGGTGAGACGATGGAATTGGCTAACTCGGAACTCCCTAACTCGTGTCACGAGCCGGAACTGGCTAACCAGGAACTGCCTAACCGCCAGTTAGTGGATTCCAATGTGCGTAGGGTGGAATTAGCTAACTGTCGCCCGGCGGAATTCACTAACTCGGAACTCCCTAACCAGGCGCGGCAGCCTCCGCCTTTCGCCGCTAGTAGCGCCACACACGACGTTGCCAACCGCACCACAATAAATAATGGTGCATCCTAACGTATTTAAATCACCTTTTCGTTTATTTAATCTTGTTTTTTTTTTTTATTATTAATTGTAAATGTTGGACAAACGACAATGATGAATGTTGTACAATGAGAAATGATAACGTAAATGGTGTAGACCTATTTTCAATTATAATTTTATGATTATGTAATTTAGTAATACTTACCGTACTTATAATGGAATGTTTAAAACTTACAGAACTATTTTTAACAAAAACCAACTGTGCCGTTATAGGTAAATCGGTTCTGTTTTATCAATTGACACTAATTTAAATGTACGGGGTGTACCAGAAAGTCACCTTCCCAGACCGGTAGTCACTAATTTTAAACACAAATCCCCACTTTGTGTGACATTTTTGGAATATACACGTAAGTTTAAGACTTCTTTATATTTAAACTTTTAACGAAATCCTAACGGTTGAAGACATAACGGCAATTGAAATTTTGATTTTTCCGTAAGAAGAACATGGAACAAAATTTCAACTCAAATATCTCTGAACATTTTCGTTTAGACAAACGTGTCTCAGCAGAAAAAATATCTTAGCCTATCCTTTTAAATATTTTCCCATCATATATTATTTTACGTTCCATAAAATTTACAGTACCAGGTTAACCGAGCCTTGATCGTTGGTTTTAATTCACTTTTGTTATAGTGTCATGGTAATCAAGCTATTAAATCTACACCACACTCTTCACAGATAACAGCTGTTAAAACACTGCTTAAAATTAATGTTTCTTTATTTTTGTTAACTTTTTGTTATTTCGTTACCAAAATAGCAACCCATAAGACCAATGTTAAAATTATGATTTTTAAACTTAAATTTAGACCAAATTAGATTTTTCCTGGGATTGAGGGTGTTTCTAAACTTATTTTTGGACCAAAACACTCTTCAATGCAAAGTTCAAGTAAAATCTACCCGCTAGATTTCGAGATCGTGAAACACGCATATCCTTTCAGACATTGCTCGTATTATAGTATAACCGTACATAAAGGTTATGCTGTGTGAACGAGGCTTCAAAATATGTTTGTAAAAGGCAACTTATTGACCCAGATAAATTAATGGAAATATTTTTAATGCCATATACTTTGTAATGTTTACATCAAATTTGGCCCTAAACAAAAAATAATAATAATAATTAGAACAGAATCAAGCAATTTTCCTTCAACTACTTGTTGCTGCGGTCAAAATAAGTCCGTGTGGTTATGTAAAAAGATCTAAGATATATGACGATAGAACTATTTAAAATGAATAACAATGCTTATAATAGTCACATAGGAAAATTGCAGGTGACGTTTTTGCCCGTATGACCCCTTACGGTCGCCTATTTTAAATTTATAAATACATATAAATACATATTATTAGATAATAGGAAATGAAATAGGTTTTTGTAAGGTTATACAATAATTTTCACTAGAGATCGCCTCATGGTTAAAATTCAACCAAAATGTCAGATGATCTGGACCCAATCAATTGAAAAAATATCTATACAGGGTGTCCAGCTTCCACCTTTACAAACTTTTCCAGGTTATTAAGTATGCCAAAACAAACAGAAATATCATATAAACATATGTCCGGAAATGCTGCGTTAAGCCGCTAGCCGCCATTTTGTTTTTACACTTAAGAAATTTTATTTCCGTAACGGGTTGTTGTATGAAGTTCATATTTGGCATGTACCTTAATCACACCAATGCGCATTTTTAGAAAAAATATTATTTTTTCCGATTTATATTTTCATAATGGCGGCCATTTTAAGTTTTTAAACTCAAATATCTCAAAACCCGTAAATTTTAAAACAATTTTACTAGACACAAAAAAGTTGACAAATTAAATTATCTAAACATTGATACCAAGTTTGTAAGGATCCAGCTACAAATAACGGAGTTATGGTGGTTTTCCTGTAGAAAAACACTGATTTTGCACTATGATTAATGCAAATTTCGGTTATTTTAAGAGAAAAATCTCAATAACTCCGTTATTCGTTGTCGGATCCTTACAAACTTGGTATCAATGTTTAGATAATTTAATTTGTCAACTTTTTTGTGTCTAATAAAATTTTTATAACATTTACGGTTTTTGAGATATTTGAGTTTGAAAACTTAAAATGGCCGCCATTTTGAAAATATTGATCTGAAAAAAATAATATTTTTTCTAAAAATGAGCATTGGTGTGATTAAGGTATATGCCAAATATGAACTCCATACAACAACCCGTTACGGAAATAAAAATTCTTAAGTGTAAAAAACAAAATGGCGGCTATCGGCTTAACGAAGCATTTCCGGACATATGTTTATATGATTTTTCTGTTTGTTTTGGCATGCTTAATAACCTGAAAAAGTTTGTAAAGGTGGAAGCTGGACACCCTGTATATTTAAAACAGTAAGGAAAACCTTTGGACAGTTCGTATGTGACTTCTACTGGACCGATTTACACGCGGGTTGCACCAAAATAAACTTTTTTCGGTTCTATATTAGCAGGTTTTATTTGTATTTCAAAAATATTTACGTTAAATCGGTAAAATATAAAAAATAAACTTTTCATATTTTTTGGAGATTTAACATGGCGATAAAAAGCCAACAATTCCAATCCTTTGGACAGTTCGTCTGAGACTTCACTGGACCAATTTACATGCTGTTTGTACTAAATACACTGAAAAAAATATTTAGTTGATTTTACAAAAAAAAAGTAGATAGTAACCAAAAAATTTGGTTACTATACAACCATCCAAATTATTGTTAAATTTACCAAATTGTTTTGGTTGAGAAAATTTGGTAAGATTTACAAATACATTTGGTTGTTTCAAACCAATTTCTTTGGTTGATGTTACCAAATGTTTTACAAATACTAAAGTTATTTGGTTATTTCCAACAAAAAAATTTGTTTGTTTTAACTAATTTTTTGGTATTTTCAACCAAAAAAACTCTTTTAACCAAAAAATTTAGTTACTATACAACCGACAAAATTTTGGTTAACACAACCAAATTTTTTTGTTGATTTATTTAGTCAACTTTACCAAAGCATTTAGTTGACTTTATAAACATATTTAGTTAACTTTACCAAAATATTTAGTTATTGTAAACAATTATTTAGTTAACTATACTAAAATATTTAGGGAAGTGTACCAAATTATTTAGTTACCTTTACTAAAATATTTAGTTATTGTAAACAATTATTTGTAAACCTTAAAAAAACAATTATTTGTAAACAAAAACGTAAACCTTTGTATATAGGAGATTTTATTTACTTTAGCGTTAACTTACTTCCTTAAATAAAAAAATATCGACATTTTCAAACCTTTACAATTTATTTATTTTACACGATTTCAATTTAGCTGATTGTAAACACGCGAGGTATTTTGTCTAAATACAGAGTGGGTGAACAAAAGGTCATGAAGGATTTGGTTTATTATGGCCAGTACCTACCTAAAAACGTTTACAATTATTATGATGTATTGTCGTTTATGGAAAGAAAGTTGCCTAATTATGTAATTAACTTTATCTTACTTCTTCAAATAAAAAATATTGACATTTTTTCAAACCTTTACAGTAAATTTATTTTACACGCTTTCAATCAGCTGATTGTAAAACCACTAGGTATTTTGTTTAAATACAGAGTTGATGAGCAAAAGCTCAAGAAGGATTTTGTTTACTATGGCCAGTATACCGTATACCTAAAAAAGTTTGCAATTATTATAATGTATTATCCTTTAAATGGAAAGAAAGTTGCTTAATTATGTGAAATAGGTGATTGCTATGAAATTAAGACTAAATTGTAAAGGTTCAGTTTAAATAGATTGTTTACATTTGAACATTTGTATGAAAAGAAACGGATGTATCGGAAATTCGTTGTGCAATCAATTTGTCGGTTGAAACGTAATGCTTTACATTTCTCCCCTAGGCCTAGACTCGATAGTATTCGTGGCTCAGTCGGTAGCGTGACTTGCTGTAGACCTGACGGCCCGAGTTTCAAACCGATCTTGATTTGTTTACTTTTTGTAATGTGTCTAATAACGGTGTCACTAATAAATGTTTTACTGATGGTACCGATATTTATTTTAAGCAAAATAGAGACATTAAAATATTTATAGGCCTTTTCAAACTCTCCAAAAACTTATTTATTAAACTAAAAAATTTAATAAATACAAATTGATAGTTTAGGCCTGCTTATTTCTGATATTGTTTAATTAATATAACTCTTTGATTAGGCTACTAAGGTTTAGGCCTAAGTAAACAATCGATTTGTTATGTTTATAAAATACTACACAGTGTTTGTATTAGGCCTATACATAGTAAGGGTGCAGCATTATTTGTCTTTAAGGAATAAGCATATATGCCTACTTTGACAGACACTCCAACAAAACATTTTAGTTTCTTTTTCATTTACTAAAATTATATACATATAACTTGAAGAATTTGAAGAAAGCCGTGAAAACTATTATCATACATTATCCATATATTAAAATATTTCAGAGCTCTTGTAGCCTAAATAAGTGTGGCAAGCCTAGACTCATTGGTCTGTTTTTGTTAAATTAAGGCCATTAAATTTAAGGATTGGGTGTAATGCTGTGTAGCCGAATATTCGTTGTTAGCGAACACAACAGAGTATCTGATTCCGCTGCATAATTCTTTCTTTCGCGGTAAAAACAAAGCTACCAATGGTAGGCTGAGAGGCCTCACCTACGTTGCACGTATCCCGCCAAATGTACTTGTTAATGTTTTTTAATAAATAAATAAAAAAACAGTTGGAGCAATGTATTTTTAAAATATATATGTATATACTTGAAGTATATTTTCCTTCTTATTTAAGGAGGGTTCTTAAATGAAAGTTAATAACAGCTCTCCCGCTCTGAATAGACCTACTTACTTATATATTGTTACCTGTTATTTACAGCACCTGATAATTGAAAATGAAAAGTACAAAATTTAATTTTTATGGAAAGCAATGCATGTTTACTTGTCTATCCATTTATTTTATAGGGATTTAGTCGAAAGGTACACGTATTGTTCCCGCTCTAAATCCTTCTTTTCGCACCCATCATCATATTCACCAATGGTAGCATGAGGTGACAAACCCGCGATTATCAGGGAGGGGATTAGTGTCTTCCTGATTGCTGATCGTTAAACACCTTGATTTTTTATGGCTTTACGTACTGTGCTTTACTTTGTTAGCAGAAATTCATACATTCATAAATTTGGATGTAAAAATAATAATTTGAATCTTTTACTACTTTTTGGTACATTTGGTTACTGTAGCAATATTTAGTTTTGTTACATCTAACAAAATTTTTGGTTGCTAATACTAAAGCCATTTAACAAAACAATTTTGTCATCCCAGCAAAAGATTTGTTTGTCCCTATTTCAACAAAATTTTGTTGTTATTATTATTTTTTCCCTGAAAAAACTAAACAATTTTTTCCTGTGCACTAATTTTCATTAATAGCTGTCCATAAATAAAGAAGTTTACTATTCTCCATGATTAACATAAGAGCGTGCAGGTTTGCTGCCATAATTATTACAAAACCCAAGATTATTTACCATAAATGGATGGATGTAAACAAATTAAGCTAAATACCAAGTTTCATAAAAATTATTGGTTTATAAGTGAAATAATAACACATCCTTACTCTCCATAAGATTTACATTGGAGCCCCTAAATACAATGTAGGCCTACTGTCTTGTTGTGCCGTCGCGCCGAGTCGGTCTGCCGCTAATTTATCATTAAATTTCAAAGTAAAAATTTCCGTGTGAAATTCCTCTCAAGAAAGAAGACGAGGTCCAGGTCCAGCTGGTTCATCACGAGGGCCCTCGCCATCACATCAAGCTAAAACCATTTACACTTTAAAACCACGCATGATTATACAAATGTCTTAATAATAAAAATATCATAAAAATTAAAAATATAAAACATCAGAACAAACTAAACGTTGGACGTTGCCATTATGTTAACTTTAAACAAATTAAAACTTTGAAATGTGGACAAACATTTTTTTATGACAACTGCAGTTTTTCATGTAATGAAAAAGAACAGATATTGATAACAAAAAGGTAAGTAATTGATAGACTAAAATTCGGTTTAAAAGTTGATTTCTAGTTACTCTAAAGTAACACCATTGATATCTAATTATTTTAACGACCACATTTTTTTGTATATGTTCTGTTAAAATAATAGCCTAGTTAAAAAATCTATTAATTTTTCTGCACGCCTAAGCGCACTTGATTGCAAAACCATTATGATAAATCACATCTTTATTCGTCATTATATTCTATATTCTAATTCCACAATCATTGTAATAGCAAATAAAGTATTTACAGTGTACCATACCATATTATGGTATCTGCACATAATTATTTGTACGGCACGTGGCAGCACTGAGCAGCGCGATTCATTCCCGACCGCCAGGCGTTCTGATTGGTGAGGGATCGACGCTTCTGATTGGTAGTTAGCGAGTTCCAGCCGTAGACAAGTTAGCCAGTTCCGCCGCCGTACAGTGTCGATCTCGGAATCCGCTAACTTTCTCCTAACTTGGGTTAGCGGATTCCGGGTTAGGCAATTCCAGCGACGACAAAGTTAGTGAATTCCGTAAATGTTAAGTTTTTGGAGATAGGGATTTTAACATTGGGTTAGCGGATTCCGAGTTAGCCAGTTCCGCGCTCCCCAGGGGGTGATATCAAAACATTTAACCCCTAAACCATTAATCATACCAAGTAGACATACGTTTATTAACAGGAAACAAAAGGAGAATGAAAATGTTTCTGAGTATCTTGCTTGTTTGAAAAAGTTAGTTGTGCCATGTCAATACAATCAGAATATGCTTGATGAAATGTTACGTGATGTTTTTGTGAGTGGACTAAAATCAAAACCTATTCTAGATCGTCTCTTCGAGGAAGATAATGTAGACTTGAATAAAACAGTTCAAATAGCACAAGCTATTGAAAAGGCAATGATAAGTACAAATGAAGTTCTGAAACCTACAGATAATACAGTTTTTCACGATGTCAATAAGATACAATCCAACAAAAGTGTTCCAGGGACATCGAAATCAAGTAGGCCAATAAATAAATACAAAACCTCATGCTATCGTTGTGGGATGGAAAACCATAAAAGCAACGCTTGCAAAAGCAAAAATTAAATGTGCACTTTCTGTAAGCGTACAGGACACGTAGAGAAGGTCTGCTTCAAGAAGAGAAAAGGCTATGACTTACAGAACATTACGATGGAACAAAGAGGACTTACACTTGAGAAAGAAGATGTAAGAGAACTGGAAGTTGAAGAAATTCTGCCACTCTATGAAATCACACCTAAAATGAGCAAGTTTAATAGTTGTGACCCGATTTTGGTGCCTATTAACATTGATGGGACGGTTGTTGATATGAACTTGATACAGGAAGTGTTGCTACCGTTATGCCATTGACAGAGTTCAGGAAAATATCTAACAGGGAATTATCTCAAACAAATGTGAGATTTAAATGCTATGGAAATAGCACTCTGATACCAGAAGGAGTTGTCGTTTTACTAGTGCAATATAATGGGGTCAAAGCAAACCTTCCCCTATACATAATTGATAGGAAGGTTTCTACAATTGTGGGGCGAGATTGGATGAAAACATTACATATTCAGCTAGCCCAACCTTCGAATTCAGTTAGCGAAATACATGTGGTAAACCATACAGTGGATGAAGAAGTTAACTCTCAATTAAACAAACTGATTGGAAAACACAAAGATTTATTTTCTGACGCAACAGGCTGTGTGTCCAATTTCACATGTAATCTACAGTTAAAGAGCGATGCCAAACCTGTTTTTATGAAGGCCCGACAAGTTCCTTTTGCTCTACAAGCACGGGTAGAAGAAGAAATAAAAAGGTTGGAAGATGAAGGCATAATTGAACCAGTGCAATTTTCTGAATGGGCCACACCTGTAGTTCCTGTGGTTAAGGCCTCAGGAAGCATCCGTTTGTGCGCTGACTATTCTAAAACTGTCAATCCCCAAATTGAAGTCCCAATCTACCCTTTGCCACGTGTAGAGGAAATGTTTGCTAACCTCAGTGGATCCAAGATTTTCGCAGTTATGGACATTAAATCAGCTTATTTACATTTACCAACAGATGAAGACACAGCTAAATTATTGACCATCAATACTACAAAGGGACTTTTCAAATGCAATAGAATGATGTTTGGTGTAAGTGCAGCTCCAGCTGTATGGCAAAAATACATTGAATCAGTTTTACAAGGGATTGAAGGCATTTGTGTCTTCTTCGATGACATCTTAGTTTCTGGAAAAAATGACAAAGAATTGCTGGAACGGATTGAACAAGTATTCAAACGACTCAGTGATAACAATTTGAAACTTAATTACAGCAAATGCAAGTTTTTCCTGCCTGAAGTCCAATATCTTGGATACAAGTTGACCTCTGAAGGAATAAGTAAAACAGATGAAAAGATTCAATCAATAGTTAACTATCCCACGCCCAAAAATATAACTGAAGTCAAAACCTTTATGGGAATGGTATCCTTCTATGGGAGATTTTTCCCTAACCTATCTACAATAGCACACCCTCTTTACAACCTGCTTAAGAAAACAACCAAATTCAATTGGACGAAAGAATGTCAGACAAGCTCTGATGAGATCAAGAAAAGACTTACTTCAAATGAAATTCTGGCCCATTATGATCCTAATCTGCCTTTAGTGCTCTCTGTTGATGCTTCTCCGGTTGGGTTAGGTGCTATTCTTTCTCATAAATTCCCTGATGGTAGTGAACGTCCTATTTCCTATGCCAGCCGAAGCCTGTCATCCAGCGAAAGAAACTATTCTCAAGTATGCAAAGAAGCCCTTGCAATCAAGTGGGGAATCGAGAAGTTTTTCTACTATTTGTATGCAAGAGAATTTATCTTATACACAGACAGTGAACCTCTAATGCATGTTTTTGGAGGAAAACGGAAACTACCTTCACTTGCAGCAACACGATTGTTGCATTACGCATTATTCTTACAAGGGTTCAGATTCCAAATTCGTTATCGAAAAACCAAGGACAACGGAAATGTTGACTGCCTATCCCGTCTTCCTTCTCACTCAGATGACATACGCCAAACAATAGATGATGTAGAGATTTTCCAACTCAATCAGTTATCCCTTCTTCCAATTACCAGTGAAGACATCAAACGTGAGACAGAGAGAGACCCAGAATTGAAATCTTTATTAGAAGATCTCAAATGTGGAACCAAATTAAAAAATAAGAACGAACATTTTGATATTCAGTCCGGATGTATTATGAAAGGAAATCAAGTCTACATTCCTCATGTCTACAGACAAAATGTTTTAGCAGAACTACATGATGGGCACCTGGGAGTTGTCAGAATGAAAGCGCTTGCCCGTTCCACAGTGTACTGGCCTAAAATGAACGAAGACATCGAACGACTAGTCAGAAGCTGTGATAAATGCATGGAAACAGCTAAGAATCCCGGAAAAATAGCCACCCACTACTGGGAGTATCCGACAAAACCCTGGGAGCGCATTCATGTCGATTTTGCGGGGCCTTACATGGGACACTTATTCTTCTTGGTGATCGATGCTCACTCGAAGTGGCCAGAAATTTTTATTGTGCGGAATATGACCTCTAGGGACACAATCACAATTTTACATGGGTTATTTTCAAGATATGGACTTCCCCACACCTTGGTGAGTGATAATCAGTCAACATTTACTTCCGATGAGTTCCAACGTTTTGTCCAGGTTCATGGAATCAAGCATATTACTTGTGCACCATTCCACGCTGCATCAAACGGCCAAGCTGAAAGGTTTGTTTACACAATGAAAAAATCACTGAAATGTCTTGAATCAGGGACTTCATCAATCCAAGAAAAGTTGAATCAGTTCCTTTTCAGTTATCGGAGGGTGCCAAATATAACAACGGGGGAAAGTCCATCAATGTTGTTCCTCCGGCGAGAACTACGTTCCAAACTGGATTTATTGAAGCCCGACCATCACCTAAAGGTTTGGAATAAGATTAAATGGGGAGTCTGGTCTTTTGAAGACAAACAGTTCAAACCAGGACAAACCGTTGCCGTTCGATGTTATAATAATCCAAACAAGAAGTGGACTTATGGACAAGTTATAAGTAAGGATGGTATATTACACTACACGGTAGAAACACAGGGTACCTTGGTAAGAAGACATGCAGATCAACTTCGAGATGTATCATTACCACCACCTCAAGATCAACGCCATCCACTACAAAACCAAAGACCATGCCTCACGCAAAGCGGTACAGTCCAAGTTACGGAAACAAATTCAACAGACGAGAATATTGGTTCAACCGATGCTAGAGGGACACAACACCAACAAATCAATGATGAAACCCAACTTGTGGATCAACAAACGATAGATGACGTTCAAGACGCTCCTGCTCGCTGTGATACACCTCTTGCCTTAAGACGAGGGCAACGAAACATTCGACCACCAGAAAGACTAGATCTCTAGGGGGGAAGAGTGTTATATACATTACCAAACACTTTACAAATAATTCTTATCCTTTTTATTAATTTAACCATATGATTAATTGTGTAATTCGAACATATGTTTTTGTATTGTTTTTGTTTACATTAATTTAGTCTAGTTTTAAAATGTGAATAAAACTGGATCGTTTTGTCTAAACTGTTGAACTATATTATTATTATAAATACTTATTTCACGAAGCCACAATTACAAAAATACATTACAGACACCGTCATTTGCAACGTATCTAACAGCAAGGACTAACTAAACTGGTCTACCTGAGACATGTCTGAGGTAAAGTCTATGATGAGAGCAAAGTATTTATATTTTTTTTTTTAACTCTTACCAAAATACTTGCCTAACATTTTGAGCCATTATGTCTTTTATCTCTTCGCAAGTCAGTAAAGATAGATAACTTGTTTTACCACTACCTCAATTACCATATTTTTTATGTGCGTTGCTAAAAATGGATCAAACTTAGAAATCGGCTCTGAAGCCATTTAAAAATGTCCATTCCTATTTGAACAAATTACCACTTGTCAGATCGAGGTCTCTTAATGACATACCTTAATGGGCGCTAAAACTCTTGTTGCAACATTTCGCCAAAACTGTGTTTCTTTGTTATTGTGTGAGTTTACTGTCAGTTCGGTTAAGAGAAATTCCTCCTGCTTCTAGAGCAGTAATGCGATTCGCCACCAATATCTACAGATTGTGTTCCACACGACATGCCCCTCACCGTTCCCCTGTGTGTTCTGTTTCCAGTCAGCACGCCAACGTTGCTGGAACGCTGTCGGGCCACGCGTCCTGGGTGCTCAGCGTCGCGTTCTCCCCCGACAACAAGTTCTTCGCGTCTGGCAGCGCCGACCACTCCGTCAAGGTCTGGGAGCTGGCGTCGCGCCGCTGCGTCCACACCTTCAGCGATCACACTGACCAGGTAGTTAGGCTATGTCTATTAAGGCACTTTGTTATTTATTTGAACTGCCATGTTAATATGAAGACTGTTGAGTTGTGCATGGGAAAAATAATGAACATTCTTGTGTGATTTAAAAACAACCACACTAACTTTTGCTGAGCTAATTTTTTGTTTTTCACAATTGTTTAATGTTGTGGGAGTATGCTTTCTAAATAGTAGGCACTAAAGAGTAAATTTTAACTTGTTGAGAACATTTAGATATTGTTAACATGAAGTTTCGCCCTTTAGTTTTATATTCTATGTTTACTCCTTCATCTTTTAACCTTGAAATAAGCTTATTTATTTATTTATTTCTTACAAGTAGCAAACATGAATAAGCCTCACTAAGCAAAACGCTTAACAGTGAGGTCAAAATTTACATAATAATAATAATACATTGTAAATAATTGTCCAAGTTAATTTCTTGTAGGCACGGGCGGGCGTCACTCCTATCACAGTAATAATAGACAGACATTATCTAAATACATACATTTAAAAAAAACTGCCACTGATGATTCTATCGACACATCTCAGTCTTTAGGAAAAAGGTTGGCAGCACTGTTGTCTCGCAAACTAGATGCAAACGCAGTCAGCTGTTTCTATATTCATTTGTTGTAGTTATAAAATATCTTAAAATAAGCTTAAAATATCTTTTTCCGATGTTCAGTAAATGCATGAATGATTACCAGCCACAGCCAAAATAAGAATTTGGAATTTCAGGAATGGGTCAGAGAGGAATTATGTCATGTGACTTTGGGACATGGTGTTTGAGCAGACCTATATCATAAACATAGTGTGTCAACAAATTTAAGTGTAGTATTTATTTTTTTGATTTTTTATTTATTTACAATTTTCTGGCACCCCTGTACGCAGGTGCAAAGGCATAAGGTTTGTCATGTAAAAGAGTGACCAGACTAATGCATGTTTCATGATGAACGAAAAGCTTAAAATACAATAAAACTAGGGATGTTTTGGTACCTAAAGTCAGTTCTTGGTACCACCAGTCCTTTTCAAAAGGACCGGTACCAAGAACCGATGTCAAAATCTTGGTACCGGTACTTCAGCACCATGGTCTGTTTACAACAAAATACACTACAACCAAACAACCCCATCCACAGTTTTCTCGGAAAATAACAAGGCGACTGTAATTTAAGAGGACCAGGTAGACTGATAAAAACTCATATGTCTTCTCACTAAGTTATTGTTAAGCGTCCGTCCGGCGTGGGAAGGAGGGATGCCGGCATAAGAAACAAAACACATACTAGCCTAAATAACAATTTTGAACAAACAAATTTGACTAAAACAATTATTTTCTGTAGCATAATCCGGCGCAATAAGGAAGCAACCTCCGCACAGCAGAAAAAATCTACCACCAGATTTTAACTGTAACCAGGTGAAGCGAAGAAGCATCACACGGTTCCTTTATCTAGAGTCATATTAAAGGGAACTTGAAGGCCAGGCTGCAAAACAGATGTTTTCTAAATGTTTTATAATTTTTGCAAGTGTTGTGGTAACCTCCGTGTAGCGTTTGATGCAGGGTTAATAGTCTTCACTGTTTGATACTAAACTGTAATGCTACATATTTTAGTATGTTCAAATTTAGTTTTTTAATAAATTATTTAAAATCTTATTTCTTTGTTCACTCCTATAAGTTTATTCTCGTATTGTGAAATGTCTAATTTGTCAAAGGAAATCTAATACGTTCGCACAGCCTGTTCTTACAATGACACTAACGTTGACATAAAGCCGACTCTGTTTCATCCGAAGCCTTCCGCCACATAAGTGCAAATGAGAGCGTAACAATACCTGTAAACTTTAAAAAGAGCCAAAAGTTACTCTCTCATTGACATGTCCCTCTTAAGATTGAGTCTCAAAATGTATTTTAATAACTAACTGCTGTTTAACAATATTTATTTTCATACTTTTCCAGGTGTGGGGAGTCAGATTCAATCCGGACTCTAACAGAATTGTTTCAGTCTCAGAAGATCGGAACATCAATATTTATGGTTGTCCTTTTACATAACTTTTTTTTAATTTTAATTGAGACAAGTGATGACCAATAATCTTTTTTTCCCAATTATAAAGGGCAAATTTTATTTTGTAACAGCATAATTTTGCCCTTATTTTCAGTTCTATGCCACTTAATGATAATTTAATTATTACTTTACAAATATTTATTTTGACAAATTTGTTATACTTTACAATTATAAATAATACTTGTTTTAATACTGTGACGAGAAACTATTGACTGAAGACTAGATATATTGTATAAAATAGAAATTTTATATCTGTTTCCAGAAATTACCTTATATTTCTTTTTCCCGCACAGTATTCCTTATTATCTGTTTACTAGGGGGCCCGTGCAGCGCAATGCGCTGCATTTATTATAGAGTATTAAACCTTGCTCCGTGGTAATGGACAGAGTTACTTTGAATAAAAATTAAACCATAGTGAAAACCAGATAAAACATAATGGTGCTTCATCAATTGATCTTCATTACTAATTCTGCAACTTGCCAATGTGACCCTGTTAAGATTTGGTGGTTGTTCTTTTAGTTCAAAATTAGCTAACATTACTTAGTTGTTCTTTTGCCGATTTGTCTTAGAGCCTCTGTCTAAACACTCCTATAAAGTCTAGAATCAATTCACAGATGTTGGATCTACATAGTTCATCAAACATAAAACTTAAATGGCAACAGAATAAAAATCAACATTTCATTTTAACTCCCCGGTCCTGTATGAGTTATGCAACATTCACTGCGGCTGTTATGAGGTAGTCGTCGACATAGTGAATGAGTCCACATTACTATTAAAAAAGAACTAAATCCCTTATAACTTAATATTCCATGGCATTACAAAATGTAAATAATAAAAAAAATCACTAAAATAAGGAGAATCTACATCTTTGTTAGTGTGGTCCATTTTTGTTTGATGTGGTATTTATATTTTGGTTAAAAATTCTCTTTACACAAACCTTATTTGTAATAAGCTTGTTTTCTACACTGGAGGTAAAAAACGTTTTATAATAGTAAAAAAACAGTTATAACACCTACAACCAACTATCTATTTTCCTTATAGTTTGCAGCAGTTTGAAAACCCAACACACAAATTTAGTATTCTATTTTAATATTTGTTAACTTTCGTTATTGTTTAAATACCAATCGGACAACCCATAAGACCCACGTCAAAAATTTCAATTTCCAAACATGTTTTTGTAGGGCCTACATGAATTTTTCTAGGGTTACGTTAGTAAATTTATTTTGTGCCCAAATACACGTAAATATAAAAAACCTACCCCTATAGGGGTAGGGGGGGGGGGAACCTAGTGCGTTCAAGAAAAATCTATCCGCTAAATTTGGAGAAAATGTTAAAATACGACAAAAGACACTTCTTGTTTAAAGTATGAAATTGTGTTGATATTTCAGTACAAGTAGTTCAATTGCTTATATTCAGCTTTTAACATGTGTTTGTCTGTTTTACAACCAACAGCTGTTTTATATTGCAATTCAATACAAATTGTTCCCCATGTTAATCTTATGGACAAAAAATGAACTTTGAGGGCTTCCCGTGAGCTTCAGAATTAAAATATCAAAAATCTAAAACCTTATTGCAAAACTACGAACTGAGACCATTCTTTTGACACCTCAAACTTTAAAATTGGTCCAGAAATAAGGGAGGAGTAGTGTTAACAAAAAAAGGGCATCACGTATTATATATATAGATTTTATTAAACATTGTACTTTGTTTTATATGTAAATAAACATTTTTTTAGATTTGGAGAGTTTGTGTTTTTAATTTAGTGCCTTGGTGGCCTTTGTGGTCAAGGAGTTAGATTACCTCCTCAAGCTCAGGATTTAAAATAGGATGAATTATCTTGTTATTACTCCCTTGTTGTTCCATTGCTTCTTCCTCCTTCTCAAATGAATAAATTGGTTTGAAACTTTGTGTTTGTTTAAAATACCCCTGTAGCAGCAGACCTACGTACTCAACGAATTTCCAAAAGATCTTGAAATTTTTCATTTTTCCCATAAACACCATGAATGAGTGTGTAGGTTTGCTGCCATGGGATCTTGTTATAATATGTTAGTTTTGTTTGGAAATGTAATAGTTAGGTAAGGTAAATATCAAATATCAATATTCGGCACTCTTTAATATTCCCCATAAACCCCATGAGGGTGAGTATGTAGGTTTGCCACCATATGGGTGTTGTAAGCAAATATCAGTTAAACCCTACCCAGGGCCAACGCTAGCACTTTTGCCGCCCTAAGCAAAGGTTACATTTGCCGCCCCTTTCCGCCCTTTTCTCCAACCCAAACCTACCCATGCCGCAAGTAGCAGTGCAGTGCCGTACGTTGGTTCTCGTGTAGCTGTAACTATATATATGTGTGTCCGTGGTACTGATTAGTTTTGAAGGGGATCTCCGATTTTGATGAAATTTGGTATGAAGGTGTAAGACCAGGTCCATTTTCATGAGTTCGCAAACCAGCATGATCAGGTTATGGGAACGGGGTTTTATGAAGTTTCAAAAGGGTCAAAAATGGGTTTTTGGCATTTTTTGGACCTTAACACGTTGGCTACCAACTGTGGGAAATTCAGGTCGCCGGGAGTTCCCAGCAGACCGATCCTAGTACTCGATACTCTCACCACAGACCGAGTCATTGTGACAAATACTAACCCAGAGACCAAAAATTTTGTTTCACTATTTTTATATAATTTGATGTATAATATATATATTTGCTCATAGAATTTGGAAAAAAATTATTAGAGTGCTATTTTAGCATTTTTTTGCGTCATATATGTGTGACATTGGTCTATAGTAATATTTTGTATTATGTTTGTTTGCTATAGACCGACTGTCCCACATATGTGTCATGAGTTGGATGACTGGGAAATAAATGAAAAATAGTTTTACTACACTAAAAAATACTAAAATATGCAGGACAATGTGTCACGCAATAAAAAACCGCCATCTGGAATGTGTAGTAAACAAACACTAATGGCAACATGTGAGCAGACAAGATCTTCAACTTTGAAAATTTGTAAAAAATAAAAATTGAGGTCATACCCAGAGACCAAGCGACACACATGTGTGTCACACATTCCTATAGACTGATAAACAGGTTTTAGATTGATTCAGTGGACCTAATGGTCGTGGCGAGTCATTTAACTGAACCGTAACTGCGTCCCATATATGTGTCTCAGTCACATATGTGTGACGTTCGGTAGCCAACGTGTTAATTTTAAAAATTCTACAATATTTACTCAAACCATTTAAAAGAGCTTAAAAAAGCAAACAATTTAGTATTTTGAATTTTCAATTGGCTTAACAGTTTATGGAGAAAAGCTAAAAATATGTTTCCAATGTTAATTTCATGGGAAATCAACAAAACCCTGTATCTTGCTTATTTATTGGAATAACTTGATAAAACTTGGAATGTACATTCACTATTAAGGTTTAACTGATATTAGCTTACAACACCCATATGGCGGCAAGACTACATACTCTCCCCCATGGGGTTTATGGGGAAAATTAAAAGTGTTGAATATTGATACAATTTGATATTTACCTTATCTAACTATTACATTTTTTAACAAAACTAACATTTTCTAACAACATTCCATGGCACCAAACCTACATACTCATTCTTATGGTGTTTATGGGGAAAATACAAAATTTCAAGATCCTTTGGATATTCGCTGTGTACGCAGGTCTGCTGCGACGGGAGTATTTTAAACAAACACACAATTTCAACAAATTTATTCATTTGAGAAGGAGGAAGAAGCAATGGAACAACAAAGGAGGAATAACAAGATAATTTATCCTATTTAAAATTTTAAGCTTGAGTAGGTAATCTAACTTATTTTAACTATACGTAGGAAATCTGGGGGAGCTTAGCCCCCCCCCCCCCCCTTTAGCCGCCAATGCCTTTAATGCATCCCCAGCCGCAATTAGAGCAAAGGCTGATGTGAACATATGCTCCCCCCCCCGTGGGAATTTTCGTCATATACATTTTTGTGTTTGTATTGACATGTACTTTATGGTTTTAGGTGTTTGCCACTTAAAAATTACAGCATATCCCGAAAAATACGAAAAAACCATGAAAAATATAAAATCTACTATCATCATTAAAATGATTCAGTTTCAAAAATCTTTTGACCGAAAATACTAACAGTTTTCTTGGCCAATTTTATTAATTAATGGGTCGTTATAAAGCTCTCTACTTAAATATTTCCAAAAAATTATGAATTTTTTTAGATTTATGGTGAAAAAGTGAAATAACTAGTTTTATATACAGTGTGGTTGAAAAGTCCCGGAACGGTGAAATATATTTTTTACCAATATAGATAAAGTTACAAGACTTGGTATATCAATAATGGCCATAAATGTCCACTCTTTTAAGGCATTAACACTTTTTTACCCCTTAAGGGGGATGGCCCATGAGGAGTCAGACAAAATTCTTAAATAGCAGCATAGGTCATGTTTGGTATCAAATTAAAGGTCTCAATTAGTAGAGTACAATGCCGCAAACCCGACGTTAAAAGGTTGGGTATAAAGAAAGTTATTGCATTTTAAAGTTTTACCCATATATTTTAATGGAAACTTTGTTTGCCTGCCATTTCCGTTTCGATCATCCTTTTGAAGTCTAGTTTGCGGCATTGTACTCTGCTATGTGAGACCTTTAATTTGATACCAAACTCGACCTATGCTGCTGATTAAAAATTTTGTCTGACTCCTCATAGGCCGTCTTTTCTTGGTTTTCTGGAATATGCTGTAATTTAAAAAAGGCAAACAACCGAATTCTTAATCTAGTAGGCAATACCAACAAAAAAAAGTATAAGTCATAAATTCCCACGGGGGGGGGGAGGGTTTCATATTGTCAGCCCATGGTCTACAATGTGCTGTAGATTAATGTTCTTATTTTATAGAACTTGCATTTAATTGAAATATTATGTCACGCTTCACAAATAAAGCAGTTTGTTACGATGCCCAGGTGCACGTAAACACGCAGCATTAAAAAAATTTTTTTGGGATGTCTTGTATTTTAATATTACAACATTGTTTAAAAACGGAAAGATAAGCTTGACTGACAATAATTTTTTTACAGTTTATTAAATAAGTCAATTTCAAAAAGACAACTCTCGGTTACTTTTTTTAAATCGGAATACAATTAGTATAATCCAAAAATAATTGCCAACTTCAAAACAAAATCGAATATTAATGCTGTGTTATTTTTTTGAACTCTAAAAGTAGCATCAGTTGGGGGAAACTTTTGTTTAAATGAAAATTACCCTTATTTGCAACTACATAGTTTTCATATTAACTAAAAATACGTTGAACCCAGATTAATTTTATGGTTAAAATTTAAATACGTTGATGTATTTCCAGCTTAGCATTTAAATTCAGATTAAATTCAAATTTAGATTTCTCATTCGAAATGCAATTTCCTCTTAAATGTGCTTCTACGTTTAAGAATAGGCCTACCGTTGATGACTATATCAATTAATTTAAAAAATAACTGAGAATATGTTAAAAAACTGAATTTAAAATTTAAAATATCTAGTTTTAGTATTGGAGTTAGTCTCAGTTTTACTGTCGCTTTGAATATCTAAATAATTATAATTTTCTTTGCGTTATAGTTTTATTGATTTCATGCACGATTTAATTTACTGACCATCACTATCACTTTATGATCCTGGTAAGGCAGGCAACTATGTTCATCGTGTCGGAAAAGATATTTCACGTTACAAGTCAATAATAACAATATATCCGTTAGGATAAATAAACAGTGTAACACATTCATATATTGATATCAAAGATTAACAAACCTACAGTGTACTTACATTTTTGTCGTGTGGGGGACTTATAACTAAGTTTATATTACGTTGGTGACTAACCTTTAAAGTGCTTCAGGATCTGGAGTTGAAACAGCAGTCTTGTCTGGAAAAGCCGATCTTCATGTGGCTCTCTAGGGGAGGAAGGAGGTCTGCGAAGCAGAGGACGTCCATGTGCGTGTCCATCTGTTGTGGTCCTAAAGAGTCACAGCTGTTTCCAACTGGAGAGAAGGTCGTGGTGAAGGATCTGATTTAGAAGAATGTTTGTCGGAGAGTCAGCTGTGAGTTGCCTCGTTGGACACCTAGTGGTGTTCGTTCCACCCACAAGGGGTGAACAAATACTTCCTCTAAGGTGTAGGAGCCTTAAGTCTCGATAACCGTACCAAAAAACCCCACCCCCCTTAGGGTATCGGTCAGTGCACTTAGGCCCAACTATCCTATTAACGTGTCACGGTAAACGGGGGAAGATAAAGGGAAAGGGAGACAAGGTGGCCAGATGCGTTGGTTCTGAAGAAAAAAGTTAAAAAATCAGATAATGTATATAGAATAATGTGAGATATGTATGGAAGGTTATAACTGCAATCAGGGTTTGAAAAGTTAACAAATGGAAGATTGAAGATAAATTAATTATGGTACCTGTCGAGTAAAAAGTAGTGGGGGAGTGATGGCTTGAAAACTTCAATTTGTCTTTGATATGGATGGGGGCTGGAATAGTTCATTTAACAGAGCTCCTTCTTTAAGAGCCATAACATTCAACGACTTTGAAAGAAGTCCTGAAAAATGAACTTTTAAGATAAGTAAAGATATTTCATAGGACTAGGATAGGTCATTTAACAGAACCCCACTCACAGAGCCATAGACATTTAATGACTCTTAGAGCCATAACATTTAATGACTGGGGAAAAGTTCTGAAAGATGACCTTTTGGGCCACCTTGGTGTGGGGGCAATGTGTATATTTGCAAAAAAAGGGTTAAGAGACAGTTGGGGGCTAATGTATGATAAACTGCATATGCGCCACCTTCCTGAAGTAATCTGCAACAAAAGAGAGAACCAAACACATTATAATATATTTGATTTTGAAGCATCACGAATAATTTTTAAACAATTACAAATGACTAAGTTTTTATTCTGGTACAGTTTAAAATTTGCATTATAAAACAATCAGATTTAAATACACTATAAAAGCAAATGTAATATAAAATTAATAACAAACTAAAGCAATAACACATAATAAATAAAATGTATCACAGGAAATGTAATGTGTTATTTGTTCTTATATACAAGCCTTCCAAAAAGTTACCAGGTTCATATTCCTTAGTAGCTAAGATCATCAGTACTCGATATTACAAGTTAAAAATTTCGTCAGAAGCTAAACTTTAGAAATGATCGAATTTTAATAAATAATTCATGGTTTTAAGTGTAAAGTTTCAAAGTTTAATTTAATGGAATTCTGAATGAATTCTTCAAGTTAAGAGGGCGTTGGAGTGCCGCCATGTTGGATTTATTTCCCATAAGAGCAATGCTAAACTTGTCCCAGGCATTTGTCATATAATTTCTTAATTTTTTGTCCGATTCGTTCAGAATAAATAGCGTTTGAATCACAATTAAATTCCCCGTTCCTTTTGCGAGATTGATTCTTTGTAAATAATTTATAAAATTCTGTAGAAAATGTTTTAAAAGTAGTAAAAAACTTGCTTTGTTATTTCAAGTTAGTAAAAAACACTAATTTTTATAAAAAATTCCTCTCGCAAACCAAATCCGCCTTGATGAACCCTTTATTTAGAACTATAAACCAATATTTTCTGATTATAAGTAAAAGAGTTATTTGACATCCCGTTTAACATTGCTCTTATGGGGGAAAGGCGGAATTTGGATTGACTCCAACGCCCTCTTAAAACTTAGTGGTTCGTGCACATAATTATAAAAAAAATTATGTCATAAGTGTTCTTACGTTGATGTGGCTTATTTGATTGATTGATTGTAACAGAAATACACAATTCCAAGTAGGAGAGCCAGAAAAAGCATAATTAATTTTGCTATAAAATCAGTTTCATACAATAAATATCAAAAAGAGTTTTGAAAACATTGTCGTATAAAGTGTTTTAAACTTAATACTAGTAAAAATGAGTTAAAAATTTATTTACCTGGTTTTGTTGTATGCAGTGGCGAGGGTCTTCCAAAGGACTACGATATACGACTAAGGGCTACAAATTAGACGTGTTACACTGTTTACACTGTGTGTACCAATTTAAAGACAACATAGGTAAGTTGTCCAATAAAGACTCATCGATTTTTGCTGTACGCAGCAGAGTTGAAGTAAAAAGGAAATATAAAGTAAATTTAATAATTAATGTTATATAAGCGACTGGGTATTTACATGCCAATGTTTTATTTATAAAAAAAGTAGGCCTATATTTTACATAATCTAATTTGAAAGATCAGATCGAATTTACCCATGAATTACACAATTATTACTAAATTATTGTCTATCCCGCAATCATCATCGGTGGCCTCCGGTATTATTAAAAATTGTATTCAATAAAATAAAATAAATCTATATATTAATAGGCAAGCATGTTTCTTTTCCTTCTTCTTTCTCAGCTTATGGGCATTGTAGGAAAAATCCGCGCATACTGTTAGAAAGGTATTAAGCAGAATCACATTATAATTCAGATCGGCCACCAGGGCTACGCTCTACAGGCTTTAAAAGTTTCATTGTTATCTTATGGAAGAAGGTTAATTGATGAAATCAATACTCAACTGTTGTAATGGTTGGGTTCACGTTCATCTACTGGAATCTACCGCAACCGGGATTCAATGGATTTGTTTTGTAGATAGCAAAAAAGACACGTGAATGTCAACAATCAAAATCCCGGTGGGTTCATAAGATGGCTGCAAAATGACGTCACTAGGATCCACCGAGATTTGTCACGTGATAATCTAAATCCCGGTTGCGGTGGATGAACGTGAACCCAACCGATAACAAATACACAGATGTTTTTGTCATTAAATATTTTAAAACTATTTGGTTCAAAATCAAAGGAAGTTTTGGTTGAGTTTCGACCAATGGGCGATCCCTAGTTTAAATAAATGGAAACCCAAAATTGAGGTAAGCATTATGAAGTCAGGCGTTCAATTTTATTCGGTTGGAAGTATGTCTAAAATATTAGCCTATTAAATCATTAATTTTTTTTTTTTTTGTAATCTCACATTTATAGTTCAGGAAGAAAAGTGTGATCCAAAAGCTTTTTATGCCATTATTCTAATTAACATTATTCTTTAGTATTTAATTGCACTTGTTGCTTTTCCACGTCACACATATTGGAGTTAATATACCCTTTGCAATATATTATACCCTTAGAATAGTGATTAATCCAAGAATGGTTAAAAAATACCGTAGTTTATTTTTCCTCTTATCAAGTCCCAGTTCTAAATTCAAGTTAATATTCCAACCCTCTAACCATTTATGTCCACAACTCAATAACTTAGTTTCCAGATATCTAATCATGGGTAACTCCAATGCTCAAAATATCCATGTGTGGGGATCGTAATTTAATGTGTCAAGAACTTTGCAAGTACTGTATAAAAAATACTCATTTCTTTTTACTACTGAGAGCTGTGGAGTTCCAACGTTTGAACAACAGAATTTGTATACAATTGCACTGTGTTCAACCTCATTTACATTGGAAACAATAATAATAAATCAAGGAATCGAGGAAAAAACATATAAAAATTAATTTTGAACAATGGAAATAATACTTTAATGTAGTCCTACAAAAATATGAGAAAATACATAATCTTATTCTATTACTCACAAATAAGAGACACGCTTCAATCGGTGAGTATAGAAAATCACTGTTTAAAACTTAGCTTTTTCTGTAACTTAGCAATGATTATAACAATGGATTTAAAAATATAATTTGCAGCAGATGATAAGTTTTCAAAATTATTTGTTAGGCATTAGGCGATATGTTTAAACAGTTTTATACACAATTTAACTGTAAACGGTAACTTTAACACACAATTTAACGGTAAATATATATAAAACATAAGATCTTTTATATATATTTAACGTCTTGTAAACAATTACAGTATAAGTGTAAATATATTCTCTCATTCATATTCAGGTTAAAATACCCACTATGTGAGGTCCCTGTCTCAAAATAGTGATAGTGTGATGAAAAATATCGTTCGAACGGGCCCAAAACGTTTTGCCTACCCTCGATGAAACACGATCTGGATTCCCGCAAAACTCAATTTTCAGCCCTTGTATGGAAATACGATATCAGCTTGGGCGTCATACTTTTGATACCTTCTTGAAACGCCAATGCACTCTATGATGTTTCTCTACGATGTTATATGGTATTACTTTCATTTTCGCCATAACCCAATTGGGGTGAGTTTGTATGTTTGTAATAGGTAAGTACTAATTCAAACTCTTCCTAATGAATGTACATACCAAATTTTATGAAGATATCTATACTTATTTAATTGAATTTTTTACTATATGGAACATAGAGTATAAAATTCTTTACGATCGACTTTAAATTTCTCTTAGGCGAATTTTTGACCCCCAAAAGGCTTTTTTATTAGGTACTAATTTGATTTCAATGAAATTCTCAGGTTAGATTTTAAGTATTTTAAACTAGGTCATAAACTATAATCGAGAAATTATTTTCAAGTATTAAAAAAGCTTATTTTCCGGAATTTTTGACAGAACTTTAGTTGTTTAGGCTACATGGTTTGACTAATGTAGTTGCTATGATCAGTTTATTTTCCCCCATCGCAGCTGAGTTGTCGCTGTATGCCTAAAACAACATAACATAACCTTTTCTTGTTTATATTTGCTCGCCGTTATGTTACGTTTTTAAATAAAATTTAATTGATATTTTGACAGACCTGTTTGTTAAATTAAATAGATCAACACTGATGTTTACTTGTTGAAGTTATAAATTATAGTCTACCAAAAGATAGGCATGTTGATGTGGAATAAATTGGTGTCGTATGGAATTATGCGATTAACTAATTTATGGGATACAACTACCTAATATCTATTTGGGAGAAAGATTGAAATTGAACAACTAATTAGAATGTGTTGTGCCATTGTAGCCTATGTCTCAGGTAACAAAATATGCATTATGTGTTAAGTAAGCGTAATTCTACAATACTTACATATTACTTTATTTTTATTAATTTTGATTAATTAATCATGGATTTTAAATTGTATTGTTTTTTTTTCGCTCTACAATAATCTATTTACCTTTAATATTGTAAGCATAATTATTATTAAGTTACTTGCTTGTTTTGAGGTCTTAGCTAAAATCATTCTTTGTATGTATTTATTTGTAGGCTAGGCCTAGGATGTACGCCGGTTGACTTCGGACGGTTAGATGACGTTCCACTCTTCACATTCGAGGAGATGGAAACCTCCGTTCTCTCCCTAAAGAGCAACAAGGCTCCTGACCCGGACGGGATTCCCAGCGAGGCTTTAAAGAAAGTATTTTCAATTAATGCTGACTTATTGTTGTTGAGAATGTACAACGCCTGTTTGGTAGAAGGGGTGTTTCCGGCTCCCTATGGAAAACCGCAAGACTTGTACTGATCAGCAAGGACAAAGGTGATCCCGAGCTGTCGTCGTCCCACAGGCCTTTCTACACGTTGGACACGGCTGGGAAGCTGTTCGAGAAGCTGATCCGTTCCCGCCTGACCTCTGCCGTGGAAGCTGCCGGGGACTCATGCCCCCGTCAGTATGGCTTCAGAAAGGGACGGTCAACGATTGACGCTATCACCGAAGTCCATGGAGAACTGTGAAGAGAGTCGAGAGCCACAACCATTTCTCTCGCTGAGTAGTGCTTCTTGTTACGCTTATGTCAAGAATGCCTTTAACTCGGCGAGGTGGGTCGATATGTTGGATGCGCTTCGCAACACCTTTCGCGTTCCTGCATATCTGTTGCGACTCATTGAGGATTATCTCCGCTCTCAAAGCCTTATTTACGACACAAGGGACGGAACGTGGACGATGGAAGTTACTTCTGGTGCTGCGCAAGATTCAATACTCGGCCAGGATCTCTAGAATGTTGCCTATGACAGCCTCCTGAGGTCGGAGATGCCTGAGGAAACCACTTTGGTTGGGTACGCCAATGATGTCGCAGCTCTCATTGTCGCACAAAACGTTGAGCTGGCCCAACTAAAGTTGAACCGAGTCATGCGTGTGGTCAACACATGGATGTCCGATCACGGTCTCTCGCTTGCTCTCCGTAAGACAGAGATTGTGATCCTCACGAAGAAGAGGATAGACACCATCATTCTGTTCCGAGTGGGAAGGGAGGTGGTCCAATCAATTCGTGCTGCTAAGTACTTCGGGATTATGGTGGACACCAAGTTAAGCTGGAGGGATCAGATATTTCGTACGGCGGACAAGGCCGCTAAGGTAGTCACTTACCTTAGTAGGCTGATGGCCAATGTCGGGGTTCCACGATCCAGCAGAAGACGTCTGTTGATGTCCGCGGTTCAGTTCATGCTTCTTTATGGAGCAGAGGTGTGGGCAGACGCTCTCGATAAAGAGTAGTACAGGTTGTGACTCGCTCGGGTTCAACGTTGAGCGGCCCTCGGGGTGTGTTCCGCCTACCGGACAGTGTCCGAGCCTGCCGTCCTGGTGGTCGCCGGAGTTATCCCTGTCAAGCTCTTGGCAGGAGAGAGGAAGGCAATTTATCAGAGACAATTCGAGATTGGCAAGGACACGGCAAGAACAGCAGAGCGCTCCCGAACCTTCCAGCAGTGGCAACACAGCTGGGAGCACGACACCCGAGGACGATGGACTGCGCGACTTATCAAGCACGTCCAACCATGGGTGGAACGGCTGCCGATTCTTTATTTATTGCTCGGGCGTTCCCGACGATGCGGAACACACATTCTTCCGCTGCCCCCGTTGGGAAGGGTCCCGCCTGAAGGCCACACAAATTTTGGGTGCATTTTCGGTGGACTCGGTCTGCCAAAAGATCTTGGAGGATGAGGGCAACTGGGATTGTTTATCACAGTTCGTGCGGGGCATCCTCCTGGAAAAGAAACATGATCTGGACCGCGAAGTGGCCCAGATCCCTTGATCGAGTGGCTGGATAAGGAGTGAGCCCCACGGGCATAAGCCAAATTTAGGCCTACCCCTACGTAATGTGATAAACAACTCCAGGTTAGAATCCTAAAGAGTAGAGGCGAAGTTTTTTAGTGGGTAAACCCGTTTTTAGGGGAGTCCCACACTACAGGCTTGCCACCTGTGTGCGTAATGCATTTTTCTTACCTCTCCCTCAAAAAAAAAAAAAAGCGTCACCTAATAACTCAAAAAGTGAGTAAAAAATTCTTGTACGGGACGGACATCGGAGCGTATTCCTAGGATGCTAAGGGTTTTTTTGTCTTGAGAACTCCTCCCACAACTTTCAACCGATTTTCAAGTTTTTGGTGTCGTTGGATAGGGCTTGGTCTGTAGTTGTTTCCGCCAAAAATTGATGAGAATTGGACTGAAAATAAAACCGCTATCCACCATTGAAATCTCAAAATTTCCCATTTAAATAACATTGGGATTGAGTAAAGCATTTTTAACGTCTGTATAATCAGCTGTAAATACGTAGATTTTTGTGTTTAAAGATATTCACAATATTGGATTGGTCGGATGTCATTAATTTAGAGCTAAAAGTAAAATTTGTATTGTATTAAAATTAATTGCTCGATTTCGAGCAACACATATACTAGTATCTACTAATAAGCAAGTTAGAATATGTTGTGGTTATAAGATATATATCATATAAGACATATCAATTTTAACAAACAATGTTTTTTTTTTTTTGCTTCTAGGAACCTCAATACGAAAAAGTATCAGGGTCCTCGTTTTAGGTCTTACCTTGACTACCACCATAATAGCGTATTCCCTATAGGGGAATTCACTAACAATTACAAAAAGAGTGATTAATTACACATAAAGCCACGTCCACACTATCCGAACATGTTCGCCAAACAGTGTTCTGTGGAACATTTGTTGGCTAATTTACTGCAATGTAAATCATATGGTCAGTAGTTGTTTGTTAGAAATGTTTTTTGATTAATTGTGTTTGCCAAACAAGTTCGCTATATGAATGTTCGGCCAGTGTGAATGCGGCTTTTAGAGCGTTTTGTGTTTTACAGTTGGCATAGATAAAATCTGTAGTTACACTGAAAGAACAGTTCTTTAGACTAGTCATTAATAAGAAATGGCTGTGTCCAACTGTTAAGGTAGTTTAAAGATATGCTTACATTATGTAGTATTATGTTACCTTAATCGTATCCAGTTCTTTCAGAGCTGTGTGTCTACAACTGGGCTTCAGCGCTAGATTGCGCCATGATCACATAGGTAGTCTGGAGAAGTCAAGCTGCCATTAAAATATTCGGTCCGATGGACGTCGTTAAGAGTTTTAAAAGTTTCTACACAGATACACAAAGGCATACATGTGTACAAAAATACATAACAGCAACGGGTTCCACACGGATGGTCAGCGGGCGGTCAACAACTCGCGCGTTCGTTATTACTGTCATTGCGGTAGCCGGCTCGAGGACACTCATTAGCACGTCCTTGCCGGGATATAAGTTGTAGCAAATTTAATCAGTTTTCATTTTGTAAATTGTGGTTATGTCGCTATAGGATGCATAGTTTCCGAGATATAAGCAAAAAATCCAAAAATGGGACCTTCAAACCTCCCCCTTCCCCTGGCTCAAAGGCTATAGAGGCGGGGACTTTTGATATGTTCACCTCCTAACTAGTCCTAACAAAGTTACGAAGTTAAAAATTTTGTACCATGCATTTCCCTCTGTACCTTTTTTTGAGTGTTCATTGTCTGGACAAAAATACTGTATTGATATGATCATCACATATGTTCCATCATAAACATAAATAAACTTATGTGATGTAAATTATTAAAACAACATCACTTTAAAATAATTTGCCCATTCTATAAAGATTTTTAAATTTAGCTCACAAATAAACGACGCAACTAAATGTTGTTAACACCAGAAGTAGTAAGTAAGTCATCTTCAAAACTTTCTAGCACCACAACCACCCATAAAGCAGCATCCATTGTCAGTTCTGTGTTCAGACATGCATCTCAGTTCATAGAAGATAGAGATGAAATAATAGAAAAAATAAAAGCAATTCCTCAAGTACAACAGAGTGAAATTTTTTATTTATTTGCCAATGCAACAGAATCACTTAAAAATTTGGCAAAAGAATTTGTGGACAGCTTGATTGATGAAGCTCTGATAAAAGTAAAGAAAAATTATGAACCAGAAAGTGAACTGCAGGAAGATTTTGGTGACTTTAGTGCCCAAATATATCCCAAAACCAAGGAAGCTATTGATACTCGCCCATCAGTTTTTGAAATGGCAGAAACATTCGTTCATTCCCTATTGAGTGAAGCTAAAGAAAGAGCAGATCAGATCAAACTGCTGGGCGTTCAAAGGTTTTCAAACTACAATTCAGTTGACGATTTCAAAGTGAAAGACGGGTTAGAAATTGTTGCCAGGTGCATCAGTAAATGGTCATTCAACCCAAATTGGTACTTCAAGTTAATATATAATGGAAGATGGATTTCTGATACACACTCATATTTTTACACGGTAGGTATATTTATATTTAAGTTCTACCTACTAATTTTTTTCGCTTTAGTTATCTAGCTAAACCTCCATCGGAAATCACAACGATAGAGTGAAATTAGATGCTTATAGAACGTCCATCTGAACTCATTGCGGTACTCAATGTACGAATTAGAGGGGAATAAATTAAAAATACAAGTGGAAGTTGATCGTTATAATTGTAATTTAAGTAAATCTACTCTCCCCAAATTAATGTATATTTTAACGGAGGATGTTTGTATGTATATTTGTTTGTATATTTGTGATCGATATCCTCAGAAACCGCTAGACTGTTTGCCATGAAACTCGGTATATGGAAAATTTCATGGAGAAGGTTTGTAAGTCATTAGTTTTTGTATAGCCCTCAGGGCTTAGCCCCAGGACCGTCATAAACGTGCCAATGTCAGGGTTTAAAACTCTCTTCCATCAGTTGTCTTGTAAACAATCAAACCAATTTTCATTTTGGCATTGCAAATCATGCCGGGTATCAGGTAGTACCTTATGTAATACTAAAAATTTATTTTCAATATTGAGTCCAATATAGATTTAAACCTTATGACGATAACGCATCCCCATGCAGGGGTGCCAATCCCCCCCAAAATATTATGGAAGTACAGTACTGCAATACCAATATCCTCCTGCCTTTATTGAATACATATACATTTTCCACAAAATAACAGCATAAAAATTTATAATTAACTACCCAAAATTTTAAAAGAAGAACAAGACTTCAAGATTTATAAGAAGAAAATAAAAAATATATTATTACAAAAAAACCTATTATAAAATTGAAGATTATTTAGAAGACAAAAGCAATCATATAGTGATTTAATTAAATTGAATAATGTCAAATTGTTATAACTGTTTTGTATCCGATGCAATGTAAATTGTTCAGGAAATAAACTATTATTATTATTATTAGCATACAAAATTTTAAAAATCAGGCTTTATTCGAAAGCTATAACATTTTAGCGAATTTCCCTATAGGGAATACGCTATTACGGTAGTAGCCATGGTAAGACCTAAGCCCGGGACCATGTTACTTTTTCGTTTTGAGGTCCCCAGAAGCCAAAAACACCATTCGTTCATTTTAATATATATGTATCAAATATATATATACAGTAGAACCTCGGTAGTTCGACTCTCGATAGTTCGACACTCCTTATAGTTCGACAGGGTCCATGACAACTTAACATGTTAATAACGACCAATAGTGACCATGTCCGAGACTGACAAAGATGAAAATGTAAATAAAGAAGTGAAAATTTGAATGTTTGTTATGTTAAGGTTCAATTAAGTTATGGTTTCATTGAAATTTAGTGTTTCCTAAATTAAAATCAGTATTTTCATACTTCCAGGGTTGAAATTCCCCATATACTCCCTATAGTTCGACACCCTCTAAGTCCACAAAGTGTCGAACTATCGAGGTTCTACTGTATATATATATATATATATATATATATATATATATATATGTGTGTGTGTGTGTGTGTGTGTGTGTGTCCGTAGTACTGATAACTTTTGACAGCGACCTCCGATTTTGATGAAATTTGGTATGAAGGTGTAAGACCAGATCTATTTTCATGAGTTCGCGAATCACCATGATCGGGTTATGGGAACTCGGTTTTATGGGGTTTCAAAGGGGTCAAAAATGGGTTTTTGGCATTTATTTACCTTAATTTTTAAAATTCAACAATTTTAACTAAAACCATTTAAAAGAGCTTAAAAAAACAAACAATTTAGTATTTTTTATTTTTAACTTGGCTTAACAGGTTACGGAGAAAAGCTAAAAATAGGTTTCCAATGTTAATCTTATGGGAAATCAACAAAACCCTGTATCTCGCTTATTTATTGGAATAACTTGATAAAATTTGGTATGTACATTCACTAGGTAGGGTTTAACTGATATTTGCTTACAACACCTATATGGCGGCAAACCTACATACTCACCCCCATGGGGCTTATGGGGAAAATTTAAGTGTCGAATATTGATACAATTTGATATTTACCTTACCTAACTATTACATTTTCTAACCAAAATAACATTTTCTAACAACGTCCCATGGCAGCAAACCTACATACTCGTTCCTATGGTGTTTATGGAGAAAATACAAAATCTCAAGATCCTTTGGAAATTCGCTCAGTACGCAGGTCTGCTGCGACGGGGGGTATTTTATAGATATCTTAAATAATTAATAACAACTAGTATCAAAATCGAGCAATGTTACTTTTAGTTCTAAATCAATGACATCCGACCAATCCATTATTGTAAATATCTTTAATCACCAAAAACTACACGTATTTACAGCTGAACATTATAACATGCAGATGTTTAAAATGCTTTATTCAATCCCAATGTTATTTTAATGGGAAATTTTGAGATTTCAATCGTGGGTTAGCGCAAGGCCAACTACACACCAGGCCGGAGTACTGAGAGAGATGATGTCACAACAGTGGTGTGACAGCTGATCAGTGTTGCCAAAAAAGGGTAATTTACCCAATTTTAGGGTATTTTTTAATTATCATTATTATTTATTTAATTTTTTTTTTTTTTTTTTTTTTTTTTTTTTTTTTTTTTTTTTTTTTTTTGCTGTATTTAAGCGGAGGTTTGGTAAATATTTGATTATTTTAGGGGATTCCCAAGCTATTATCAGGGGAATGAATTACATGAAAATTGAATAGTTTCAGATCAGCTGGCGCACTAGTAGTGTGATGTTTTAACACAAGTGGTGGGGAACATTCCGGCCTGGTGTATAGTTGGCCTTGGTTAGCACCTTTATTTCAATCTGATTCTCATCTTGTTATTTAATAATTTTAACTGAATAGTAGCGCAAATTAATTTGTCAAGTTAAGTGGCGAGGCTTATTTGAACAACAGTACACAACAGCTGTGAATGTCATCAGAAAAGGTTTCTCCTAAAACACCAATATAGCACAATTTGAAACCATTTTAAGGCTGAATTGGTCTCGAAAACCTGATTTCTTTAGCCAAAATTACTATTAAAATATTTTCTTTAAAAAAAACTTTTGAAGTTTAATTTCTTTTCTTCCTTGTTTAAACAAATTACTGCTTTAAATTGTCTTTCAAAAGGAATAAATTTAAGCTTTGTCTTTTTTAATTTACCTTGCAGAATTCATTAATTAGATTTCAAATTTTTTTATATCTTAATAAATTTTTAACTGTCTCTTCTTCTTGTAGTAAGGGTTTAGGTTTCTATTTTACAAAAGAAGAGTCACAATGTAATTTGCAATGATACCTCAATTTTTCCTTTCCCTTTTTCATTGGTCCCCTTTGATGAATGAAGTACATTGAATTCTATTTTTCCACTGTTACCAGGTTAGATGGAGTGTTCCAAGTCTCCTATACCCTGTTGCTCAAGTCACTGCGGACATCTACTTTGTTATCGAAGTGATACCCATGACTCCTCCTCCGGTTCACATCAAGGTACACACTTTATGACAGCTTTCAGTTGCATTAAATCAAAAACAAAATTTGGTCATACGAAACAATATTTTTTATAGAAGTTCATTGTGTGATTACTGCAGTTCAAGTCTAGAGCCATGAGTTCAAGTTGGGAAAAAATTTTATAAAGGAGTGTTGGAGAAGATAGAAAAGGGGTGTTCTCCAATAAGGAGGGAAGATTATTTTTTGTATATTTTTCATTGCAACTGGACTGAAAAAAAACAGTGTTAACTATAATAAATACCAATTGAAAAGTCATTAAAATGGACCACCCCCTCTCAATGGTTGAGGTGTTGCTATAGGTTGAAAGTACAAGTACCTGATTTCTTAACAACGCTAAATTTGACTTCAAACAGACAATCCTATAAGTATCAAATTGATAATGGTGATTTATTAAACTGAGCAATGAATACAGGCCACATTTGCTTTCAGAAATAAACTACTATCATAATTGTTTGATAAGTTGTTGCTGTAGTTTTAGTTCTTCTTGGCAACCTTTTACTGTCGACTCTTAACTAACTTGAAAATCACAGGGCTTCAATTTTTGTAGGCTTTCTTAAAGTTCAACTTAGAAGTAGTTTGAGTTACAGAGGTGATTTTTTATTTAATATAACTTTCAGAGGTAACATACAAAACAGCACAGTGACAGAGGAGACAGTCACTAGATCCATGCATTTGCGACCTGTAAGCCAGGGTTTCAACTTGTAGAGGTCCGTAAAGAGAAAACTTAGAGATATACAGGTCCATTCAGAAAATTAGAGATATAGAGGTCCATAGTGAAAACTTAGAGAGGGGTCCATAGAGAAAACTTAGAGATATAGAGGTCCGTAAAGAAAACTTTGAGATACAGAGGTCCTCCGAGAAAACTTATAGAGGTCTATAGAGAAAACTTTGAGATATAGAGATCCTCAGAGAAAACAGAGATATTGAGGTCCGTAGAGAAAACTTTGAGATATATAGGTCCGTAGAAAAAACTTTGAGATACAGAGGTCCTCAGAGAAAACTTAGAGATATAGAGGTCCTCAGAGAAAACTTATAGAGGTCTATAGGGAAAACTTTGAGATATATAGGTCTGTAGAAAAAACTTTGAGATACAGAGGTCCTCAGAGAAAACTTAGAGATATAGAGGTCCTCAGAGAAAACATAGAGATATTGAGGTCCTCAGAGAAAACATAGAGATATTGAGGTCCGTAGAAAAAAACTTTGAGATACAGAGGTCCTCAGAGAAAACTTAGAGATATAGAGGTCCTCAGAGAAAACATAGAGATATTGAGGTCCTCAGAGAAAACATAGAGATATTGAGGTCCGTAGAGAAAACTTTGAGATATATAGGTCCGTAGAAAAAACTTTGAGATACAGAGGTCCTCAGAGAAAACTTAGAGATATTGAGGTCCATAGAAAAAACTTTGAGATATAGATGTCCAAAAAGAAAACTTTGAGATATAGAGGTCCATATAGAGAAAACTTTGAGATGTAGAGGGCCAAATAGATAACTTAGAGATGTAGAGGTAAACTTTGGCTTGTGTTCTGAAGTTTGAGTTCACAGGTAATTTTTGTGTCTTTGACTTATAGAGGTCAAATATAACTGTAAAATTAAACAAAACTATTTATGGTTTTAATTTGACTTAGGCAGGTTCTTCAAAGAGGATTGAAAATAAGTCAAGATACTGCGATGAATTCGAGTTAGCAAGAGTCTATTGTATAACCTCTCTATTTTAATTTGTTCTCGGAATCAAATGCTTACATGTATATGTTTATATACGGTATTAATTTGTTTGCTTCTAAACTTTAAAACCTATTGTGCTTTTTCTTCCAGGTTTGTTATCGTCTCGAGACGGACCGCTCTAACAGATGTGCTCTCAAATCACCTTTTCTAGAAAAGTGGCTTCACGCTGTTATCCGGAGAAAATTAGATACTTTCCAAAGGTGCAAATTCTGAGAGTAAACTTTATTTTTGTCTGTCTGTTTTAATCTAGAAATGTAAAGTATATTACAACAAAAGCCAAAGGCAAAAGTACCAATACGAATTTACTTACTTACTTGATACTTGTAGATCTCCCACTAGTAGCCTAGTGCTGCTGTGCCGTGGTCGTCATTTTAGTAAAATCAAAAGATGTACTGTACCATAAAAATTTAATAATATTATATTGTAGTTAAGTTTTATGGTTCCTAAAATTGGGACATTATGTTATATTCAACAAAAAATAAAAAATCCTTGGAGAGAGAAAAAATTTGCCCATACAAGCATTGCTTGTTTTAGAGTATAGTACCAGGGGAACCGAGCTTAATCTCAGTAAAATTACTACTTTCGTTCTCACACGAAGCTCGTTCGCTCCGCTCACTCGCCCTCTTTCATTTTAAAGATGAGCTCATTCGCTTCGCTCAGTCGCCAAGCTGCACTTTCATATTTTTCTTAAACTGCAGGTTAAAGATGTAACACATTGGTTTATATCTAAAGTTACCAGCTGATTTTTGTTCAATTAATAAAATCTCCATAAGGATAACACGGAAACTTTGAAGGGCTTTAGAACGAAACCCGGATTTTTCCCTGAAATGTGACCAGCTCCAATCGATTTCTGGTGGCCAAAACCCCCATATTATTCAATAAAAAAAAATCAAAAATCTTTGGAGCAAAAAAAATTTTGCCCGTAAAAAATTTCTTGTTTTAGAGTACCGGTATAAGATAAGATAAAATTGTGTGTTGTATATATGCAGCTCATAAAGCTATTAACTTCGATGACATAAAAAAATCTCCAGACATTAACAAATGCAACGATTTACAAAAATAACTCCCTCGCCACACAAAAATTTAAAATATCCGTACGTTGTTGGCGCGCCACAGGCAAAGCACTATGGAAGGAGTAGCCTAAGTAGTTCCCGCGCTCACCGCCAGAAAGCGCTGAGAGCCTCGTTTGTGTACATGTTTTGCCGCCTCCTCGCCGCCTGTTGTAGCGGTTAGAATTTCAGATTTCCTTCTGCTCGCTGCGCGTCAGTTGTGTTTTGTTGTTGTTCGTCGCAAGTGTTGTCGGTGAACGAGTTTACTTTCGCGGCATGTGTTTTGTTTTTACCTTCATTCGGACTCTCACTTCGTAGGGTAGTAAGAATAACATGTGAATAATTCTGAACAGTGTTGTTTTGATTAGTTCCACCGTTTTCCTCAGTCATCATTTTAGTGTTGTTTGTCTAGTCAGTGCTGTGTTATTGTTCAATTTACCATGGATGAAGACGACAGTGTAACTCTTTCTACAAAGTCGCCTATCAAGCGGCTTGGATCTACTAGAAAACTTCTATTTTTTAACAGTGAGTAGACTATTGTATCTTTTTAAGATACGGTACGGCAATCAATTTGCTTTCGTTATTGCTACCATTAGAGATTTGATGTGGTCTAAAAAACCCGGCATTCCATAGAACCTATTATCAAACGTAGAGTCACAATAAATTGGTTAGTTGTTCTGCCTAAGTTATTTCATTTGCTTATGGAAAGTACCAAGATACACTAAATTACTGCTTCTCTCTTCGGCTTTAAGAAGAATTTAGAAAGCAAATTACTGTTTTAAGCCAAATTGACTTTCCATTTTAGACACAAAAATGACTTGTTTGCTTGATACAAAAACAAAGAACGTTAAGGAATAGAATTTCGTAAAATTTCCATCGTGCAGTATTTTTTTCAATTTTTATTTTGTTTCTTTAAAGACAAATTTATTTCCACATTAACTGGTTGGTAAAATATACATTGTATCTGTTACTAATATTGGCGTCAAATGTTAATTTTCTCCTAAGCTGATTGACCAAACGTTGATAAAACTTTTACTGTTCAGGACATTTTGACAGTAGGCCTAATGGTGTTGGATGCTAGGAATCATTTAACTGAATAAATTTTGGCTCAAGTTTTTTTTAAACCCTTAATATATAAATAAAATGTAAGGCCCACTCCCATGACGGATCTTGTTCAATTAGCATTTAAAAGATGATGTTTTTACCTTTTATAGTAACTTATACACAGCATTTTTTATGACTGATAATGAAACTGTCAAAGTAGGCCTAATAAAAAAGACGCGATTAAAAAACACTTGTCAAAACTCCAACACATTCTGACATTTTTACTTTTTACTATATGGATTAATTTTATGATTGATTATTTTAAAACTTTTCCTTATAAACCGAACTTTTATTTCCCTAAACTTTTTTATGGCACCTAAATCCTCCTAACTTAGATTTGTTGTTTACCATCACTCTAAACTCTAAACGATTCCACCGAACTTTGTAAAAACAATTGGGAGCGGATGTTTGGGGGGCTAGTTAAGGAGCAGTAAAACAAACATTTTCGCACTAGGGTGACAGGGGTGAGGTGAGGGGCGACGGCCCCAAGGCTATCTTCAGGTCGCTCGTTTTCATCATCACTGACTGTGATCAATAGGCGAGGGTCGCGGTCGTGGGGTAGCAACAGACCGTCTAGACTAGACCGAAGGACCGGGGGCCGACACCGACGACAGCTGTTGGCACGTTTTACCTTGGCTATTTTGAGTTTCCCTCCGTCGTTTCGGCAGCTGGAAGATCTCAAGTGCAATGAATTTCCTTATTTATCCAGAAGTGTTTTGTGTTTATTTATCTTAATGCAGCTCCCGAAAATACAATAGTAATAGTACTGTATGTTCTCCTAATTACACAAACCAACTATTAAACATTACAGTACAGGCCTACTAGACCATGGGCTGACAATATGAAACCCTCCCCCCCCCCGTGGGAATTTATGACTTATACTTTTTTTTGTTGGTATTGCCTACTAGATTAAGAATTCGGTTGTTTGCCTTTTTTAAATTACAGCATATTCCAGAAAACCAAGAAAAGACGGCCTATGAGGAGTCAGACAAAATTTTTAATCAGCAGCATAGGTCGAGTTTGGTATCAAATTAAAGGTCTCACATAGCAGAGTACAATGCCGCAAACTAGACTTCAAAAGGATGATCGAAACGGAAATGGCAGGCAAACAAAGTTTCCATTAAAATATATGGGTAAAACTTTAAAATGCAATAACTTTCTTTATACCCAACCTTTTAACGTCGGGTTTGCGGCATTGTACTCTACTAATTGAGACCTTTAATTTGATACCAAACATGACCTATGCTGCTATTTAAGAATTTTGTCTGACTCCTCATGGGCCATCCCCCTTAAGGGGTAAAAAAGTGTTAATGCCTTAAAAGAGTGGACATTTATGGCCATTATTGATATACCAAGTCTTGTAACTTTATCTATATTGGTAAAAAATATATTTCACCGTTCCGGGACTTTTCAACCACACTGTATATAAAACTAGTTATTTCACTTTTTCACCATAAATCTAAAAAAATTCATAATTTTTTGGAAATATTTAAGTAGAGAGCTTTATAACGACCCATTAATTAATAAAATTGGCCAAGAAAACTGTTAGTATTTTCGGTCAAAAGATTTTTGAAACTGAATCATTTTAATGATGATAGTAGATTTTATATTTTTCATGGTTTTTTCGTATTTTTCGGGATATGCTGTAATTTTTAAGTGGCAAACACCTAAAACCATAAAGTACATGTCAATACAAACACAAAAATGTATATGACGAAAATTCCCACGGGGGGGGGGAGCATATGTTCACATCAGCCTTTGCTCTATACCCATTTTATCGCGGTTTCGTCAGTGTTTCAGTGTAATTCTGGCACGATGAATAGTGTACCGTAATGGTTTACAGAATTGCTGTTTTCAGCTGACAATTATTATAATAGGTTTACACGTGAGAGTTTTTCACTCTCAGAGAGTTTCATACTCTCAGCAGGTACTCGCAGAGGTGTTTACACAACCAGCAAATTTTCCAAGATGGTTAATCCCAGACAGTTTTCTGCGAGTACTATCAACAGCTGTCTAAGATTTTTATGAGAGTAGCCTAACTAATAACTCTCCGAGAGTGAAAAAACTCTCACGTGTAAACCTATTTTTAGAATCAATTTTGGGGGTTTACATTGTAAGAGGATGAAATTAATCATCTTTTATCGTGCTCTTTTTTTGCGATTTCAAGTACCGGTGTCACCACTTTCATCTTGGGTAATAATACCGGTGGATTGTCTAATTTTAGAAGAACAGCAATTAGTGAAAAAATAGGATTGCCAATGAAATATCGTATACCTACATTACCGAACTTTGATCTGCCAAGTTTTGAGTTTTTTAATCGAGTTTTTTTATTTAGATAAAAAACTAAATTTAATTTAATGAATATGGTAGAGTACATATTCATAAAGACCCAGTTACTTACTTCAAATTATTTATTCGTTTTTTGTTTTCAAATTCAGACTCAGATTTTTCCATATTGTACTTTGTGTAGCTTATTACAATATGCTTGGGATGCAGCATTAAACAAAATTCTACTAACACAGCTTTTACAGTTTATAAAATGATACGTCTTAATGGGCTTAATTTATGTGCAAGTCTTTAAAAGGACGAATTAAAAGACTTGTATCTACATTACGCCGACTTTTAATTGAAATACTAACGGTTTTGTTATCAGAAAATATAAATAGGTCAGAGATATTGGATCTAGATCGGCCACTCCCACTATAAGAGACACCGCAGACTGGATAAATACAACACGTCACGGACCCAACTGTGTACACACAACAAGCGGCGAATCTGTATCACTAACACCATCATCATCATCATCATCATCACTTGGGACCGCGAGCGTCCGGGTCCGTGTGGTCTTTGCTGAGAACTCTACGATTACATCTATGCCAGTAGAAACGATTTTATTGAAACTTCGTAATTAATTTAGTTAAGGGTGCGCTCTACCTCGGCGTCAAAATCGTCGAGCGAGACTGTTAACCCTCCAGAGGTCGCTTAAAATTTAAAACGCCGTCTCTCGCTCAAGGAGGTTTCCTCCGGGTTTTAAATAAATGAACAAAATGTATTCTAAATACGTTTATTGTTTGGAATAAAAACAAAAAATGATTGTAAAATAGATTTCACGCAATATCCTTGCAAGACAGGGCAAGAATGGTAAAGTTAATTTAACAAATAAAATAGGCTAATTATAATTATTATGGATTATATAAAACATATTTCACTTTTTTACTTAAAACTTAATATTTTTCAATAACAGTTTTGTAAAATAGTGTGAAAATAGTAAAAATAACGTTTTGGGGTAGAAATAAAAAAGATTTTGTACATAAAACTGAACTATCAGATTATATAAAAAATACTATGACGTGTTCCTGCATAAACCATAAATTAAATGGTATAACAAAGATACTACAATCAATTCAAATAGTTATACATGGAAAAATAAAAAGTTACTTTAATTAAAAACAAATCTAAAATGGCAACTGTAGCCTAAACAATTACAAATAACCAAATAAAAGACGATCGCACACGGACTCTTCCTCCGGGTAACCAAATAAAAAACGATCGCACACGGACTCTTCCTCCGGGTTCACAAAACACACAAGGACGCTCACGGAGGAATCGTCCAGCACCTCAGGACAGCGCTCGCCAAACTGACCCTGGACGCTGAAAGCGGGATAAAGGTACGTCAAATACATGGTAAAGAGGGGGGCTACAGCTACACAAAAGGACAGTGCTGTCAACCAAAAGATAAATATTTCCCACAACAAAAAATATTGACCCGGAGGATTCCTCCGCTTAGCGTCCTCTCGAGGGTTAACTGCCGCTATACGCGGAAACTCACATTTTGGAAAATATACGATGGATGATTTTAAATTTTGTTACTTTAATGCTTTTTTTGGTTTCAATGCGAAATCGATCGGTGGTCTAATAACGATGTTTTTGAAATTGCAGACCTTTCGCATCTCCCTTCTTGCATCGTTATCTATAAACTTTTTACCAATCTTATTGCAGATTCTTGTTCTTAAGATTATATTGTACTAGTGTATCGTCTTATTTTTTCTAAAAAAAATTGTTTTTAATACGTTAAAACTTGATACAAAAACGCTTATTTCAACATTATTAGCAAGCACCTTGTTTAGTAATTTAAATTAATATCGAAATTTTAAGACGATAGCGGAGTATAAAGTTATATTACGAAATAATGATACCAAAATATTTTAAATCGGTTTACAACTGAGGCGACAAACACAGAGATTCTAAACCCTTGCATCCGCGCGCGGCAGATGGGTAGAGCGCACCCTTCAAGAGTCGGAAGACATGTTTCCAAACGAGAAAATTCGACGTCAAAAGTTATCAACATGTGGTGGACTAAACGATGCGACGGTGAAAACTCTTATATCTTGGAGATTGTGGGAGCTTGTTATATCACACCCTGCTGCTAAAAGTACGCGCCAGTGTCCCAGAATCATTTGGAAACGTTTTTAATCTAACAGGATGAGTGAGTAAACAACGCAGGGATTCGTTTTACCGTGTGGGTTTTTGTGTCTAACTACGCCATTGGCATTTTTTAACGTTTTGACGAGGAACTGTCCAAACCCCAGTCTTCTTACTATCTAACTACGAACAGTTGTTACAAAGCATCATTAATTAATAGCCCAATGACAAATGGCAACTGGGTCCGGAATCAATCCTTAAAAAACAAACTTTTCCTCAAACAAACAACAGAAACTACAAACTTTCCTCAGGATCGAACCGGCAACAGGCTATGTATCGAACAGGCTATGGGTTTGATAGAAATAAACCTAAACCAAACCTACGGGGTTTGATATAGGTCTACTTGAATAAAGGACTAGAGTTTTTCCATTTCCTATGCAATACAATGTTTTACTGTACTGTTAAATAATTTGTCTAAAAAAATATGCTCTGCAATAGTTCGTTGCTTGCAACACAGTGCATCTGCTTCGTATACGTAAATAATAACTGACGAAGGAAGCTTTTTATTTAAAATGTTACGTCGCTTAGGCTAAAAGATTATTTTCTCACATGATTAAAAAAAGAGTAGAGAATATCGCCAATGTTTTTTTTAAAACAATATGAAGTTTAAGTTAGCATTATCATTGATCATTGAATAATGATCTGAAAATCCTACATTTTTATTAGTTTTGTCGGTTATTCATTGTCTTATTGGTTTAGGGTAGGCCTAGAATGGGTGTGGTTGCATTTTTAGCGAATTTCCCTATAGGGAATACGCTATTACCGTAGTAGCCATGGTAAGACCTAAGCCCGGGACCACTTTACTTTTTCATTTTGAGGTCCCCAGAAGCCAAAAACACCATTCGTTCATTTTCATATATATGTATATATATATATATATATATGTATATATATATATATATATATATATATATGTGTGTGTGTGTGTGTGTGTGTGTGTGTGTGTGTGTGTGTGTGTGTGTGTGTGTGTGTGTCCGTGGTACTGATAACTTTTGAAGGGGACCTCCGATTTTGATTAAATTTGGTATGAAGGTGTAAGACCAGGTCTATTTTCATGAGTTCGCGAACCAGCATTGTCGGGTTATGGGAACGGGGTTTTATGGGGGTTTTTAATGGGTTTTTGGCATTTTTGGACCTAATTTTCAAAATTCATCAATTTTAACGAAAACCATTTAAAAGAGCTTAAAAAACAAACAATTTAGTATTTTGAATCTTTAAAATAGCTTAACTGGTTATAGAGAAAATTCAAATGAAGTTTCCCATGTTATTCTTATGGGTAAATCTTTAAAAAGTTATATATCGCTTATTTATCAACATATCTTAATAAAAAATTTTATGAACCTTCACTAGGTGGTGAGTAATTAAGATTTGATCAAAAACCCACATGGCATCAAACCTACATGCTAAATCCCATGGTATTCCCATGGAAAATAAGTGTATAATGGGAGCAAGAGAGATGGATATAGTAAGGTATCTGTTCCTAATCAGCTGATCAGCTGTCTTCTGCATATTTGTCAAATTTGAAATGTTTATGTTTTGTTATTTGTAAAGAAATCATTCCTTTTGCATGGAAGCTTTGGATGTGCACTTTTATTACTGTTAAAAAAGTTATTTATAACAATATTAATATAAAATATTAAATAAAAATAATTTACTCAGAAATATAATGCCATTAAATATATTATATTTCCTTGTAAAGATTACTAATTATATAAGATAGCCAAAAAGTTCTTTGATGTTGAAACAATAATTCTTTGGAAATTCGCTGAGTACGCAGGTCTGCTGCGACGGGGGTATTTTATAATTATATGTGTGTTGTGTTAAGGTTTAGTTTAGCTTTCGATCTAGGTAGCCTATATTATTTGTCCTGTGGTAATGTAGGGGCTATAGTCTAATGTAAAGTTTTGCCCTCTCTAAAAGTACGTTACCGAAATAGTATATTTCGTCACTAGTCCGGAAAGTGGTCGTTATCGGTGCAAGATCGAGTTTCAAGTACGAGGCGAAGCCGAGTACGGTACTTGAATTCGATCGAGCACCGATATACCACTTTCGGACGAGTTACGAACAGTACTTTTCATCATACCATTGCGATAAACGTTGTTTTTGGAACGGTCAGCTGTGATCGAAACTAGTTGATTCCCGGTGGGTTGGATAAACGTGTTGGTAAACAAAGTTTTCGGGACTAGACCATGAAACTACTAGTTTTCGGGTAGTAGTTTAGTAGTTTTCGGGACTACTAAACAAGTTAGTTTATTTTTATTTTTAATAACAGCTGTAGTTCAAATACAAGATAAACAAAAAGGGGTATATAGCTAAAATTTATTAATTTTTATCCAAATTGTAAATTTATTGAAGGTGGTATGATGAAAAGTACTGTTCGTAACTCGTTGGAAAGTGGTATATCGGTGCTCGATCGAATTCAAGTTTTAACCTATATACCCCCTCTTACGTTGTTATTTGTTTAGCCTATCTTGTATTTGAACTATTGACAACTGTTATAAAAAATAAAAATAAATTAACTTGTTTAGTGTCCCGAAAACCACTGTTTCGCGGTGTAGTCCAGAAAACCTTGTTTACCAACACGTTTATCCAACCCACCGGGAATCAACTAGTTTCGATCACAGCTGACCGTTCCGAAAACAACGTTTATCGCAATGGTATGATGAAAAGTTAATTTATTACCCGTCCATAACAAAAATTAATAAAATTATTCCAATGAACTTTATTTAATCTACTTTGAGTAGTTTTTGTAATCTCATAAATGTCTATCATAAAAAGTTGTAGCGCACCCTACGTGCTGTTAAACCTATTATTCACCTGCTTGTTTAGAAAACTAGCACGAACTTACCGTAAAAATAAACAGCCTGGAGGCAAATACCCATGAACTCATTAGAGCGGAAGCAATATTCCCAAAAATACTTTTAACGATTAAACGTCCAACCCTGACCGTGATGAAGACTGTAGCGTTTGTGTATCCGGGAATAGACGGCGGCCGGCGGCGCGGCGGCAGCTGAGCAACAATGGTCTGCGTATCAGATGTCACCTGCATTCCTGCCTCTGTGGTAGCGTGATAGTTGTTGCACCTGCTTCCTACTATCCCGCGCTCCTACAGCTGGGGAAATTTAAGTTATCTTTTTAGTTATTTGTTGTGTTAATTCGAGATGTCAACTTCCATTATGTTGTGGTATGGGTGGATTCTTTTGCACTTTACTACTGTACTGTAGGTATACCGGTTGGTTTAGCAGATCTAGTTCTTCATGGGGGGATGTTAGAAGAATCGTATAGGCCTACTTTGGTAAAAATTAATTTGAAATTATAAAATTTATTTTATAAGGGGCCGTCCATAAATTACGTCATCACCTTTTGGCCATTTTTGGACCCCCCCTCCCTAAAATCATCCTACCATCATAATTTGTCTGACCCCCCCCTATCAGAAAAATGACGTCATTTATAATAAATCTCCATTTTAAATGAAAAATAATATTTTTTTTCGTCATAGCTACTTAAGTTCTATTCTTTATTAATTTATTAAGACTATCAATTAACTTTTGAACCCCATTTTGGCGGTAATTTGTTAAAATAAGAATCTAGAAGAACTTTCCAAAAGAACTTTATTCTACTTACCTTGGTCTGATAATGAACGCTACCTGATAAACTAAAACCATTGACCAATCAAATCTAAATTTACCTTCAGAAATAAAGCCAAAATGATTTTCTCAACGGAAAAACAAAGTAAAATAAACTTTAAAACAACGCCTAAAATAGTCTAATGTGTTTTCTGATAATTATTTGATAATAGTTGAATTGTGTACAAATATATCACTGTTTTACTGACAAAATTTGATATAAAACATCATTTTTTAATGACGTCATATCAAAGCCGACCCCCCCCCTTGCACATCACCCTACCGTCATTTTCAATCTGGACCATCCCCCCCTATTTTCAGATGACGTAATTTATGGACGGCCCGGGATGATGTAAGGCCCCTAAGAACTATAACATTCTAAAAAAATACTCCTGAAATTCTTTAAAGCTCTAGAACAAGCTTCACTGGGACCGTGTACACGATAACTTCCGATTTCAATGGGTATGGCAATAGTAGGGGGGGGGGGGGGGTGCGAGGCAGCATCAACTTAAATAAGTTGGCAAATCATAATGATCGCGGGAACGGGGTTTTATGGGGTTTCAAAAGGGTCAACAATAAATTTTCGTTTTTTTTTAAATTTTTAAAAATTCAACCGCTTTAATTTAAACAGTTTAGAAGAGCTAAAAAACCAACATTCAAGTGTTTTGAATTTGTTTTGAGCTTATCTTTAACCGTTATGGAAAAAAATTCAAAATGTCCAAAAAATTGTTTAAAAGAAAATTAATAAAACATTGGTTATTAATAGTTATCTTGCTTATTAATAGCCCTTGATTTGAATAGTTATCTTGCTTATTAACATGCTTTTTAACATTTATTATGTACATTCACTAGGTAGGGGTTTATTTAAGCTACGGTAACAAAACCCATGGTGGCATGGTGGCAAACCTACATCACCCCCATTGTGTTTATGGAGAATTTAAAAAATACAAAAATTCGTATAGAAATTCGTGGAGTACAGCACATAGGCCTGCTGCGACGGACGGTATTTTTTACTGTTCGCAAATTATGTAATGTCATGTCATCACCATTGCCGCCTTTAGCACCAAATATCAACACGTTTTCACTTTCAAGTCTCTACCAATCGTGATGAGTGTGGACTTGCTTCATTCACTCAGTGTGAGCTTACATCATCCATTGCATTTGATTACCTAATTACTAAATAGGCTTCTGAGTTTAGTTGACCTGATTATAAACCTTCACCTGAATTGCTGATACACGCATATAGCTAAACTAATCTTAGTCTCCCCTCAATTCCACCCACACCCCCCGCCGGCCTACCAGATGGCAACCGAGATTAATCCCACTGTAGACGATTCTACCTGGTAAGCTAGTGAGCTCCAATGCAGCTCTACAGTAGCGGTGGTGGTGGCAAGTCCCCGGGGCGAAGTGAGGCAACTCGACCACAATGACTGTTATTAAATTTGTGCTGAACCCTCCAGTCCCCGGTACCCGGTAGCCATCGTCACAATCGGTAGATAATTGCCATCCGCTTTGTGCCATTGATATGTTTGCTAGGTTTCTGTACATCGGACCGATCTTTTCTTTGATGCTTCGCCAGAAACCCGCCTCCAGAGCGCTCGGTGGATGCTCGATTCGGTGCTCGGTCCGATGTACGATGTACGGCCCCTGACACACTACCGGACTTGCTGTTTTTGCTCGGTACGATGCTCGGTCCGGCGCTAGGCCCGGTAGTATGAGTTTAGTATGTCGCCGCCTTTACGGCAGTTTGTTCAGAAGCAACGTATAAAACGGAGTATACATCGTCGGTCAGAAGTAATTTTATGCCTAACTGAAATATTTTCAAAACTTATAATATCTTAAGATGTGTAGGCCTAAATTTATATGTTTTGGGTTAGTTTAATTCTGTAAGTACACTAAAAGCCGTGTAAACGTAGAAATAACAAATGAAGAGCCTACTGAATGTGCTTACGAGCGGACTCAACTAAATGTGTGTTTTGGGAAATGGGGCGGACAACAGAGGGACATTCAGTACTCACCCTAGCTCGAACCCCCTTCATCCTACAATTCTTAATTCTACCTTCTTGACCTGATGTTTTTTCTTTGAACCCCAACAAATTTCAACATAGATACAGTTTTATACAACCGAGTATCATTTTATGATCAAAGTTGTCTTAATTGTGTAATATGCTGACTAGAAGATCGTCTTCAACCTTAGCCAAGTGCGCATCGACCAGTAGTCAAATGATCAGCTGATTATCCAACCCCCCCCCCGAACCAGTTTTCCCACGGCGCCATAGTTTTCGCCCCCGTGGCGCCCTCACGTCTCCTGTGGGCTGCGACTGTTTACGTATGGGAGGTCTGTCGTGCCGCAATCGTCCCCTCCGAGGCTATAAGTTGTTCTAGTGGGTGTCTCTAATCTACAAACTACGGTAAGGTCAACCAGTTTCCCAATGCTTTTAAATGTTTTTGCCAAAACCTGATTCCGTTTCTCATTTTTTAACTTCATTCTTACAACTACGCCACAGCTGGTAATCAATTTAATTTCCAAGAAGCAGGGGGACCGAGCTTAAGCTCGGTAAAAATTGTTACTTTCGTTCCCACACAGAGCTCGTTCGCTCCGCTCACTCACCCTTTTCCTTTTTAAGACGAGCTCGTTCGCTTATCTCACTCCCCAGGCTGTAGAGTACTGCTCTTTGGAATAATTTTCCTAAACCCCAGGTAAAAGATGTAACACTTTAGTTTATATCTACAGTTATCAGCTGATCTTTGTTCATTTTAAAAAATCTCCATAAGGTTATATGGAAACTTTAAAGGCTCTAGCGCGAAAACCGGATTTTTCCCAGCCATGGGACCAACGCCAATCGATGCCTGGTTGCCAAAACTCCCATAATCAACCAAAAAATAAAAAAAATCCTTGGAGCGAGAAAAACGTTTGCCCGTACAAACGGAGCTTGTTTAGAGTATAAGATAAGATAAAGAAACTTTATGATTTTATATTTTTCAATTGCATTATTGTGATAACTTTTAATCGTCGGTTATTTCACCATCACCGATGTCGCTGGAGGTTCATTTTCTCCCAATGAATCATCCCGTCCCTGTAGGGGAGTTGTAGGGACCCACCCTTCGCTGCCGACTACGCCCACACCCTTTGTATTTGGAAATGGATTGTTTCCCCTTCAATGTTGGTCCTCGTCCTTGAAAATATTTATGAATGGTACAGTCCCGATATTTATTTATTTAACTAATTTGTAACTTTAGGAGATAATTTTTTAAGCTCAGTAGCTACTCGTAGGCTAATAGAAGATGTAAGTTAATTAGGGGTCGTCCATAAATTACGTCATCTGAAAATAGGGGGGGGAGGGTCCAGATTGAAAATGACGGTAAGGTGATGTGCAAGGGGGGGGGTCGGCTTTGATATGACGTCATTTTAAATATGATGTTTTATATCAAGTTTTAACGGTAAAACAATGATAAATTCTAACACAACTCAACTATTATAAAATAATTATCCATAAAATACATTAGACTATTTTAAGGCGTTGTTTTATAGTTCATTTTTCCATTAAGAAAGTCATTTTTTCTTTATTTAAATTCAGATTTGATTGGTAATTTTTTTTAGTTTATCATGTATCGAAAGCATTATTTTTACTTAAAAAGGAGTTTTGTTAAAAATGACGTCATTTTTCCGAGGGGGGGGGGGGTCAGACAAATTATGATGGTAGGATGATTTTAGGGAGGGGGGGTCCAAAATTGGCCAAAAATCGATGACGTAATTTATGGACGGCCCCTTACTAGAATATCGTAATAACGATGATAAAGTGTAACATAATATAAAATAACAGTTACTTGGATTACGTTATTACAACACGTTGAAGCAGGATTTTTTATGTTTCCATTTCAAGGTAAAGCGATACTGTATTTATAAATTTCAGAGTAATGTACACACTCAAAGGAACCTACATAGATGCTGGGCAACTATTTTAAGCGTTTTTCAAATAGAACTAAAAGATTGTTTTTACGAATGATGTATCATGTTCATTCAAATCAGCTTTAAACGAATTTAGCCACTTGTTTTTTAATATCCGAATTTGTGACTATACTGTAATTGCTTGCGAGTGCTGAAGCCACGTTGCCTTGTTGCCTAATAGCACACTTAATCTAAACGTTCAAGTTTCATAATTGTCCAGTTATCATGTAGCTGCACATGTTCTTACATGTTGAATTAGCTGCTTGGTACAGTTTTAACACGGCAGACCAACTTTTAAACAAGTAGATTTATGTGTTTATTAATTTCGCGATGTTAAATAATTGCTTTTTAAATAAAGAACCAGGGGGCCGAGCTTATATGCTCGGTAAAATTACTACTTTTATTTCTCACACAAAGCTCGTACGTTAAGCTCACTCTTCCTTTTTAAGACGAGCTCGTTCGCTTCCCTCACTCGCCAGACCAAAGGGTGCTGCACTTTTGTATAATTTTCAGAGTACATCTTAAACCATAGGTTAAAGATGTAACACATTGGCTTATATCTACAGTTATCAGCTGATTTTTGTTCAAATTAAAAATCTCCATAAGGATAACATGGGAACTTTGAAGAGCTCTAGGACGAAAACCGGATTTTTCCCTGCCATATGACCAACTGCAATCGATTCCTGGTGGCTAAAACCCCCATATTCAAGAACAAAATAAAAAATCCTTGGAGCGAAAAAAGATGCACGATATTCATTATTTGATGTAGAACTTACACCTGTACATTTTTACCAGTCTTGAGATGGGAGATAAAGCAGATGAGATTCTGTCTCTGTCAACCCTCCTCATCCGATTCCATTATAACGATCTCGCCCGGTGAAGTGTGGCGCGATGGTCTACACCTGGAGCAGCGTGGCGGCTCACAGCTGTGAATATATTACGTCTGGACGAACAGCTGATTGTTTGGAAGTCGTAGTCGACCATGTCCAATCGACGGGGGTTCATCATCACCTGGACGGACTTGATAGGCTACTTAGAGTTTTGATACAGGGTGGTAATAGGGTGTTTTCAATTACATTATTGGGGGTTTCAATATTTATACAAACCAGATTTAAAGACTGAAATGACGCCATAGAAAAACTTGTATGCCACGTGTAATGCCATTAAAATAGCAAAGTAATTTTTGTATTGTTCTTCTGAAGAACTTCTTCAGGTTACTTCATCATACTAACAGTATACGAGTCGTATAAACCGTGTGTCGGTGGCGTTGTGTGATAAGCGCTGGACTTAAGAATTAAGGCAGCGATGATGTAGGTTCGAATCCGCATTCTGCCACAAAATTGGAATAGTAGTATTCCCCTGTAGGCGTCCCAGGACAACTTTAAAACTGGTTTATACTAGTTGCGAAGTTGAGATTGGGTACAGCAAACGAAGTTGTCATGACACTGTGGTAAGTCTTTTGGCTGTCCACTATGACAATTTCCCTTCCTTCAAACCCCACTCATGTTCAAGACAGCGGGGGGTTAATGCGAACTGCATGGTTATTCCCTAGCTGGAATATATTTAGACGGCAGGGGGTAAGTAGAAATGCTATGGGCATGAAACCCCTAGCTGGAACATATGTTCAAGACAGCAGGGGGAGAGGAGTGCGACGGGCATAGAAACCCCTAGCTGGAACATGAGTGGACAGTCTGTCCCGTGCCTCACCCTTTCTCTTCCTTCAATATCCCATCCTTCCGGGAGCCTGCGCAAAATGCCCATTAGAGGCAGACGTGCTCAACAGTTCGGCCTGGCTCCTTAACCACCAATAACAACATAACAACAACAACAGCCCCTGTAGGCCTACTGTATAAGTCCCGCCACATAAGTTGACGAATGACCAAAAACAGCTGGGATGGGCGATGGGGGTGGAGGGGGTACTTTTCCAAAAACATCAAGCCTACGTTAACACAGGACTGGGGAAAACTGCTACTTCTGTAATGTAATAGACAAGGGCTGTTTCATTAGCGGGTAAAACTATGTAAAAATTAGTACCCAAAACGTCACTAGCCAGATCAGCTGTTACATGTTATTCTTATGGACATCAGTTTGATTACGTCACCGGCCTGACTCAAAAGCGGCATTTTCCAACATCAAAGGAATGAAACAGCCCTTCTTTTGTTCATATTTTCTCCTCAGTCCTGACGTTTACATGCTAATTTTCATGGAACAGCTGATTATCCAATAATTTTAACTGAATAGTAGTGCAAATTCATTCGTCAAGTTACGTGGCGAGGATTAGCGCAGCTCACCCCTTTTACGTTGTCTACGATCCACTTACAGATTAATATTCTTAGTATGGGAGGGGCAAAGTTAAGCAAAAAGAGATCTGTCAACCTCTTAAACAATATATTTACATATGTCAGATAACCATTTATCCATTTGTTTCCGTTAGTACAGCACCTGAGAGGGCAATTAAAAATAGGACAATTTTAAAACCAGAAATGATAAAAAGTAAAACAACTAGTGTTTACGTTACGATCCGAAGAGGCCCGCTCGGAGCCGGCCAAGAGCGATGCAGGTACTGTAGGTAGGGAGGCCGCGGGACGCGGGCTGCGTGGGCGCCGATATGTAGTCAGGGACAAGATCTGGTGTAAAAATAGCGATCTAGCGACGGCGATTTGGCAGCGACGCGACGCTACGGCGGTCCGGCCTTGAACCGTCGCTGTGCAGTCAAACGCCGTGGTTAGGGCGGCATTGGCGACCGATAACTGCATACAGCAGTGAAGGTGATGGTGATGATCAGTGATGGGGCGATGTCGGACGAAAGTTATGGAAAGGCGCGAAAAATGGCGAATAGAACCGGGTATCCATTTAGAGTCATCTTCACCACTGGGCCAGTAGCACATTGTTGCGCAGTCGGCAATGTTAGCCACACGGCTTTTATGCTAAAACATGGTATTTTATTCGCCCGTTTCGGACGCCGTTTTTCAACCGATATACTTTAAACATGGTATGTGTTTAGTTGAATAGTTATATTATGCCCCTCATAGGCTTCCTCGAAATTTTGAAAATTTAACAAATATTACCTTCTGCGACGTTGCAAAGTAACTCGATTTACCTTAGTAATATTTGTTAAATTTTCCAAATTTCGAGGTATGAGGGGCCTAATAACTATTCAACTAAACACTTACCAAGTTTAAAGAAAATCGGTTAAAACGGCGTCTGAAACAGGGAAATAAAATACAATGTTTTAGCGTAAACGGCGTATGGTTAACATTACCGACTGCGCAACAATGGGCTAATGGGCTACTGGCACAGAGGTGAAGATGACTCTTAGGACGGTTCCTACGTGGGCGACAGATGCGACGCGACGAGAGCGACAAAATTTCAAACAAATGTATAAGCATTGGAGCGTTCTTAGTGGGCGACAGGAGCGACAACAATTTACAATGTATAACGTTATGGCAATGCAAGCTTGTCGCTGGTGTCGCTCCAGTCGCTCTCGTCGCGTCGCATCTGTCGCCCACGTAGGAACCGGCCTTAAATGCGATTTTGAGATTCCTTCTTGGTTTGTTTGCAGATGAACAGATATCCCATATTAGATTTTTATACAGTTTACAAGCCTAGGACTAATGTAGTTAATAGGATTAAAAGTCAGCATGTCAGCAGTAATATTTAGTACTCTAAATAACGAATTGATAGTAAAAATTCTTTGACAATTTTCAGAAGAAAGCTTCTGATTGATAAAAAATACATTTTGAATAAACTACTGCTGGGCCACAAGTTGGTTCCAAAAGGTAGAACCAATCTTGGACGAAGTTGTAGCTTTAAAGCCATTTTACACCGCCTACCGCTACCGGCTACCGCTGGGCGAACTTTGGAAAGATCGCTCACCGTGTTATCATATGGGGCAGTTCATACCGGACTACCGCACGCCCGCGGTAGTGGCGGTACTACCGCCACTACCGCTCCTCGAGCGATTTTCTACCGCTACCGACGCGGTAGTTTTGGCTCGCGCATGCGCAGAACGTCTAACCAGGGTCGTCTGCACTCGATGAAACTGCCGCCTCCCGCGCGGACGCGGTAGTTTTGGTGTGAAATGGCTCTAACGTCCGCGACCGAGGCGGTAGCGGTAGCCGGTGTGAAACGGCCTTTATGTAAAAACATAGAAATAACTGTAGCGTACTGTAAAAAAATAAATAAAATAAAAACGAAAGATCGCAACCGAATGGAAGTTCTTGCTTGGCTTGACTCTCAACAATGTCATCTACGTAAATAAACTCAGTTTAAGTTTAGTCTTTACAAACATGAAAGAGCATTAGCTTGCGTGGCTTTGCATTGTACATGTATACTGTACTGTAGCATATTTAAATGTTAATAACATAATCACTAAATTTCTTGGGAATTAGGTGAATATGTTATTAGTTATACAATTCGTGTGGATAGACGGCACGAAGGTCCACATTTTATGTGCTAAAAGAGCGGGTTAATATAAAAATATTTTCTTTCTAAATATTAATTGATGGTTTACTACTAAACAATAAAACCAGTACAAGCGCCGTAAACTGTACCTAGTTTTGTTCTCTGAAGTAGTTCTTATCGATACATCTTTAGATAAGAAATTCGCTTTGTTTCCAGATTCACCAAACTCCATTCGTTTTCCATGCTGTTACTATCTATATATTAATAGGCAACCATGTTTCTTTTCCTCCTTTTCGCTCTGCTTTTGTGGATCGTAGGAGCAATTCGAGCATACCGTTAGAAAGTCCTGTAGATGAGCAGAATTCCATTATAATTCCAATCGGCCAACAGGGCTACGCCCTACAGGCTTTCGGAGTTCCAATTTTAATCTTATGAGACAAGGTTAATTTAATGAATCAATAGACAGCTGTTGTAATAAAAAATGTTAGAAAATCAGGAAGAACAGATGCTTCAGTTATATAATTGGATCCAGACGGTCCATCAGATCAGCTGAAAAAAAAATTGGTTGAATCTCAACTATAGAAGGCGGTCTCTAGTTGTAATTAATTCTTAATGCTATTGTTAGTCAACTGACAATAATAGCTGGGAGTTACACAATAGTTTATATATTTTATTTTATTGTGACTAAACATATTATGCACGCCGATCTCCCGACCGAGATCGGCAGACCCGGAGCTTGGACCAAGGACAGCAACCAGTTCTGTGAGGTACGGTGGATTTTGGCCTTGAAATATCCGTTCTTGACACTTGAGCGGTGACCGGTATGCAGTTTAGATCTTGTATAATGCAATGTTCAACAGTGAAATAAACAAAAACACCTGGGAGCACATTTGAAAGTACTCTAAAACTATAATCCTCCTCAGACATTTTATTAGATTTTGGTTGACCTTTCTCACATTAGTTCAAACTCCGGGTGTAGACCTAAATTGTTGCTGAATGTTGGAAAATGAATCGTGCAGCGTTTTAAATTGTGCGGTGTCATGAACCACTCTAATCTGAAGTGTAGTTGAATGGTGCCAAAACTAAGATATTCCCGTCGTTTAAAAATAAACGAATCTTGTGGATATATTTAATCATCTCTGATTCTTAATTTATTCGGCCCAGTGGCAGGTGTGTTGGGCTCATCCACAACCTAACGTATCTTTAATGGTCCGTTAATTTGTGACACTTAATGGGAGCAGTGATAAACAATTCACAGATTATCCTTAACTGCATATATCATGAAAGAGCTCAAATTCAAATTAGGTCGTATAATCAGCTTATGTTTCGTTCAATGGCTTTTAATTTGTGTATTTAATTGTCAGTTTTGTCACGGAGAAGGAGATCTTAAGAGTCATCTTCCCCTTGTAAAACACTGGAAACATGCCTCCGTATTCTCCTGTTTTGGACGGTGTTCTTTGGTAATATTTATGTTTAGTTGTAGATTAAGGTTATATACAGGTCCCTCATATCTTAGTATATCATTATATATCATCAGTAAAAATAAATAGTATAGGCCTAAGTAGAGAAAATCTTAAAAGTAAGGAAAATTGAGTTACTTTGCTACGTCACAGAGAGTAATATTTTCACATTTTCAAAACTTTTAAGGTATGAGGGACCTATTATAACTACTAAACTAAACACTTAGTTTAAAGAAAATCGGTTGAAAAACGGCGACCGAAACAGGGCTATAAAATACCATGTTTTGCTTAAAAGCCGTGTATGGTTAACATTGCCGACTGCGCTACTAGCCCAAAGGTGGTCAAGATGTAAATTAATAAAAAAATTTACACTATAGTTTTAAGGTAGACTATAATTTATTTTGTCAGAATTTTTTTACACTACGCAGTTTTGTCAAGATTCATATATTCTTTAATGTGAGGTTGTTCGATTATTTTTTAAATCTATATATTACTGTAATACGCAAGCATGTTTCATTTCCTCCTTTTTTCTCAGCTCGTGTGCATCGTAGGAGAAATCCGCGCATACCGTTTCAAAGGTATAGTGGTATAGTCCTGTAGATGAGCAGAATCACATTCTATTTCACATAGGACACCAGGGCTACGCCTCACAGGCTTTCAAAGTTCCAATGTTAATCTTATGGAGGCAGAGGCGGATTTGAAAATTTGCCGCCCCTGGGCTGTTCAAAAAGTGCCGCCCCCTCCCCCGCCATAATTTCCTAATTTATATCCACAATTATTGCCCCAATTCCTATGCTATTTTGACGGGAGGGGACATAAAAAGCTGAAAATAGTGATTATACGGAACTTAAAATTTAAAAACTTAAAATCAAAGATCTTGCGTTGCGATGCAAGAACTACCAAAGTGTGTCTCAAAGCATGGCTATTAGTGTTTGACTAGTTCTTTGACCAATCCGAGACACGATGACAAGTGCCGTTGAGAACAGAAAAAAACTAGCCTTTGGGCGTAGTTCACGGCCGGTGGAATATTGCAGAATACTGTGACTTTCGTTCCCAGTCCCAGTAAATTTTTTGAGGTTTGTTAGACACATCTGAGTGTAGCAATAATAAATTGGCATAGTGATTTTAATTTTATTCTAGATACAAAACCATATAGGCCTACTACAGTATTTAAAATGAAGTATTAGATAAAGTGCAATAGCTACATTAAGGCTATTTATGTGTTTTCCCGTTTAGGTTTGAAGTAACAATAGTTTAAATAGCAGTATCAATTATCACTGCCACATAACCTGACATAACCTCAAAATCACCCATCCCGAATGCACTATGGTGCAGCTCGGCGGTGGCGGATGTATATACGGGGGGAAGAAGAGGGGGCGGCGAGGTGGCGGATGGTTCCTTTGCGCCGACGACGCGTGGATCGCTACCGTGACAAATCAACGTAGTGCTGAGTTCTCCCAGCTTCTCTTTAAATCTCTTTAATTACCCCTTGTGCTAAGATATTATGATCTCGCTTAGAAAACAGTCACTCTCGGTTCTCAAATTTTTCTATACAATTCTTCCAAAAATTTTCCGCTTCCAATAATTTGGGTTTTTTTTTTTTATAAGATTTGAAGCCTAAAAAATGCAGTTTTTCAAAATTTGCCGCCCCTCGAATTCTGCCGCCCTGGGCTATAGCCCATTTAGCCCATATGTAAATACACCCCTGTATGGAGGTAGGAGAATTGATTGAATCACTAGACAGCTGTTGTAAAAACAACTAACTGCTAGAAAAAAACAGGAAGAACAGATGTTTCAGTTGTAAAATGTTTTTAAAATTCTTGGGTCAAGATCAACTGAAATGTTGATCGAATTTCGATCAGGAGGCGATCTCTAGTTGTAATAAATAGTGCAATCTGATAATATTTTAAGAATACTATGGTAATTATACAGTATGTTAATTGAAAGAAAGAATATAGTTACTTTAGTCCGTTGTTGTTATGAGCTGTAAGACAGGATATTTTCCTTAAAGTCGCACCCTTATAAGATCTCTATCTTATGCACTACCACTGGACTGGAGTAACTTTGAAACCATCGAGGCACCCTGCCAGACATCTGCCAATTGTTTCTGAAGCAAGCAGTAGTAGGCCTTGGCAGTGTCCACATTATTATCATAAATGCCGCCATTTCCTGTCAGACCCCCGCCCCACACCTGATTTAACCGATGATTATCTTCTCCAATGGTTATGCAAAAACTTGCACCTGCGGAAAAAAGAAGACGGAGGGATGCTTTGTAATTTCGTTGATTGCAGTTGTTGGGTAAATATTAATTATTTCGTCATCGATACGTAGGTTAAGAAAAATTGGAGAGCTAATCAGATTAAGTAAGTTAGGAAACCCTCCAGCAACTTAAGTTGACTTGCACACACCATCCCGGAAACAGCATCATCGAGATGCAATGTGATAATTGACTTGACTGTTTGATTATTCAGAACTGGAAAAATACTCAAAGTGAGCATAATGAATAAAGCGAAATGCCTTCATTGGATGAAAACGTTCTCGTCTCTTTTTTTTATCTAGATATCACTCATAAATTATCGTCCCAAGAAAAATAATACAAAACTTAGTTACAGTAATTAAAAGCTGAGGAGTCTCTCTCGCCTTCAAAGAATTATTTTCTGTGACCTTCATTTTAAAACTGAATTCCATATTAAGTTTACAATTGTATAATACTTTGCCAGAGATCATAACTTTAAAAGACAAAAATCACATTTTAAAGTCAACCACCGCCATCTCAAAGTTACTCGACGGCTTGAAACTTTGAGCGAGATTTGACAGAGAATTTATTAATTGAAATTCCTCACAACCCGAGACAGCATTCCGGACAGCGTTGTAAGTTTGTTCGGTGGAAGTGGAATTTTGAGTTCACTTCCAATTATTTGTTCTTCGCCTGTTGGCATTTACTTTCCTATGTTAATGTTTCTGTCATGTCGTAGATTCGGATTTGATGTCAGAATCCTCTATAGGAAAGGGTTTTTTCTCTACCGGTGCTAATTTTTCTCTAGGTGAAATCTTCATGTTGACTGTTTTTATTTATTATTTATGGGCCTTTTTAAGTTGCTTCATGCCTACGCTTCAACTCTGTTAACAAATCAAATTGTATTAGAATGTTTAGTGTATTGTCTGCTATGTAAATTTTTTATTTTAAAAGTATTTTGTGAAATATTCTTTTTTGTGGACGGATGGGGAGAAAATTAAGGTTTTTTTATGGGAAATTTTAATGTAGGTTTACTTTATTTTATGTTTTACAGTTTAAATGTGAACACGCGAATACCATAGTCTAACATCAGTCAGTCCCTATACAATCATTAGTGAAAAGTGTGTGGCCCGAAAGAGCTATAGCGTTCTCTGGAGCCTAGAGTCACAAATATTGTTTTTCTGTTGATGCCAATGCTTGGCGGAGGTAAACACCTCCGCCCAATAATTACTGCATAAAATGTGTCATTCCATTCATAAGCAATGTAGGCCCTAAGCTTTATTATGGGAGATGTTACTTTAAAATGAACACGATGCATGCACCATTTTTTAACAGGAAATGACTAGTTGCGACCATAGAACTATAAATATGTTTATATTTCTATGGTTGCGACTCTAGACACCAGGAGCGTCAGTGCAGTTCCTTTCTTTCCGAGACCCATGGAAATTGTCGGATTGTCGTGACTATCTCCAACACTTACATATTAGACTGTGCGTATATACATTCTAATTTCCACTTCTCGCTTCTATATAGTCTTCAAAATATCAATTAAAATTGGTAACAGTCAGGGAAAGTGACAAGTTATACAAATTGGACAGTGGCCGGTGGAAACGATTCTAGGAACCGGTATTGTAGAGAAAGCTCAGCGGCCTACGTGACAAACACATTAATTGGTGTCTTCCACAGTCTTAAGTCTTGGTGCATCATAAACTGTCATGTGGCTGCGGCAGTTGTTAAAAATATATGCAGTATGTCGTTAAAATTAAAAGTTTTACTATGACAAAAAATTCTATGTTTGGAATCGGATGTGATGATTTTCTTCCATAAAAATTCCCCAAGTATCAATATTTACATTAACAATTAAGTATATTATGACGGATTAAGGATATTATGACTGGTCAAGAGGCAACAAACATCTTAGTACTCATCTGCATGTCCCGCTAGTGTGTCAATATACCGCGTCCGCACTGGCCGAACATTCGTGGCGAACTTGATCGGCGAACAAAACAAATCAACAAACGTTTCTAAAGAAATACTACAGTACTGACCATGTGATGTACAATAAAAATAAATGCCTGAACAAAATGTTCCAAGCCGACAGAACACTGGCGAACATGTTCGGCCGGCGACCATGAAAGTCGGCACCAAAACCTGTCCATCGGCAAAAATCATCGAAGCGTTATTATTGCCAAAATGAAAGTCGGCACCAGGAAGGTTTTGCAGTGGCCTCAGGTAGTCTCCCCTCCACAGCGCCGTCTTACCCCTATTTCTCTTGTCTTTTGCCCCCTTGCTAACTCTCTCACTACTTCCCTTAGATCAGTGCAGGGTTCAGCTCCATTGATGATTTTGACATTCCTCTATTGATTACCGTCGACCCTTGGAAGTATTTGCTGCACCGATGGTCAGTCGGGTGCTCTATTCCCAATTTTTAAATCGCACGCGGTCACTCGTTTTTTAAGACAGTAAAATGCGGATAACCTACTGAGACAGTAATTAGTTACTTACGAACAAATACCTCAAGTATTTATTTCTTTGGGTAGGCCTAATATGTGAAAGCATGTAAATGTTTGGGAGCGGTACGTTAGATGATGTATTTAAACAGTAAAAAAATATACACGTAAGTTCATTACAGTTTTGTCCTTTATCTGCAAATAAAGTAACAGATAAGAAACGCCTAGGCATACAGCCTTCTATAAAGAAACGATGAATTTTAGCTTTTACGAACCGGAATCTACTAAATACATTTGTCTAAAGTATAATAAGAATCGTCACGATTTATTCATATTATCGTGTAAGATAGGCTATGTTGTGGTCAAAGTTTTATCAACGAATAACATGAAAATCACAAGTATGGAGAATAAAAAATGTATATTTAACTATACGTTAATAAAACCATTAGGCCTAATTTAAGGGTGATTCCTAAATTGTGTAGATAGTCAATAAAATATATTCTAGATTAATATCGTCTACACAGCCTGTAATTTTATGCAAATAAGCCCCGTCCGTGAGTTGGTAATGACATTGGGGGTTTCAAGTTATCACAGGGGGTAATGTTCAGAGAGTGAATAGAGATGACGGGGTATGAGCGTGAGGGGAGGTAAAAGTGGAAGGAGGACGGCGTGTTTACCACACCATGGTACGGCGTGGCAGGTGCCGACTTTCATGGTGTCATGGCGGCCGCTCCCGGGACGGGTGCCGACTTTCATTGTTTTTTTATAGCGACTAAGAACTGGTGCCAACTTCCGTGGTCCCGGTTCGGCCAGTGCGGACGCCGGCCGCTTTGGCTACTTATATTTTTAATGATCAACAGTGCGCCTAAACTTCTTACGGGGGACGCTCTTTTTTGACACTGCTCTTATAGGTATTCATTCCAATTTCCAGAAATTTCCTTGGATGTTTTATTAATTGTGGTGCCAACTTAATTTTTTATTCCGGTCCTGGAATTTCCTATCTAGTAATAAAAATACCTTACGGATAAGTGTTTAAGACTAGATAGGAAATTCCAGGACGGGCGAGTTATTATTTGTTTCCTACGTTCCTGCTGCGAAATGCAATCAAAACATTTTTATTCTTTTTTCCCTAAAGATAAGCATAGATTCTGGAACTACTTTAATGTTTAATTTCCAATGTATTTCAAGCTTAATAGCCTATATGGTATGATGGAAAATAATAAAACTTATAACACTGGTTTTACTTCACCGTGGGGTTTGAGTAGCTAAAAATCTCGACTGTTTATTATGCATGTTTCTTCAAAAATACCAAAAACTAAACATTTCTTTCGCTCGCATTTTCCTTGTAAGATCATAAATACAGTATTGGTGTTCTAAAATTAGTAATTTGGCACCCATATTTTAAAAATGGCGGGCAATATAAAAAATTGAAATACATACCAAAGATAAAAAGGGGTAGTTCATTAGGAATTTACTGCCAGACATGAAATTAAAAATCGTCAGCCATCGGAACACTTTAATCATGAATAGATACTTGTATTGTTGTTGCTGGAAACTGTTACATGAAATAATTTGCTCATTTTGTGTTTATTGCCCCTGAACTGGTGTGATAAATAAAGTGGTGTTATGTTACCTTAATCGTATCCAGTTCTTTCAGAGTTGTGTGTCTACAACCAGGTTTCAACGCTTGTTTGCGCCATGATCACGTAGATAGTCTGGAGAAGTCAAGCTGTCATTAAATATATCGGACCGAATATTTTAATGGCAGCTTGACTTCTCCAGACTATCTACGTGATCATGGCGCAAACAAGCGTTGAAACCTGGTTGTAGACACACAACTCTGAAAGAACTGGATACGATTAAGGTAACATAACACCACTTTATTTACATGAAATGTATAACCTGATGAAGAGTGTGGTAAAAACACATTGTTTTGTTTGAAAGCTTTTCCCTGGAGCAGCAACGTTAAATCCGCCGTCAAAAGCATTCCCCTTGCATTGCTTGCGGTTAAAGCGGCAACTGCATTTTCCGCTCCCCAGTAGGGTACTGTATTAATTTATGTAAAATATGATTAATTTTTATATTCGTTTTATTTCTCAAGTAATTAAAGTTAAGGAATAGAGAATAGTAAACACAATAACTTATTTATTCCGATAAAATGTTCTGCTTAAACATATTTCATTCAATGAAAAAAAACCCTAGGCCTATGGTTTTTATTTGCTTGTAAATGTGCTAACCTCATAATGTTCCATTTAGCTTTGTGTTTTTGTGTAATGGACTGAACAATTAACTGAATTAAAATTTATGGCGTCACGACATTTAATTGCAGTTTTTATTAATTTATGTGTTCATCACTAAAAAATGAAAATGAAACGTTTTAAAAGGAGGTTAAACAATTTAACATCTGGCTACTCTTGTAGTTTGTAACAAGCGGTAAAAACAGCGAAAAACTACCGCTTCGGATTAAAAAGTTCTTTCTCATGTTCGTAGTTCTAGGATTTCGAGTCGAATCAGAAAACGCTGACCACATGTTGTCGGAAGGAAACGCCCATTTTGGGGCTTCGATCCCCGCGACCCCGCTACATTTTATAGGAAAGAAACCTTAAATTGACTTTTTTAAGAAACCTTACGTATTTGTAAGGAAGCGCATTAGTAGTAAGCATCAAACTATCAAAGATTCTACAGATATACATATAATACAAAGAATAACAAAATGGGCGTAGCTTATAAGATTTTGATATAGTGAAAAAATGACGAAAATATCGATTTAGCATACATATGCTAAGAAAAACATTTATGATATAATGCATAATTTAATGTACACTATTTCATGTAGGCCTACAAACTCTAAAATGCTACCCCCTTCAAAGTTATTCCTTATTTCGTCTTCGCCATCAATATTATTTTCATTCCTTTCAAATTTTTATATATTTACCTATTCTACTATATAGGCCACTTGAGTTAGCGAAGTAAAATACGAGGTGTTTTTAAACTGTAGGCCTACAGTTTTTAGTCTCTATGATATCACGTTCTTTCAGAGCTAAGTAAACGTTCTCCTTGTTCTAATACCCTCTGGTCGACTATTAAATTTCCATTAGACTAAGAAAACAATAAAGATAGCATAAGCAATCTCGAGTGCGTCGTATTAAAGCTCTAATTCGGCAGCGCATGTCATTGATAAGGTGATAAGGCGTGTGACGGGTGGTGATAAGCCCCAGTCGCGAGATGGGTACCGTGGTGGTGGCGGGGGTGGACCGTCGCTCTAGCTGTTGGGGTACCGGGGCGCTGGCACACCGGGCATGGGACACAGCCAGAGGTGAGGTGGCACATGTCATTGATAAGGTGATAAGGCGTGTGACGGGTGGTGATAAGCCCCAGTCGCGAGATGGGTACCGTGGTGGTGGCGGGGGTGGACCGTCGCTCTAGCTGTTGGGGTACCGGGGCGCTGGCACACCGGGCATGGGACACAGCCAGAGGTGAGGTGGCACATGTCATTGATAAGGTGATAAGGCGTGTGACGGGTGGTGATAAGCCCCAGTCGCGAGATGGGTACCGTGGTGGTGGCGGGGGTGGACCGTCGCTCTAGCTGTTGGGGTACCGGGGCGCTGGCACACCGGGCATGGGACACAGCCAGAGGTGAGGTGGCACATGTCATTGATAAGGTGATAAGGCCTGTGACAGGTGGTGATAAGCCCCAGTCGCGAGATGGGTACCGTGGTGGTGGCGGGGGTGGACCCTCGCTCTAGCTGTTGGGGTACCGGGGCGCTGGCACACCGGGCATGGGACACAGCCAGAGGTGAGGTGGCACATGTAAACTTCGTTCAACACTCAACAATTCTAATTGAGGGGTATAAGAATCAAAACTCACAACTCAAGAGAAAATTTTCAGGAAACCACAAAATCTTAGTCATAATATCCTGCACATATTTAATTAAACTCTTTTTAGGTAACGTGTGGAATGTCTAGTCACCAGTCTAGTTCAGTCAGCTGAACCGATAAGACGTACAGGCGATTAGCTCCGTGCGGCGTACGGTTCAAGTCCACGTGTGGTTGCTGTTATGTAACTCAACCTATTCTTCTGACTAAGTTTTCTTAAGCATATATAAATCGTAATGCCGTCGTCTACGTGTGGTATTTGTAATGCGGAATTCGCGAGTGCTAGTGGCGTTATTAATTGTACCGGCGAATGCAGTCGATCGTTTCATCAGGCGTGTATAAGGGACTACGATGATAAAAAGCTTCGATCGGTCAAAGCGTGGAAGTGTAAGGACTGTCGTGCTTCATCAGGAAATAGCAGTGTGAAATCAGCCACAACCACAACCCTAACAAAGGAATGCCTTCTTAGTGTCTTAGAAGATTTAAAAAATGAAGTTTTTAATGAGCTGAAAGTTTTTAAAAATGACATTGATGAATTGAAATTGTCAATGAACACTTTCTCTGAGCTTGTCGATAACACCAATGCGTTGATGAAGGAGCTTAAAGGAGATTTTGCCACCTTAAAAAAGGAGAACGAATCTCTACGGTCCAAGTGCGCAGCCCTTGATACTACAGTGGATGTCTTACAGGACCGAGTCCGTTCATTAGAACAATACACCCGCAGAACAAATATTGAAGTAAGTGGAATCCCTGTCACCCCAAACGAGAACGTGAGTAAAATCGTCGAGGACCTAGGTGTGGCGATTGGTGTCAATATGGACAATTCAACAGTTACAGCGGCACACAGAGTTCCCTCTTTCAAAAAGGAGCGAACACCGTCCTTAGTGGTTCAATTTGCGACCAAACCTGAGAGGGATAACTGGATAACAAAGTTCAAAAACTCTAAAACGCTTACAGCCGATAAGGTTAATTCTGTTTTCCCCAACTCGCAAAGAGTTTATATTAACGAACACTTGTCTCCAGAAAACAAAATGTTTCTCTCGAAACTTAAAAAGCGTTGCAGTGAAATCGGGTACACTTACGCCTGGTGCCGTGAAGGGAAGTTTTTCGTCAGAAAAACTAATGGTGAAAAATGTGTTAGAGTCTACAACGATAGTGACATTAATGCGCTAAAATGAGCAAAGGTAAACAAATCGGAACATGCAACCATTCACTGATAATCTTTATTTGTGTTCTAATTGTTAATGTAAGTTCCATTTTTTATGTCAGATACACTTTTTAATTTTATTGTATATACTTCTTTATTATTGTATGATAGAAGATAATACTTCTAAGTTTAGTTATTTAGATAGTAGCTTTTTTGCAATCAATAGTAGCTCTCGCCATTCATATAATCTGATTTATTGTAATATTAGAAGCATGAGGAAAAACTTTAATTTATTTCTTTCAGAATTTGCACATATAAAAGAAAAAATTCATTTTATTGTGATGAGCGAAATATGGATCGGTCAAGATGAGTTATGTTTGTTTAAAATTCCAGGCTATAATATATTTGCTCATTGTAATGCTGATTATAGAGCAGGAGGAGTTGCATGCTTTGTTCTTACTGAGATTTGGGTCAATCAGGGTAACTTTTACAACATGAGAACAGCTGATACATTAACTCTTGACGTTAAACTAAAGGGCCACTATTTTACTCTATGCTGCATATATAGGTTTCATGAATTTAGAGAAAATGATTTTATCAATGAATTAGAAAACTTCATTCAACAGTTTACCCGTAACACGATGTTTATAGGAGACGTAAATATTAATTTATTGGACAATAGTGTAAATTCAAATAACTATCAAAGTTTATTAAGTAATGCTGGTTTCGTATCTCTGGTTAATTGTCCAACTAGAGTGACTGAAACCTCTAAAACATGCATCGACCATGTATTTGTGAGAAATAAACTCGTAAATTGTTTTGAAACAGCAGTTTTTGATATAGGTTTAACTGACCATTCATTAATAGGATTAAAATACGAAGAAGTGAGTAAAAGGGACTCGCATACCAATTCAACTAATAACTATCAAGGTAGGTCAATAACTTTTGATTTTGATCTAATAATTAGTAAATTATGTACAGTAAGTTGGAATGAGTTTTTTATGCTTGAAGATGTAAATTTATGCTATAGTAAGTTTCATTGTATTTTAAGAGATATTGTTGATAGTAGTAGGAAAGAGCACAATGTGAATAAAAATTTAAGTAAAGCCAAAGTAGTAAGTCCATGGATAACTAATAACATATTGTGTAAAATTAAGAAAAGGCAAAAACTTTTTGAGATGCTAAAGAGAAGGCCTTATGATATAAATTTTAAAAACTATTATAATTCCTATTGTTCCAAATTAAAAGAAACAATAGACATAGAAAAGAAGGAATATTATTCCAAGCGATTTAGAGACTGCGAAGGAGACCCATCTCGTCAGTGGAAATTAATTAATAGTTTGACAGGGTCTCAAAATAAAACAATTGTTGATAAAGTTGAGACTGAAGACGGGTCTATTATAACGGAACCTCAAAGTATAGCAGATAAGCTGAACCAGTTCCTTATCAACATTAGTCAGCATGATATTAATCAGCAAATGCCTAATAATGCCGAGCTGGGCCTTCAAATGGCAGAGCATTCCTTCTTTATTTCACCGGTGCTCGAATTAGAATGTTTAGATGCTATTAAAAGTTTAAAAAATAAAAAATCTTCTGGGTATGACAATTTTAATGTTGTGTTAATTAAGAAAATTGCAGAATACATAGCACCTGTTCTTGCTCATATTATCAATTTAAGTTTTAATAAAGGTATTTTTCCCGAAATGCTCAAACAAAGTATTGTTACGCCAATATTTAAGAAAAACAAATCAATTAAATTTGATAATATAAGACCGATTAGTCTGTTGTCAATTTTCTCTAAGATATTTGAGAAACTGATGAAAAATAGATTACTTAACTTTCTCAATAGAAACAATTTTTTTTGTCCGAATCAATTCGGTTTTCAAAAAGGGAAATCAACCGAAGATGCTCTTTTAAATTTTACAGATTTAGTTTATGATGGATTAAACTCAAATGATAAAATTACTGGTCTTTTTATAGATTTCAGACGTGCATTTGATTTTGTGGATCACGAAATTTTGCTAAGTAAATTAGAGGCAGCAGGGGTGAGGGGGGTGGCGCTGGACTGGTTCCGCAGCTTCCTCTCCGGGAGGGAGCAGCGCGTGCGGGTCCAGGGCTGTCTCAGCGCTCCTTTGCCTGTCAAAACCGGTGTGCCACAGGGATCTGTGATATCTGATACGTTGTTCTTAGTTTTTATTAATGATTTATTACTAAAAGGGTTTTCTGGAAAAATCCAAGCATTCGCAGATGACATTGTTTTATTATATTTACAAAAAGATGTGCGGAGATTGCAAAATGATTTTGAAAACGACCTTGCGTTGCTACGTAATTGGTGTGAAAATAATTCTATGCAAGTAAATGTTAACAAAACCAAATATATAAATTTTTCTTTTAACAGTTTTGATTTTCCAACACCAGTAATTTTTCACGAAAACGATTGTTTACGGTTATCATGCAAATGTGAAATAATTGAGAAAGTTACTAGTTTTAATTACTTGGGTATTACAATCGATGAAAATGTTACCTGGGAAAAACATGTTTCAATTCTGCACAATAAATTAAAACAGTCAATCAGAAAATTTTACTTTTTACGAAATATTTGTGATGAAAATTTAATGAAATATCTTTATTTTGCTTTAGTTCATTCGCGTCTGCAGTATGGCCTTGCTTGTTGGGGTGGGTCTTTCAAAAAATTAGTTAATAAATTGCGAATTACGCAGAATCATTTTATTAGAATAATTTCATATAAAAATAGAAGAGAGAGTTCATTTCCTTTATTTCAACACTTAAAAATATTGCCACTACAAAACCTTTTTATTTTTAAAGTATTGAAACTGTTCTACGTCCGGAGTGGAAATAGTGGAACAGAAAACCTTTATCACAACACTCGTAGTATTAACAAAAGGCTTTTCCGAAAACCAAAAGTAAATAAAGAATTATATAAACACTCTTTTAATTTTTTAGCTCCATTATTTTTCAATCAGTTGCCAATTGAAATTAAAACCTGCAATAGTATTAAACTCTTTTGTTCTAAAGTAAAAATATGGTTATTGGGTATATCTGATGTAAATTATTTAAGAAATATCTTAATTTGATAAATATATTACTGTATTGTTCACTTAATGAAAATACCTAAAATTTTCCACTTTTGTAAACGTTACATTATTATATTATAGTATTATTATGTTATCGGTTTGTAAAGTAATTTGTGCAATGACCCGTAGGACATTAGGAGAACCTTTGTAAAAACTTAGGGGGCCTATAGATTATTTAGATAAGCTAAGCCATTAAGCAATCAGTGATAACACCACTGTAGATGATAGCAGAACCTTGTTCAGTATAATTTAAGTAGAACTATGACTCATTATTTTTGTGTATGATAAGAATTTTTATTTTGTATCAACCGCTGATCAGCGTACTTGTAATTTGATCAGCGTGTATTTCCAAGTTGTTTTAATTTGTATGTACATTATTATTTTTGGTGGAAATAAACTTCATTATTTCATTATTTTATTATTTCATGTGTTATTAAAAAGCCACACTCGTAAAACAAAACCTGCTAAGTTAGTTATTTTTAGGTAAATTTAAGTTTTAATCTTGTATAATGTTCGTTTTGACACAGACATTTGGATTAATTAGGTACGGTTTGATTCTAACACTCACGGATTAGGTCCATGTGAGTTCCGCTGTAATCTGAGTGCTTTATTATTTTTATGTTTTAAAAGATAAAGTGATTCACCTGGAAATCATCTGACATAAAAACTAACATAATCCATTGGATTATGTGACCTATGATATTAACTTATATCTTTTAGGCAGTTTTTTGTATGATTGAGTTTTGAAAAAAACCCTTGCATATTTGGATTCCTCGAAAAAAGTACTAAGGGACTTCTGATAACTTAATTTCGGTAATTTTTGATTTTGTTAGTTTTTATTCTACTTACACTGTACGTAATGTAGCATATGCACTAAATTTAGAAGAAAGACAAACCTGTGCCCTAATTCCAAATTGATTTTAATATTTTTAATTAGTTGATGATTTTTTTCTCTTAAATCGTCCAAGTATTTGCATATTGATCTCTATTCGCATAAATATTCGATTTCAGAGCTAGTCCCCTCGTTGGAGAAAGTTGTTTCCGCTTGAAATTTGGTCTACGAATTTATTATAGGCCAAAGAAAGTGGTTTCACCTATACACACTCCTAGATAAGACAATTTCTTGAACTTCGAAACATTATAATATAGGCTACCTGGGCATATCTGGATGATGTGGCAGCAGCTGACAGCTGAGAGTATGATAGTTCAACTGCTAAAAGTAGCCAAAAAGGGCTTCAATGGCTTTGCTCCCTAGAGAGATAGTAAATTTTAATTTTAATTTTTAGTTTTACAAAATACATTTAGAAAAAGAGGTCCGTAAAATTTTGTTTTCTCTATTCCAATGCATTTAAAATCCTATTCGTATACCTTTAGGTAAAATTATGAATTGAGATCTGTTTAACAATAAAATCTATATAAAAATTAAACACCAATTTACATTTAATCAAAATGTGATTAGTTCAAAATAATTTTGTTGAAATCTAATGCGTAGAGATATGCTACAATTCGTAAAGTTTTAGAAAATAACATAATAAAGTATATATACCTACCTTATAATAAGTAGCATATCTGTGTACTTTCGATTATTTATTTGAAACCTTACAAATCTTAAGACGACGATTAAGTATAATAAATTAGATTAGCTTGTAACGAGCACATGGAATAAGCTACTGCACCAACATTATGCAGCCACCGACTATAATAACCATCATATAAACCGACGTCTAAATCACTATAATGAATGGACGCGAGTGTGTACCGCCAGGTAAGGCATGCCCGGGGGCCGAGCATGGGACCGAGCGTGAACGGCAACGGCAACCACGGTCGTAATACGAGATCATTTATAACGGCCCCGCTGCACCCGTGCGTATCGGGTAAATCATGTCTATTGGAGCGCGAACGACCGAGCGCAGACCGAGCGCTGCGAGCGGAGGATATTGCCGTGGAAGGTCGCGCGTGGGGGTTGGCGTGGGAGTAACTTGTGGAAAAAATTTGTTCCTTAATTTGGGGATAATCGTGGTTAGATACTAAATTTATAGTCCTGTGTGATTGGAGTTAGTTCATAAAGTTTTTCATGTAAATTAAAAATATATCTCAATTCAAGTTTTTAGTGAATTTACCTATAGGGAATATGCTATTACGGTGGTAGCCATGGTAAGACCTAAGCCCGGGACCACTTTACTTTTTCATTTTGAGGTCCCCAGAAGCCAAAAACACCATTTGTTCATTTTCATATATATATATATATATATATATATATATATATATATATATATATATATATATATGTGTGTGTGTGTGTGTGTGTGTGTGTGTGTGTGTGTGTGTGTGTGTGTGTGTGTGTGTGTGTGTGTGTGTGTGTGTGTGTGTGTGTGTGTGTGTGTGTGTGTGTCCGTTATACTGATAACTTTTGAAGGGGACCTCCGATTTTGATGAAATTTGGTATGAAGGTGTATGACCAGGTGTATTTTCATGAGTTCGCGAACCAGCATTGTTGGGTTATGGGAACGGGGTTTTATGGGGTTTCAAAGGGGTCAAAAATGGGTTTTTGGCATTTTTGACCTTAATTTTTGAAATTCATCAATTTTAACAAATACCATTTAAAGGAGCTTAAAAACAAACAATTTGGTATTTTGAATTTTTATCATAGCATAACTGGTCACGGAGAAAATCCAAAAATGTGTTTTCCATGTTATTCTTTAGGGAAATCAAGAAAACGCTATGTCTTGCTTACTTATTGACATAACTTAATCACATTTTGTATGTACATTATCTAGATAAGGTTTAACTTATACTTGCTTACAAAAACCATATGGCGGCAAACCTACATACTCACCCCCATGGGGTTTATGGGGAAAATAAAAAATTGCCAGAGCTTGATACAATTTTGTGTTTACATTCACCAATTATTGATTAAATTATATTTCTAACAACACCCAATGGCAGCAAACCTACATACTCGTTTTTATGGTGTTTTATGGGGAAAGTAAATAATCTGAAATTCCATTGGAAATTCGCTGAGTACGTATAGGTCTGCTGCGACGGGGGTATATTTTTCAGCATTCCAGTGGAAAAGACGTAGACGATTTCACGTGAATCTGCTTTTTATCGGAGGTTTATGTTTCGCTGTATAAATCTGTTTACTCTTGAAACTCTATAGTTGATACCGTATTGATAACTGCTGTTAGGCCTGATTGGTTATTGATGTGCCAAATAAGTCAAATTATTAATTTTGGTTTATCTTTTTTCTTCTATGGACAATTGGTAGAGATTTCATTATCGGCGATATTGAATATGACAAGATTGTGAAGTCTTCCAATGAGTGGCATGACAGTGAGGGGCGTTTACCGGACACAGCACCTCCTAATGTTTAGTCAGGAGTTCGAAACTATATGTTTTGAAGTAATCTAAGGATAAAATATTTTTTAACGGAAACTGTAATAGACGGGAGGGGGGGTCGCTTTTCTTAAAACAATGAGAAAAGCCATTTAAAAAGTTGGGTGTAATTCATCGTCGCAATAATTACTCGGTAATGGCAAATTCAGTCACTACAGTATACCCCCCGGAGTACAAGGCGTCGAGTGCGGTTACCCACCGATATATCTCTCCCTGGAGGATATCTCGCCGTGTTTACCCAGCTGTTCTCGACATCGCATCGCCTCTTGTGTTGCTGTCAACAGCTACAGCTACAGCCACCGAGCTCGATCAACACATCAACATAGTCAACGACATGACCGACCGGCGTTGGCAGCTCGAACGTCAACCATCATTACTTGTAGTTGATGTAGTGTTGAACTCGACTGTCGATAGAGGGAATTAAATTGATACGATAGTGTCTGTTATTAACCAGAAAACTGTATTTTTTGTCTTGTATTTTATTGAAGATTGTTGTCAGTTATAGGCTACACTATAGTTATGATATTTTATTTCCGTTCGAAAACTACTTAGTAGTGTCAAATTGTTGGTGCTGGCTCAGTTCAAGGTCACCTGAGGGATGACGTCATCGAGGTCAATGACCTCACCGATGACGTCATCGATGACGTCATCGATTGCGTCATCGATGACGTCATCACTAATGACGTCATTTCTATGACGTCACACCCATGACGTCACAGAAATGACGTGCTGATGACGTCATCACCCCTTACGTCATCAAAATGACGTCACCGACGCCACTGAGGTCAAGGTCACGCCGAAACTTAAAATTTTTTGGCACTTTTGCCGTTTCTCGCACTACGCTCCGAGTTTCAGTCAGAGTCCCCGTGACCTTGACCACTTGGAGCGAATTTTCGACGAGAAACGGCAAAAGTGCCAAGTTAAACTCGAGTTTCTGACATGACCCTGCCTAAATGGGCAATCGGTTATCCCTCAGGTGACCTTGAACCAGCACAACACCAACAATTTGATATTACTGTGACCTTGAAAACCTAACAACGGAGCGCCGACACCGATGCGCACCCCACGACAGCCACTGAGTGACTGACTATCAGGCTCTGTGTACTCTAGGTATATGGGGAAGTGGAGGGGGAAATCTCAAGGTCATCCAAATGGAGTTTTAAAAAAGTTGAAGAGTAGAAAGACTACTCTTGTGCTTCCTGGGCGACCTCATCAATTTCCAACGGATCTGTAAACCAATCCGATCTGTAGCGGCAGGAGTCTAGAAAACAAGTGCACCACCCATCAGGTTGTCCGTAGCACTTCCGACAATTGGTAAGATTGGAGAAGTGAAATTTAATACACCGCTGCGGACAACAAGTATAAAAGTATTTGGATTTGTAGATTTTGAAAGTTTGTAGTACCGGTGGTGGCAGCTGTTGGTTCTTGCATCTACACCTGCGACATCCGAAGCATTCACATTGTCGGCAGGCCAGCCCATCCACTTGCCACTTTGGTAAGAGGAAACACTTATCCTCACAGCAATAGGTTGTCCCCGTCTCTTCCTCCCAACGCTTCTTTGCACAATATGTGACGCCTTGTATCTCCAAACACCTATGCTCGCAACATGAGATGCGCTTACTTTCCATAGCTGATGTTGCTTTGACGAGGGAGCACGATGAAGTGATGCTGTGGTCAGTGGGAATGGGGTTTATATAAACTAAGGTGGGTGGAGGGGGAAAGGTCAAGGTCATCCAAATGGAGTTTTAAAAAAAAAGAAAAGAGTAGAAAGACTACTCTTGTGTATCTATAGCGATTTCATTGATAGTGAGTGCTTCTGTATGCCAAGTTGATCTGTACTGACAGGCTCCTAAATAATGTTTGCAAAAACCTGCAAAATGATTGTTGCACAATTTGCAGCCAGTTAGCTGTTTTAATGTGAATTCAATGCAACGTTCAGGGCAACAAGTGTACTTATGCCCTCTCATCTGGTACACATGGAATGTCTTCAACTCCGGTTTTGGCTTCTTCCAAGACTTGCACTTACACATGCATTGACCAAAAGCTTCACATTTTCTACACGCCAGGCCATCCGCAACATCAATGTCATTCGGCCATGAAAAACATTTCCGTTCGCAACAGTAGTTGAGTTGACTCTCCATGTTGCTGTGGTGAAGGTGCGCGATGGAATGATGCTGCAGTCATTGAGAGTGCACCTTAAATAAACTCAGTGGAGGGGGAAAGGTCAAGGCCATCCAAACGGAGTTTTAAAAAAGATAACTAGTCGTCCTCCTCCTCCTCCTCATCCGTTGTACTTAGAGAGCTGTCAGACGAAGAGCCCCGTGCAGGTGCTCCCCAGATGAAAAACAAATCAATTTTAAAACGAAGACCAGGATCTTGCATCATCAATTCCTTTAATTTGTCACATACTAAGTCGACCTTGTGTAAGGTGTCAACAACAAGCTTCCAATTCGTTGGTTCAATATAACTTGTAGTAGAGTCTGCCTCGCTGATAACCACATCCTCCGGCCGTATTGGAGTGTAAAGATGTGTAAAGTTCTTTGGCTGTAGCTGAGGTTCAGGCTGGCTGGAAGTGGAAGGTTGAGTGTGGACCCCTGTCGCATCGAAATCCATAGTCATTCTACATTCAATGTTGGGGTTTTCGTTTAATACATACACCAATTTCTCATGCAACATATCCACTTCTGCCGAGTCTTGCAGATGAACATTCCAGGAAAATGGCCATTCTTCATCCGTAGTGGAGTCAACTCGAGAAAGAGTGCTGTCCGCCATGATAGCTAAGCAAGGAATGATGTGAGCTACAGACTGTGGTAACAGTATTGAAAAGTAGAGGGGGTAAACCAAAAGTACGTGGAGGGGGTATTTTCAAGGTCATATAATTTGGGTTTAAAAAAAAAGGAAATAGTGGAGGGGGAATTCTCAAGGTCATCCAATTTAGGTTTTAAAAAAAAGGAATGAAGCTTACTCCTCTTCAGCCTCGTTGTCCCCTGCATCTTCATCAGCCTCATCTTCATCGACGTCAGACTCGCCGTAAGGATAGATCGGGGACATGGGCGAATATTGTGGAGATTGTTGACCGTTGTTGTCGTCCCCTTGCATTCTAACTTGGGACCAATCATAATTTAAATTCATTTGTATTATGATCCCAGGGTTGTCCCGCAGTATTTCCTTCATACGTTCGCAAATTGACTCCAAATAGTGTACACTATCGATCGACAGTGTCCAACCCGTACTTGTACCGACATCAGTAGTGGAGTCAGCTTGGCTGATGGTGTTGTTGTCTGCCATGGTTGCTTGTCGGACAAGGAATGACGGTTGATGTGATGCTCATGCAGGAACATGGTGAAGTGGTGGGGGGTGTGGTGGAGTAGTGGGGGAATTTTCAAGGTCATCCAAACGGAGTTTTAAAAAAAGGAAAACTTACAAAGTAACATTGAAACTTTCCAATTGATGGTGGCGAGCGTTTTCTTCTGCAACCTTGCCGACACATGTGACTATGCCGTACAGTATGAAAAGTACAACCATAATAAGGCCGAACAATAAAAGATAGCCGTTGACTATCATGATATTTTCTGAGTGGATCTGTTTTCTTCTTATCGCCCTCTCCTGCATCCTCTTCTCCAACTCGTGGACGAAGTCACAACATGCGTGAGGACATCTTTCATCTGTTGGTAGGTTTGCCATTGTTGATGTTGTCGGTGTGGCTGTTGAAGATGGAATGAGGTTTCCAATTGCGATGTGCCATGTACACCAATAGTCAAGTGGTGGGGGTAACAAAGCAGTGGAGGGGGAAGTTTCAAGGTCATCCAAATTGTGTTTTAAAAAACCTATCTTGTTACTGAGCTTATATGTCAGTAACAAGATAGGTGTTTTTGCTCTTTTACTTCTTTAATATAATGAAAAAATATACATATTCTACAATGGTTAGGACAAGAAATACAACTGCTAGTCAGCTGAAGTAGTCCAAGTTGTCTGGCTCGGTCTTCATGGACGCTGGTGAGGAAGCCGTCGAGGAGTGTCCAGGCTCTTCCTTTGACTGCCGGGTGTTCCGTATATTGCAAGCGTAAACTTGCACATTTATACGGTAGCCTCGTGCCACCATCAGCTGCAACTCCTTGTATAAGTCGTTTAGCTCCTGCTGAGTCTTGATGCTCACCTCCTCGTAACTTGCGCAACTAACGTTCAGAGACATCTTGATGTTGCTAGGTTGGCTGCTGGAGTAGAAATGAAGCCGAGGCACAGCGCTTGGAGGTACATGAAAAAGTGGTGGGGGTAATAGTGGTGGGGGTATAGAAAATCCAATTAAACAGTTCTAAACTTTTTCCATCGATACAATGGAATGGAACAAATAGCGCAGGTGTCCTTGTAATTTTCAAATCGAAACAGTGGTGCTAGAAATCCGAATTGTTTTATACCACCATCCTGTACGAATCGCCAAAGGTCTCTGACGGCGGCCTCGCCACAAGGCCTACAAAACTTTTCCCCGTCGTGGAACTTATACCAGGAGTATTCCGAATACCCTGTATTTTCCCTCCTGTAGCGTTTGACATCTTCTTTTATTGTTAGTGGGATGTTGTCTTGTAAACATGTTGGGAACAAGTCCTTGTGAGTTATAACTCGTTGTATGCAAAGCTCGTACAAGGTGCTCATCGTTTGCTAGTTGGCAACAGACTGACCGTTTTTCGCATCCAATCAATCAATCAATCAAAAATCTCTTTATTGTGACATTAAACATAAAATACAAACATTTTATCAGAAAAATAGTTCCACATGGGTCGAAGACCTGTGCGTGGAACGAGTTCTTATCATATATGAAATTAACAATAAAAAAAGAGAAAAAATATTTGTAAAAGTATTGGAACAGCCATATAAAAATTATTAGATAAATAGTGTGACATAAAAAGGTATTATTGCTGAGTAAGAAAGAGAGAAAAAAAATTTAAATGATAAAGACGGCGATAAAGGGATTTATATGTTAGTCAGTAACCTGTATCAGAGTGTCACAGTGATGTTTATGTCAGTGTTGCTTGTATTAGTCATTAGTGAATGTATTCAGAGGATATGAGAGCATCCGCCCCAGCTGGTCCGATCCCCAACAACCAAGCGGAAATGATCTTTTTGTACACAGCCAGTGAAACCTGCAGGTCCCTTATCTCTTGCGGAATGTTTCTGTGCAAAAAATTCGCGATGTAAAAAGAATTTGTAAGATTGACCGATTTATAAACTCTGGGAACCTGCTGGCCAACATTAACTGCATTTCTAGTTCTGTAGGGATGTGTCAAAGGCGCAACTACCAGGTCACTGTGAGTGTAGGAGAAGACCAGCAAAGCTTTAATAAATAATTGTCTTACTGAAAGTAACTCGGTATCTTTAAAGAGAGCTTCAGTCGGATACTGCTTCGGCTTTTTTAGACTCACTTTTATCAACAATTTTTGTATTACATAGAGAGACTCAAGTACACTTTTATTTGCCCCACCCCATACTATAATACCATACTGTAAAAGTGACTGAACGTAAGAAAAATAAACTACTTTTATTTCATTAGGAGTTAAAATTTGATTAAGTTGAAAAAATACATAAATCAATTTTCTAAGTTTAGTTTTTAGCTGACTGACGTGTATATCCCACCTTAACCTAGAATCCATAACTACACCTAAATACTTATACTGGTCTACCCTGTCGACAACCTGGCATCCACACCCCTCCCTCGTGCAATCCCCACAAGTATGAAGTACGAGTGAGAGTTCAGCGGGTGGCTCACTCACAGGACGCAGCGCGATTGGCATACACTTAGTTTT
>CM061533.1:10608754-10710996 GCA_030545055.2 Neoaliturus tenellus | reverse complement strand
TTAGCCTACTAAGAAATCTAGAAAAAACATTATAACTATACACTTACTAATTTGTCAATTAAAGTACTGTGTTTAACATTTAAATTACCAAACCTGTGTTACCTTTCCTCTGGAAATCAGGGGTGTCATGGTACCGGAACGCGCCGGAACGCCGTTCCGGCACTGGTTTTGGACGGAAGTGGAGATTTAATAAAATTTGGTATAACAAATTTAATTGTAATTAAAGAAATATTTTCCAAGCAACAAGATTACAAGTTAACTAACGATATAGCGTTCACCGACTGCCGAGTCCACGGATAGGAATACAGTTTACAATTTGCGGTCCAACACCAATCGTGTTCTCTTTGGTAACAGCGCTCATAGCGGCTAATCAAGATTAGCTGAATGCATTCGGGAAATAATGCATGATCGCTTTGCGCAGAGTAAGACCGTCCAAAGCTGTTTGTTCATGAATTTTTTATATAAGTCAGAAAAACTAGAAACATTCTAAATCTTTAAATTTGTTTACAACACCCACATTGGCTTTTAAAATATGGGCAATGTTTTCGAAACCACTATATTTTACTTTAGTATGTATTTTTCTTCCAGAGGTTTAGATGTTGTATAAACGTACTCTTTGGTGTTTCCTATCTCGTTGTACTTTGCCTATTCTTGTTGGCTTGTTTATTACGCTTACTCTGTGTCTAGTCAGGCCTTCTAGCCTATCAATACATCGTCTGTGAATTCTAATGAAATAAGTATATAGGATTTAAATAGTTAACCAAATTTAAAGCACAAATAGTTTAGTTGTAAATAAATAAATAATTAATTGTAATCATAAGTGATTCTAACACTGGCGATACCGCTTCAATGATGGCAACTGCCACTTCTACAACAGGCCTAGCCTACTGCGGCTACGAACGCCTGCCAAAAACAGTTTTTGAGTTCGGCTTTGAATTTCTTTTTAATCAAGTTAAAAGTTAGCAGACAGCATAAAAAATAAACTAAAAAAACTCGTCAAAAAGTCAAAACACTAAATTGGGCAATTAAAAATCATAACATAAACAATTTTGTAAGTGTAGTTGGGGGGGGGGGGGGGGTTACAGGGCTTTGGGACGCAATACCTCAAATTTGGGCCAGGTACGTGTACCGTTCCGCCACTGCAAAAATTGCCATGACACCACTGCTGGAAATAGTGCACCTAATAAGTGTGTTACTTTATGAGTCGGATGTAACTCATTTTTCAAACTTGCGACTAATTTCTAAGTATGCTAACTTGAATTATTTTTTAAAAGGATCACTTAACTAGTGTCAAATATAATACCTAGCAGTTCGTACCAACCAAGTAAAATATTATCTGAACTTAATTGTTCAACAGAAATAGCGTATGGACATAAACTAACAATGGACAAAACTAAACTAACCCTAATTTCTTTGAAATAAATAAATTTGATTTGATTTGATTACTCTCAATCTCTCTCATATACAAGTGCTTGGTAATATTCATACAGCAATATAAGCAATCATTAGACCAACTAAACGGAGATGTAACAGTAGCATTGCACAGCTCAGAGTGATAAAAGAGTGGGAGCCAATTAGACTATTAGTGTTACAACATAATTGCCATATGTTGTCGAACCTAACAACTTGGCTGTGGCGCTAATATTAATTTTACTGCCAATAAAAACTAGCTGTAGGCTAAGTGTTTTTGTTTGTAACCCTGAACCGTTTTCGTTTTCTGTGTACATTAGTATACTATTGGTAATAAGGTTAAATTACCAATTGGTAACCATACCATTAGTGCTAAATTTACGATTGGTAACCATCCGATGGTTAAATTTTATTTTATTTTTCTACGTCGCAAAATTTAAAACGTACGACCATGTACGACAATTTGGTGGAGGAGTGATTCTTGTTATTCCTTCCACACGATTTGTTCTCCCCCTCTTCCGTCGGAAATGCGTGTTTAGATTTTTATCGATTCTTCAAAATCACAGAAGCATTTTCCTTATGGGTGCTAACCACACAGTCCCTAAACTTTTAGGTTAATTTTAATTATTTTAGATACATACTATAAAAAATACTGTAGCTTTATTTAGCAACACTTAAAATTACAACAATTGGCAATTTATGTTTAAAGTCTTAGTACCAGATTGACCGATCCTTACGTTGGTTTTAATTCACTTTTGTTATATTGTCATGGTAGCCTAATCAAGCTATTATATCTACACCAGACTCTTTACATCTAACAGCTGTTAAAAAACTTATTAAAATTAATGTTCCTTGTTTACTTTTAGTTGTTATTTCGTTACCAAAATAACAACCCGTTAGACCAATGTTGAAAATTACGATTTTAAAACTTAAATTTAGACCAAATTCGATTTTTCCTGGGATTGAGGCGGTTTCTAAACTTGTTTATGAGCCAAAACACTCTTACATGCAAAGTTTAAGCAAAATCTAACCGCTAGATTTCGAGATCGTGGAACACACGTCCCTTCAGACATTGCTCGTATTATAGTATAGGATTTTCTTATTTTAAAACTTGTTTTGTAATGCAATTAATTTTTTTATTTATCGGTCATATTCAACCGGCAATTATTAAATTTGTCTCCTCACAAAAAAATTTACATCAAACTATAACCTCCGCGTTTGGTCTCTGTTAAAATCAACCTCCTCATTAGTTGGTCCTGCTGTTGTTTATATTGTAGATTCCCCGACTATTCTTGTCGCATGACAGACACTAGGCCTACTGATTTAAATATCCGTCAGACACGACGCGACGCCGCGCGGTCGCTCGACCGTGAAAGGTGAAGACGAGGCTCGATGACAAACAACATCCGCCCGACTAATTTTAATATGTTTTATCCCAGACTTCCCCTTTCACGAGGAAGATGAGTGTGAGAGAACGATGTTATTGACAAATTTTACAATTTCACTCTTGTGGGGTTGTTAACCCCCTTTTTAGGAATCCTAATTCCAATATGATTCATGATCAAATAATTTAGGACTTATGGATCGCTCTGTAAAGGAGTAAAAATAATTAATTACTAGCATAATTTAAAAGGGAATCTTCAATGGTGGAGCTATTATGGGAGATTCATTGAATCTTTAGACATCTGTTGTACTGTAATAACAAATGCTACCAAAATAGGAAAACAGATGTTTCAGTTAACGAGATTAAATAGATATAGAGTGTTCAACCAACACCACCTGGTTCAACACATGTTAATTTTTTGTTCCCATGTTGATTTGCGCCATTTTACCCATAATTCCCGCCGTTTCCTTGGCAACCATCCCACACTTTACACTCTAGTTTCCTTGGTGTATTAGTTTTAGCTATTCTGATCGGTCGCTATAAGCTTAAAAAATTACAGACGAAACTTTTGAATAATATGTTTATTTGTTGTTTATTTTTAAATTAAATTAATTTGATTTGATGGTCTGCTGTGAGCAGGCTGGGCTATACTATTGAAGTTGGCTACCATATCGGATAGGTGTACTTATGGATAAAATGGTAAATAACTGGGGGGAACGTGTAAACAAATTACTGGTTACCAAGGAAACGGCGGGAATCGTGAGTAAAACTGCGCAACTCAACATAAGACAATTTCCCTATTCTATCTATTTAACCTCGTTTTGTATGACTAATTAATTCGTAAAATTTGGTAGAATTTCGACCTGGAGCTCTAGGTGTTAATATTATCTAACAGAGAATATCACGAATGAATGGGGAAAATGATTCCGATATCTGCTTTAATTATAACGAATTACGTTTCGTTGCATCAATTTTGACACACGGCACTCAGTACTATATAGCACAAGCGTGGCACGATCGCCCGGCGGGGACTTCCTGCTGCGTTTATATCCCTGTTTTTACCTTGTGGGAAAGTGTGCTAATGGTTTCACACTTGCAACGCCTTTTAAGCGCATTTCTCCCGTCTGATGCAATCGGCCCTTGTAGTAGGCTACTGGTTATGTGCCTTCCTTACTTCTCAATCAAATTGACTTCCGGCGTCCTGTAATCACGTTATATGTGTAAAATATTTATTTACTTTGCCTCAGCGCAGCGGATAAGAAGGACCGAATCCAACCGACACTTCTCGTTAAATTCTCTTTAAAATACTCAAGTATCCGATTTGTTTACTGTATTTTATGTGTCTTTCACCATACCCATTAAATAATAAACACAATCTCCTATTCATCGAGTATATTTAGTCATATATTCTAGAACTATCCTATATAGTTTTATCGATATTTAGAAGCTTTAAAATGTTTTTAAGTGTGAAAGTTTGATCATTAAAATAAAGCATTACCACGTGAGAGATGTCATGAAACATAAATTTAATAATAAGGCTTCGCGTCCAAACCTGAGATATAAACTTTTGACAGCTCTTTTTCCATGTGCAGGAGGTTAAGGAGATCTGATTTTGGGGGAGCCTTTGAACTTACATTAGTAATTCAAGGAGTCGTCTATTTTTTGTATAGATAGATAATTTTACATCAGTATAGGCCTACTTGAAATTCCAAACCTTACATGCCATACATAGTTAAATAAAAACTTCTGTCTTATGATAATTGTATTTTAACTGAAGTTAAGCATTTTAATGGACATTGGTTTTTTAATACTCTTTGTTACCGTAACAATTTTGAGACAAATAGTTGTTAAACAGTGAGTTTCGCAACAATGAAAAGTCAGTTTTACTATAAGCTATCTTACATAGTATATATATATTATAGTGCTATACAGTAGGCCTATCTTTATAATAGTAGTACCGGAATTGTATCAGTACAATAAATAATTTATATGAATACGTGGATTGGTAGCAATCAAGGTCGAAAGGAGTAAAATAGGAAATCTTTCTTAGTTAATATAAGTGAATGCGATATTCCCTGGGGGATTAACGTCCGCACTAGTGAATACTAGTTCATCCATAAAGATCATCTTCATAATTAGGCCTAGACCAATTCGTAGACTATATACAGGGTGTCCCTGAACTCTCTACCAACTTTTTCAGGTATTATTCCTTGGCCATAGACAAGTCAAAATATCATATTCAAAATTTTGAAAACTCAAAAGTTACTCGTATAGCCGCCATTTTGTTTTTTACACAAAATAATTTTTATTCCCATAATGGATTATTGTATTAAATTAATATTTGGCATGCACCTTCATCATAGCAATACCCATTTTCAAGAAAATAGTTATTTTTTTCCAATGTGTATTTTCAAAATGGCGGCCATTTTTAAATTTTAAACTAAAATATCTCAAAACCGGTAAATTTTATAAAAATTTTATAGGACACAAATAAGTTGACAAATTTAATCATCTAACCAATGGTACCAAGTTTGTAAGGATCTGACAACAAATAACGGAGTTATTGAGATTTTTCAATTAAAATTACTTTAATTTGCATTAATTACAATGCAAAATCAATGTTCTTATGAAGAAAAATCTCAATAACTCCGTTATTTGTTGTCAGATCCTTACAAACTTGGCACCATTGGTTAGATAATTAAATTCGTCAACTTATTTTTGTCCTATAAAATTTTTATAAAATTTTCTGGTTTTGAGATATTTTAGTTTAAAATTTAAAAATGGCCGCCATTTTGAAAATACACATTGGAAAAAAATAACCTTTTTCTTGAAAATGGGTATTGCTATGATGAAGGTGCATGCCAAATATTAATTTAATACAATGATCCATTATGGGAATAAAAATTATTTTGTGTAAAAAACAAAATGGCGGCTATACGAGTAACTTTTGAGTTTTCGAAATTTTGAATATGATATTTTGACTTGCCTATGGCCCAGGAATAATAACTGAAAAAGTTGGTAGAGAGTTCAGGGACAGCCTGTATATGAGGTCAAAATTGTCAAAATGGATCCCACGTTAAACTGTAGGTCCCAAGATACCATTGGTTCTTGTTGTTGGGCTATGAATTAACAGTCATGTCTAAGGAGAATGTCGGCTCAGTAACACAAGACTAACAAAATCGCGCCACAATCATCCAACACTCATCTCTCATTCTTTCTTGGTTTTAAACTACCTATTGAGTTAGGTCGCCATTTCAGTAAAGGTGTTAAAGGTGTTAATGAGTTTTTAATGTCAGTTTAATCTTAAGTTTCATTGTGTAAACTTCGTTTATAGTAAGAAGATTTGAAGATTGAAGGACGGGATTTTCTTAAAGGCACGAAAATAGTCCAATGGAAATTTTAACAACTGTGTCCCCCTCACCCCCTTTCGCCCTGCAATGTTGTAATTTGTGATTATCTTTACCATGTGAAATCAGTACAGTTAGTTGCACGAGACGTGAGACAGCCCGCCAGAATTTGTGCTACATTAATTTGGGCAGGTTGGCTCTATTTAGTGCAACATGGCGTGGATTAATCATTATAATGATACACAGTAAAACAATTAGTAAGGTATTCTTGGGCAATTAAACCGCCCATGTGTAGCACAAATCCTGGCGGGCTGTCTCAGGTCTCGTGTAACCAACCAACTGTAAAAAATATGTTCCACAATAAATTTGGCAACAATGTGTCGACTCTCATTGGACTATTTTCGTGAATTCTACCTTAGTATGGTCCAATCCTCTACAGTAGTTTCACTGTGGTGTTGCCACTTTTAAAACCAAAAGCGACGACGGTTTCCGCGGACGACAGCGAATCTGCGGATCGATCTACGTCACAATAGACCGCCGCTCTGGCAACACAAGTGAACAGTGAACCCAGCTCGCGGCAAACATTGACATACACCGTCCTGTTGATTTGGCTGAGATGAACATGTTAATCGGACCTGACGTTTACAGTTAGGGCCTGTTAGCGAATCTTTCATGAAGGTGAAGTTTTATTTGCAAAAAATTTAATACCCCCGTCGCAGCAGACCTGCGTACTCAGCGAACTTCCAACAGGATTAAATTTGTTTTTAACTTCCCCCATAAATACCATGGGAACGACGATGTAGGTTTGCTGCCTTGGGGTTGTAGCAGTAGATATAAAAAAATCCATTCCCAGTACACGTAAATACTAAATTGCATCAAATTCTGCTATTTTTCATTTTCACCATAGGGGTCTTGGGGGTGAGTAGTAGGTTTGCCGCCATATGGGGGCTGTGAGTAAATATAAGTTAAATAGTGAATATACATACCAAATTAGATCAAAGATCAAGTTATGTGAATAAATATGTGACATACAGGGTTTCGTTAATTCCCCGCAAGAATAATATGGAAGGAAAACCTATGTTTGGATTTTCTCCGTAACCTGTTAAGCCATGTATAAATTCAAAATACTAAATTGTTTGTTTTCAAACTCTTTTAAATGGTTTAGTTAATATTGTTGAATTTTGAAAACTTATATAAAAATGCCGAAAACCCAATTTTTACCATTTGAAACCTCACAAAACCCCGTTTCCATTACCCGATAATGCTAGCTCGCGAAATCATAAAAATATACGTGGTCCTACGCCTTTATACCAAATTTCATAAAAGTCTGAGGTCCCTGTCAACATGTGAAAATGAACGAATGGTATTTTTTGCCTCTAGGGACCTCAAAATGAAAACGTAACATGGTCCCGGACTTAGGTCTTATGCGGCTACTACTGTAATAGCGTATTCCCTGTAGGGAAATTCGCTAAAATCAATATCAGAAGCCGGTTCCACTCATTGTGACCCACAGGTAATTCAGAGATTATGTTGTAAAATATTTTGGAAAGCCTTAAGTGCTGTAATGAAACCAAATTGAATTTCGTCGGGATATTCAGCTTAGGTGTTTGGGATTTCTGAATAGTATTTTTAATTTAAAGTAGGTTAAAGATTAAATTCTAATTAATAGAGTGACGCTTTGAAGAGCAACAAAAAAAAAAAATAATAAATAAAAAACAGTAGTGTTTTTATAATGTAAAAGCCAAGCCCCCGTGTCCAGTGTGGGGGGTCGAGTTGCTATGCAGTACACGAGGGAGTGCCATATAGCATTACACTGGCGCGTGCCTTGGTCATGCGGGCACAGTGTGATGGAACATGTCCCAACAAAATATTTATACAAGGTTTCTGCTGGAAAGTTCTTATTGACAATATTTATGTTTACTCTAAGTATACAAATTAAAAACAAATACGATACATATTTTATATTTCCACAAACATACAAAATAACATACACTAGCGTTTACAAAATCAACAAAACAAGTACGTCGAGTGGTTCAATTTTTATGATTCAAGGTTTGTACTACTCATGCATTTTCAACGTGTAGGTTACGTATGAAATTCACAAAGGTGATTTTCGATTCAAAAGGGTTATTAAAAAAAATTCTGTCAGTTGTAATGGTTCAATGTCAATTTAATTTTCAAGTGTAATTTTTAAGGCACAGCACGTATAACTCACCGGAGTAATAAATTTATTTTATCAAAAATTTTTAGATTATATTTAAGTAAAAGTAATAAATTTGTGTACAGTATATGTATCTACAATTTCTTATCCACCTCGTCTTGTTTCAGGTATGTCCATTGGATTGACCACTCATTGTTTGTGTCGTAAGTTAAATAAAATATAGTTCACTATAGTTTTATATTGAGTGATTGTTGTTATTGATATTTATTTATTATAAGTTATGTAATTAATGCAGTAGAACATTTAGAATGACTGGTTTAATATTTAAGCCCCCGATGGGTCGCTGGGGGGTGGTGAGACACTCAGTGCGGCTTAGCGTGTTCGTGACCGTACAATAGGGCGTTGAGGCGCCCCCTCTTGCCGCATTGCTCTTTCCCTTACCTTTTATTTCTTCATTTTTTCTAGGTTACTATTATAATATTTCTATAATATGTCTCTTAAACGTTTTTTTCTTTTCAAGCAACACTCATTTAGGTATTACCATCGGGCTCCAAGGTCATCTGAAAGGGAAGTTATCCTCCCTCGGCCGAGATAGCGTAGGATACCGACTGATCCTAGATTCTTACGAGGAAAAATCCTGATGATACGTAAGCTTAAAACAAAATTAAAACTCGTCATTCTTACTAACAATTTATTGACCAACAATTGCACTACAATTATCTTCAAATAATCAACAGGAACTTTGATGTTTTGTCAACAAGCAGCGTTCTTAAACAAAATACTGCGCAGCAAGCTTAAAAAAATCCAGGACAACCGCAATGGTGGCAATCAGTTAAATTTGTTTAAACTATTAAACAATTTTAATTAGGTGCCATGTAGAAAAAATATAATTCAATTGTACTGCAGCAGTTTATTTATTGCGTCCGCAGTAAGCAACAAACCATCGGAGTAATCACAGTGTTGGTGAGTTTTTTGGGGCTGTAAGTGAACACATGTGGGACGCCCGCACGCGCACTCACACACAACCGCGCCTGGTGTGGGAAACCGCCTCACATCTGGCCAACGTCGACAAATCAAACAGAACCCCTTTAATGAGCCCCACAGACTCGCCCATTTTTTACCAGCTACTGTTTAATTAGTCTTCAAAATGGGACCCGGCGCCTTGTAAGATTGGTACGCCCCATTGCCCCTCCCCATCACCCGTTTGTAAGACCTCCTGTCACAATAACGCCATGTTTATGGCGCTGTTCGACTTTACGACTACTGCGGGGACCAAACGATAATCCGAATGACCGGGGATGAAAGTTTCTGGCGCTGGAAATTGATTTTCCGACGGGTTTACTTCCATGTAAAAGATTTTATCGTGTATGAAAAATATGATGAGAGCCAGAGTTCCCCGGCTCAACCTCAACCTTCCCATAGTCCTTTGTATTTTACAACGTCATTCGAGTTTATGACTGTTTTCATGATCTGCTTCTTTAATGTTTCGTCGTAAGAGCTCTTTGAGTACACAGTATCGTATACACAAATTATAACAGGTTTATAATAACTAGTATAAGTGTTGCTCGAAATCGAGCAATTTATTTTAATACAATACAAATTTTACTTTAGCTCTTAATCAATGACATCCGACCAATCCAATATTGTGAATATCTTTATTTACCAAAATCTATACGTATTAACAGCTGATTATTAACAGATGTTTAAAATGCTTGATTAAATCCAAATGTTATTTAAATGGGAAATTTTGGGATTTCAATGGTGGATAGCTGCTTTATTTTTAGTCCAATTCTCATCAGTTTTTGGCGGAAACAACTACAGAAAATGCCCTATCCAACGACACCAAAAACTTGAAAATCGGTTAAAAATTGTAGGAGGAGTTCTCATGACAAAAAAACCCTTAGCGTATTAAATAAGTATAGATTATTTTATAAAATTAATTTGCATGTTTTTCATAGACTGTAATGTGTCTTTTTAAGAGGATGCTTAAGGGTCAGTCATATAGTGGACATTGCTAAAATTACCTGAATGCGTTTCGAATTGTTTACAAGCATGCTATGAGGGTGAGAAGCAATATCTAGTATTTTGTGTAAAACACTACTGTGGTGGATAAAGAAACGCTGCTGCACTTCAGCACATGTGAGACCCAATAGGTAGATGATTGTGAGGATGGAGATTTGGCCGCGGAAAGTAGGCCTTTAAATTAATACATGCTTTTCATTGGATACGTTCATCGTTCATAGTCTGCGCGCCCAGCAGTTTCAGCGGCTGCCAAAAATTCATCGTGCTATGTTTCACCTGCTCCAGCTCAGTTATCCGAGTTTATTTCACGTCCGATAAAAGTGGGAGGGAGGGGTTTTTTTTAAAATTAAAGATAAAGACTTGGGCTATTTCATCTAGTTTTTATATTTTTATTTTCTGAGTCCATATTTAAGCAATAACGGGTCAAAGTTAATCCAACATTTGTCAACTTTAATCCATTATAGGCATTATAGCTTGAACTGGCTGGGTAGCTGAGTGGTTATAATGCTCGCCTTTGATTCCAAAGGTTGCCGGTTCGATCCTGAGAAAAGTTAGTAGCTTTTTAAAGGTTCGATTCCGGACCCAGTTACCTGGGCTATTAATTAATCATGCTTTCTGACAAGTGGTCGATGTTAGATAGTAACTAGACTGGGGTTTGGACCGTTCCCCGTCAAAACGTTAAAATTCCAAACTGGCGTAGATAGACACATAAAAAAAAAAAATATGGATTCAAAATATGAAAAAATTAAATACTATATCAAATAGTCCAAGTCTTTATCTTTCATTAAAAACCCCTCCCACTTTTATTGGATTTAAAATAAACTCGGAAAATGAGAGCAGGTAAAGCACTTCATGACGTTCTGAGAGCGGCCCTTTAAGCCCCCTCTCATTCGTATTTAGTCGTTCAGTATTTATCTTGTAATCATGCTTGAAAACATAATTAGGTGCGAGTTAAGTATTTTGTACATGATAAAATAAAAAGAGATACGTTGCCAACTTTACGTTGACGTTTTAAATATTGAACGTAAATTTACACCTTAGATATACGTACATTCCTTGCAAATTCAATTCATTCTTACTTACGACTAGAAAAAGGCGTATGGTATTAATATTTTACTCCTAGAAAATGGAATCACCAAAGGGTTATAATCCATCAAAGAAAATACCAAAGTGGTACCCCAGAGGAGATTTTGTTTGAGACTAATAGACCAATTAGCATTCCATGTGCAAATACTATTAATTGGTCGGAAATGGGCACTTTCAATGAAGCCATCAGCCCATCTGAGCAGAGCCATTTCCCTAATGGTCTCCAAATAGCCTACCCGGTGTCAACCAATTATACAGATTTAGACATTATAACTGCATGAGTTTGGTGGAGGGTGTTTTCGTTTTAGTTGTGTCAGGTTGTGTTTTTTAGGCATGTGCATTCCTTTGGGCTTATTGCTTATAAACGGCAAAATGTGGCACTGTAAAACTTTGAGTGTTAAGCGTTAATGGAGGGTGAATAAACCGACAAGAACCTTAGTTACTTTGATTTTATCATAAATTTTCAATAAATTGATGCTTGGTTCTCTTTTTAGCGAATTTCCCATAGGGAATAAGCTATTACCGTAGGTCTCATGGTAAGACCTAAGCCCGGGACCATGTTACTTTTTCGTTTTGAGGTGCCCAGAGACCAAAAATAATAGTCATTAATTTTTTTATACATATATATATATATATATATATGTATATATGTATATATATATATATATGTGTCCCTAGACACGATAACTCTCGTAAAAATGGTCCGATCGACACCAAATTTGGTAGAGATGTGTAATCCTACATTTATTCGGATGAGTTCGTAAACCAGACATATCGACCTACCGGAAGGGGTAGTTTAGGGGGGTTTTGTACCCCAAAAATGGGTTTTTTGCATTTTTCATATGTAAATTTAAAAAATTTAAAATTTTTATTTTGACCATTGGATTTAGCTCAAAAAAACACACAATTTAGTATTTTGAAGCTTTGCTCTATCTCCATTGGTTACCGAGATATTACAAAGTCTAAAGACAGTACATTGTCTTTTGGGGCTCCAATGTTAATCTTATGGAGAATAAGGATGTGTTAATATTTCACTTATTAACCAATATTTTTGGATGAAACTTGGTATTTAGCTTCATTTGGATGAGATTCAACCATTTATGTAAAAAAACTCCTGGTTTTTTGTTCTTATCATGACAGCAAACCTGCATACTCTTTTCCCATGTTAATCATATGGAGAATAGTCAAACTCCTTTATTTATGGACATATATTGATGAAACTTAGTACATGGCTTCATATGGTCAAAATAAATTTTGTTATGATAAAAACCTACTTTTAGTGTTCCCCATGGCAACATACCTGCATACTCTCCCTATATTTATCATAAGGAGAATAGCCATTTATTTCCCCATTTATGAGCATGTGATTTTATTTGGTTTACAGTTTTATGTGGTCAAAATTAATATTACTAATTTGGAAATTCGCTGAGTACGCAGGTCTGCTGCGACGGGGAGTATTTACGTTTATTTTAGAACTGTCGCAATTAGAAAAAAAATCCTCATCAGAGAAGGTGAATGTGCGTGCTTTTACTAGGAAAACCCAAACACTTGCACTGTTGTGTGTTAATGTTTAAGTTAGTCATAGTAAAAATTAATTGTCCAATCTGGTTTGAGTGTTCGGCATAGATATGGACCAAACGAACTTGACGTTAGAATTCGTTGGTTTCAGCTTTTGTCCGCATTGATTAGCTATAGGCCTATCAGCCTCCCCACTTGCTCCAATATTCGACCCTCTATTTCGCACCTTCAGCTAAATTTTATACGATTTTTTTAACATTTGGCCATCAATTTACTAACAGACCTGTTAATTTTAACTAGAAATATATTTGAATTTTGGCAAAACGTCCAAAACCATTTTCATCTACCTATTTTCAATGGTATTTCTGTTTATTTTTCAATAAAAATTAATAATTTTTAAACTAGTACTTCTAAGTAATAAGTTTAGTGTCTTAAATAGGTCTAATCTTACTGAACATAGTTCAGTTACTTTATTAATTAGTTGAAAAATTAAATTAATATTAAATAGGTCATATTCTTATAATGTTTTAAAATAGCCTCATGATCTGTCACAAAGTACTATAATTAAAGTGGATCATAACCTTTTTTTGCACTTCGACTCCTGTTTTTAATAGTTTTTTTTTTTTTGCTTTTCTTTTACAAGTAAATAGTTGTAGGCTATTGCTTTTCTTATTACAAATAAAGTTATAGTTTGAGGGACTGATCCATGTAGAGCACTCCAAATCGTCACTATGCATTGCAAGTTTTAATTTTGAGCAGTATTTTGTATTTTGTATTTTGTGTCTATCTACGCCAGAGGCATTTTTTAACGTTTTGACGGGGAACGGTCCAAACCCCAGTCTTGTTACTATCTAACATCGACCACTTGTTAGAAAGCATCATTAATTAATAGCCCAATGACAAATGGCAACTGGGTCCGGAATCGATCCATTAAAAAGCTACTAACTTTCCTCAGGATCGAACCAGCAACCTTTGGATTCAAAGGCGAGCACTATAACCACTCAGCTACCCAGCCAGTTATAGATAGATAGATAGATAGAATAACAGTAGATAGATAGAAAACCTTTAAAGACCTAAGTTCAAAAATAACAATGATGTTAATATATCAAAACAAATAATTAAAGCAGAAATGAAATTTATAGTATTTTAAACAATTTAGAAACATTCAATTTTGTATCTATAGTGACCGGTGTCGTGTCACTGGTGTTTTCTATAACACCGACAGTATCCACTGCATTATTCAATCATAAAAACTCGGCCGGCCGTGTATCGAGTTCCATTAGTATTTCAGCCGCTGTCTCCCTCTCTCTCCCACCAGTCCCACCCATTATCCCGCCCATTGTCTCTATCTCTGTCGCACTCATCACGACAGCACCACCGTCCTATTGTCTTATACTGAATAGGAGCCGCTTGACAAAACGCACAACCGAATGTGTAATTGTCACATGAGCTTCATTTCGCCTGGGTCGGATATTATTTATTATCTCTCTCAAAGGGATGTGGTAAGCGGTGGTAAACAGCATGAGCTAGCGAACGTTGGTGGGGTATAAGTTGTGATTCATGAATGGTTTACTTAATAATTTATGATAGGTATTTCGTATGTAGTATTGCAAATTAAGATATTCTCATTAACAGTATTACATATTGCCGTACGTATTGGTTTTGCTTGTGATTACTCAAATATCTTTACGCGGATATTTATATTAAAATAACTCAAGCTGTAACTTATCTTTTTAATAAATTTTTATACCTGAAGAGCTTGATACGTGAAGTCGGGATCAGGTTCCAGATCCAGAAACGTCGTGAATTTTTATTACTAATCAGTGATGGAAAAATTACGTAATAATTTACTAAATAATAGACTAACATAAACTCACCATCATCGACAATAACAAACAAAGATTATTCTTTAGTCTTAAACATTCACTTTAAGTAATTCGCTCGTGCGTATTCCATGAGTATATTCAGACAGTATCTTTTTCTTTCCCAAAAGCGTGCTCTTGCCTGTCAACAATGACGTAACTGCAAACAAATAATGGATTCAAAAGAATAACACAGTTGAAGACCAGCTGAGTCGTGAGGTCCGAAGGTCTTCGACCTCTCTTGTAGCAAGGACGTGCCGAATGACCTCTACATGCGTTGCTCAAACGCTAAACGACCTCTTAAACCCGACCCCCCTCCACGCCATACGCAGGTTAGTATCTTCTCGTACGCGTCATTTGAATTATTGTGGTATTTGTATCTGGTGAGTTAACCGTTCGGTATTGGGCACTTTCTGTGCTAATATCCAATTTACTCCAATAAAATTTTCTTGGATAGATTAACGGTAATCACAGCTAAATCCTTTACCATAGTATTAAACCACTAATATTTACCTTCGTTATTAAATGTTTGTAAAGTATTGAAATTCAACTGGATTGCCTGCTAAACTTAACCCACTGTAGAAAAGAAAGTGAACTTCAGTATATTTAAATCCCTAGCCCCCCCTCAGTCGAAAGAGACAGCCCATTTTCCATTCTTGGGGCGAGGGCTCTAAAAGCATTCTTGTAATAGGATAGGACCAACTGTATAAACTAACTTATATTTTTGTACAGTATTTTAAAACAGTAAATAAATACTATGATTTTACACCCGGTTCGAGTTTATTTTGTGTTTTTAACCAATTTCTTTATTGTTTTGACAATAGTACGCTAAGTTATTCCCTTCATCGGGATATTGCAGTAAGCACAATTGTAAAACAGGGTTGGATAGAATTGCACGGTTAACAACTACTGTATTAGGGCTGATGCAATAAATGTTATATAGTAAAAACATATTTCGTAGGTTCTAGAAGCGTAATGGATGACTTTAGAATGGGCACGACATTAACCTGAGAAGACCGACTCGAAAGGCGAGCCTCTAGGAGATGTAGATGTGATATATAGAGTACGTCTGGTGTAAACCATGTTAAACCTGATTGGGGACATTAAGTAAATAGGATTAACGTACAACTAAAAAACTGGAGGAAATATATTTATAATTTTAAAAATCTTAGGCGCCCGCATTTTAATAAATGCACAATCCTTGTACTCCTAAAATTATGTACGTGTTTTTATCGTTTGTTTGTTTTGGGGAATTTTTTTGTTTATTTTCATCTCTAAAACTTTATATTGTAGCCTACAGTACTAGCTTTTACCAGTGGCTTCGCTTGCATTTATGTCCTTGGTGAACTGGCAATGAGCGAGCCCTTTCGAACCGCGTTGGAGTCCTAAAAGCCTAAAACAATCCCTAATTAAAAATGTGGTTTAATGGGGTCTGTTCTATAATCTTCAGGTACAATCTCTACAAAGTATAGGGGGTTTCAAACAGTCCAGTTTTATGTTTGATATGTATGTCCGTTATTTCTAACGTGGTCAACCCAACCCAAGTTGGCCTAGTGGGATATTGTAACAGCGTTAAAAAAACGCACAAAAAACTCTACATCCTTGATTTTATATTGAAATTGTGATGAAATTAAATATCCAAATGTTTAACAAACGGTAGATACAGTAGTCGGTGCCTTTGACACCGCAGCAGCTGATAATTAATGTGCTTAGCCAACTATGAACGTCGATAGCGGTCCGATTCAACGGTCGTGATTGGTTGTCGACAGTTCTTGAAAATCTACGATCTCTGGTGTTGTTTAGTGCAGAATTATGAATCAAATTGTTGCTGAGTTTAACATCTTTCACTGTGGACCGTCGTATACATTATTGTGTATTGTGAAGATAATTAGTTATAAAAATCGTGTCACAAAATAAAAACTCTGTAATAGCCTATCTAGGATAAACAATATCCTTAGCGAGTTTCTGAAAAATTCTGATTACATTCTCATTGGTTTAGAAAAAAAAACACTAACAAATTACCTTGATATACATACACTAAACCACTCTATGACTACGAATATCACGTTACTGAATGTTTTAAGCCTTGTATATTTGAACCATTTTAATAATAATTTTAGAGAATAAGAATTTCAAATGTATAACTATATTTAACGACTTCATCACTACTGTATATTTAGCATTTCATCCCTACTGAATGTAGTTCTCAAGTCTAATTGTAGGCACATTTATATTTTGATACTTTACTTCGATTCTTTATTTGAAACTCCGACGCACCCTGTGGTGCGTATTGGCGAGTATGACTGAATGAATGTGATGATTGTGATAGATCAGAATTCAAAAGACATACTTAGCCAGACAATTCTTAACCTCAAGAGGTCTGTGATGACGTAAATAAAAGCACGATAGTTTAGAGCCAACTGCAATGTATAAAAAGTCTAAAGTAAATGCTATATTCTACTCATAAGACATGAAGTAAAAATGTTTTCCTACGACTGTCCGTGAAAACAGTTGTTTACGCACTCAATACTCGTCGCAAAACAGGTGATTGCCGTATTCATTTTACTTTGCGCACGCTAGATCTACTTTGCGCACTCCAGTGTTTAAACATCAAAACACAAAACAATTTGCATTAGCCTGCAAGGAAACGTTGATTAGTCAGGAATTAAGTTGGCAACACTGGATATAAACATCTGATCTATTGTTGTCCATGTGGTCGTTTTCTATTGAATCAACATAAACATAACCTACAAACCAGCTACGGGTGAGCTACCGGTACGTAAGTTAGGTGCACAATGATCAACTATGACAGCGACTTTAGTGATTTAAGTGACTTATTCCCTGACGATCTTGCTAAGACTGCTAAAACAGTGGCGTTAAATCTTCTGCATGAAAAATCCAATGAATTTTTAACTAAATGTAGGAAGTGCATAATACAGGCTATCATAAATATATATCACAATTTTGAGATAGGGACCTCACATAGTAGATATTTTAACATGAATATTGAACTTTTATACTTATTTAAGAAATATTTGGCAGTCGTATGAAAAATTTAATATGCAACTCGTGCGAAAAGTGCCTTCACTGCACTCGAGAGAAATTATTCTGCACTCGCCTGCGGCTCGTGCATAAACATTTCTCTCGAGTGCAGCAAATCGGCACTTTCCGCACTTGTTGCATAAATAACTATTAAAGTATACACGATGTGATACATTAAATTGAAGGCACTATTCCGTTCATATTCATCAATGTAGCACTTAGCTTAAGTTAAGTACAAACATTCTCATTTAGGGCCGCTTTCCCCAACCTAGTTTAAACCAAAATTCAAGATTAAACCAGCTTTTGCCATATGATTTAACATTGTCAGTTTTCTGGATTAGTTTAAACTGAGTTGGGGAAAGCGGCCCTTAATCGTGCAGTACTATACAATGTACAGGGTGACCACCGGGACCCGGACGAATTTGAAACAGTTTTTATACCGTTGATGCCCTTTTTCTGTGGTACGAGTTAAAGAGATTTGGGTTATGTTGTTGTCTTTAGTATGTCCTGCCATTTTAGTTTAAGTGCATAATAAGTAGTCAATATAGCATCTTGTCTTTTCGTTAAAAAATTGTAAATTCATTATAAAAAACGACACGACGACGGCATCAACATATTCCAAATTTAAAGATCATCAGAAATAACACTCTTATAAGCCGCAACACATTGATGATTTTTCACGAATTTAAAACAACAAAAACCGCAAAAAAATAAAAATCTAAACGGTAATGTAAGAATAGGTAAAGCTCTCATGTTTTCCGTGCAGATCGACCTGCTTCCTATTGCCAGGTTTCACTATGGCAATTCTTTAGCTTCGGGCTTACACACTTTAGGCTTAGCCTACAAGGCCACTTCTTTTTTTCATGGTGTTATTTTTAACGCGTGCAAACTTATCTTAAATGTGTTTCGGCTTAGAATAGTCTCATTTCCAATTATATTTAAATCTTGAATATATAGATATTCATTGCTGTGTCATTTATTTATAATGAATTTACAATTTTTAACAAAATTGTTATACATAAAAGACAAGAAGCGATATTGTCTACTTATACATTTCAAATAAAATGGCAAGACATACTCAAGACAACGACGTAATCCAAATCTCGAGCACTAATGTTGAACTGTTTCAAATTATTATCAAATTCGTCCGGTTCCCGGTGGTTACCCTGTATTATTGTTGTCGTATATACGCACGCTCCTGCCACCTAGCGGCGTACCGTCGAACCAAAACGAAGTTTGCCAGTTTCTCCGCTAGACAGCAGCACGCCGAGCGGTGGCGCTAGGAGCGGCGTACTGCGGAACTACTGTCATTGTTGTGAGTTGTTATCGTCCAATCCTGCCTACTGTCAACAGACACTCAAGACTCCATAAACCTGTCAAATCAATGTTAATCCCTTTACATTACACTTTTGTAAACCTGTCCCAACATTGATAATCTGAGTATTGTTGTTACTACCGATGATTTTGTTATTGGGAATTCTCTTGCATTTTTGGTGTATTTTACAAAGCTGAACATGTTAGGAATATTTACTTACTAATTTTTACCGTTATTTTTATATAACCAGGGGGACCGAGCTTAAGCTCGGTAAAATTATAACTTTCGTTCTCAAACAAAGCTCGTTCGCTTCGCTCACTCCCCAAGCCGACGGTGCTGCACTATGGTATAATTTTCTTATGTATCACGTTGGTTTATATCTACAGTTATTAGCTGATTTGTGTTCAATTAATAAAATCTTCACAAGGATAACATGGAAACTTTGAAGTGCTCTAGAACGAAAACCGGATTTTTCCCAGACATGGGACCAGCTCCAATCGATTACTGGTGGCCAACCCCCCATATTCAATAAAAAAAATCAAAAATCCTTGGAGCGAAAAAAACACCACAGGTTAAATATGTAACACATTGGTTTATTCTATCTACAGTTATCAGCTGATTTTTGTTCAATTTAAAAATCTCCATAAGGAGAACATGGGATTTTTGAAGGGCTCTAGCGCGAAAATCAGATTTTTCCCAGCTATGGGACCAGCTCCAATCGACTTCTGGTGGCCAAAACCCCCATATTCAATAAAAAAATAATAAATCCTTGGAGCGAAAAAAAAACATTGCCCGTACAAACGGAACTTGTTTTAGAGTATAAGAGTACCAGGGGGACCGAGCTTAAGCTCGGTAAAATTATTACTTTCTTTCTCACACAAAGCTCGTTCGCTCCGCTCACTCGCCTTTCCTTTTTAAGATGAGCTCGTTCGCTTCGCTCACTCGCCAGGCCAAAGGGTGCTGCACCTTGATCAAATTTTCCTAAACTACAGATTAAAGATGTAACGCATAGGTTTAAATCTACAGTTATCAGCTGATTTTTGTTCAATTTGAAAATCTCCATAAGGATAACATAGAAACTTTAAAGGGCTCTAGCGCGAAAACCGGATTTTTCCCAGCTATGGGACCAGCTCCAATCGATTTCTGGTGGCCAAAACCCCCATATTCAATCAAAAAATTAAAAATCCTTGGAGCGAAAAAAAGTTTTTATCATTCTGCACGAAATCAGCTTGTTTTTTGTTCTCTCAACTGTACCAAAACCGATTCTTTATGTCCTAGGACTGAAAAATCATCTGGAGAATTTTTTAGGTTCTAGTAGGGGCGCTCTTCCTTGTCACGTGACCTGTTTCGACCAATCAAAGCGCTCTTTCTTCAAATGACGCAGAACCTACTAATCCCGGCTGATAAAACGGCGCAGAATCGGTACTGAAAAGTCAGCTGTTTGCTATGTATATTATTATTCATTTATTAATGTTGAAGAGCAGAAATTTGAAATTCAAACGTTATAAAGAGCATTATTTGTAAATAACATAAATGTAAACACTGCATTTTACTAAATTTGTAAATATAACCTCGAAAATACATATTTATAGTTAATATTTTTAATGATCAAAAGTCTAATTTCGCATTATGATAAAAAACGTTGTTCATCACTCGGAGCAAAAGTGTCTTTTTGATGCTTAATCGTTTTTAAAAACTCGGCTTCGCCTCGTTTTTAAAACACGATTACGCACCAAAAAGACCCACTTTTGCTCCTAGTGATGAAAACTACTATTACCCGGACAAACGGAGCTTGTTTTAGAGTATAAGATAAGATAAGATTAGTTCCTTTGGTGCTATTTTTTCAGAGGTAAATACGTTACTTGATGAAATTGTGAGATGATTATCTACCATGAATTTCTTTGCACAGTTTGATACAAATTATAAAGTTTTGGTAAGGTTTCACCGTGCAATAAAGTCGCAATTGCCCTGTCAATTTCGGGCTACTCTGGAATATTCAGTAGAATGGCATATTAACTATTTACCTTACAAGTGTAATGTATATTTTACCTAGCCAATCAGTGGTTACCAGACCTTCCTATTGTAATGGGCCCAAATTGTATCACTGTTGGATTGTTTTAACGATGGTACACAAAACCGAATCGTGGGGCACGGGCCAGTGGGCGTGATAATTGCTTATTTAGGGCCCGTGACGTGAAGGCCTTGGGCTGAACCATGGAGCACGTCCGCCACGTTTCATCGGGGCTCACTGATTTCCGATTTCCCGTGCAGCAAAATTATTTCAGTATATTACTATTATTTTTTTATATTCTCTAGCGGGAAAATATTGTACAACTAGGGTCTAAAGTGACGTTTTTTGTATTTGAGTTTTTTTACGATCGAGGCGCTAGTCGAGGCCTAAAAATGACCAAGTTAAAAAAAAAACTTTGTACCCGTTTTATAAACTAAATTTTTCGTTATATTGTTTTACATTATTTAACTGAATTCTATACGGACGCTAGAGAAGCTTACCGCGCAATTGTTGTTGCCATCTTTCCAGGTCGCTGTCAAAAAATCAGCATTTTCCCTTATCCTTTTTATCCTTCTCACACAACAATTATGTCTGTACAGATTCTTTAGCTACATTGCATAAAATGACAATTGGAGAAAGTGGGGATTGGCGTGATACCTACCTACACCACTTTTGACAGGGACCGAAAGATATGGTAACCGAGTTCCGTGGCATTTACCGCTTTCCAAGGTCCTTTTCAAAAATTTTATGATCGACCCCAACTGATTATTTGTATCCCTTGTTAACAAAAGGACTACTCTATATCCTTGTAACGGTTGTCTATCGAAAAAGGGACTTTTCGTACCTGTATGACGAAAAGATTTTTTGCGGACTCGCTCTTAGTTGTATCAGAGTATTCGGAATAGTATTTACTTTCCAATTGATTATTCCTTCACAACCGGACGCCGCTGCTTGACCCGCCCGTGGCGCTTGGCGGGCGCCGGCCGGACGACTGACGCCCGTGTAACCGACCCCGGATTATCCGTTTAGTGCCGATAAACCTGCCAGAGCGCTGCCCGGGAGCCGCTACATGCGGGCGGATTTGCATACGCCGCTTAACGACGGCGATTTTTTAGCGGGTCCCTCGTTTTCGTATCTTTATCACACCGGGCAGCGATGCGACTGGTTTTGGACACAACATATTTGGGGCAAATGTGCATTCCGTTTTCTGGTTGAAAATTATTTCAAATCTAAACTAAAATTCATGGTAAAAATCAGTGTGATTAAGGATTAGTTTTGAAGTGTTGTTCTCATTATTACACCTAAACATCAATGTTACTATCTTTAAACTAACATTAAAATTACAAACAACAAAAATTCAAAGATTTTTTTGTCTTCTTGGGTAATTTGAAAGCTTTTTCAACTTTTATACCTCAAGCTTAAACACTTTCCTCCCTCCTCCCAAATAATGAACACGTGTATCGACCAAACTTGTATGTGGTTCAAGCCCGATTCCGATTTCCTGCTGGACACTCGCGCTTTGCCGATGCCCCAGATGGACCAGGACAATGGGTCCCAACATCACGAGCAGCGGCGCGACAATGGGTCCGAACATCACGAGCAGCGGCGCGACAAGGGGTCCGAACATCACGAGCAGCGGCGCGACAATGGGTCCGAACATCACGAGCAGCGGCGCGACAATGGGGTTTGATTTTGTGCATAACACGGATGCGCCCGTGTCGGATGGTTTGGTCGCGGCCCGTAGCAGCTTCCGCGTCATCGTCGGTTCCGCTCCCGACACTCATATAGTGGAAGTAATGTTGGTTGAGGCTTGGAGCTCAATGAAATTGGGTGATATTATTGATGTGGGCCGGGCAAATGCCCAGTGGGCGGGTCGTTTATAAATGGGCATTTGCCCGGGCATTTGCCCAAAGCGATTTTAAGCGCCCAAAAACTGGGCGTTTATAAAAAGTTCAGTTTAAGGCGCAATACAATAAAACCTGTAATATTTTCAGTGTGGTATTTTAAATAAATATTTTTCTAAATTGTTAAATAAAATCTTATTTACTGATTAAGCAGGTTTCTACTCTGTAATTCACAAATATGTGCATAAGATAAATTTATAATGTCTAATTAATTAAAGTTGAATATTAAGGTTTTGTTAGTTTAACAAGTGTTTTTGACCACAATGTAAATTTCCTAACATAAAAAGGCACCTATAAAATTATTTTTATTCATATATATATATTCACAAATTCTACTGGGAGTTAGGGCTATTTATCAAAATAAATATACTAATTTTATTTCTTATAATATGACAAAAAATTTCATTTTAAACTAATAATTTAGCCTACTAATGACTGAAATTGTCCTATTTTGAGATTGGCCGGTAAATCATATGTACCATGTTATTAGGATGTGTTGTAATTAATTTTACAAAAAGGCAGTCTTGGAAAAAGATTAGCAATAGAAATGATTGTAAAAAATGAAATTTATGTTACTTTAATTTAATGCAATCAACTAATGAATGGAAACTGGTAGTATGAGTTTTGCAAAACCAGTGCCTAGCTATATCATCCCGTACCGGCTGTACCCAAGACTCATCAATTATTTTATAAGTAACATTAATAAATTTAAAGCATCATTTGCTAGTGATGGCGTAGGCCTAAGTTTAATGTATAGTTCTGATTCTGGATATATATATTTTGAAGCTGAACATGATTATTAAATATATCAAATTATATGATGTAGGATTATGATGGCATATGTAAATCTTAGTAGCCTAAAGCTAAAGTAAACTGCTCAACCTTTAGTGGTATAGAGGCTTGTTACTCTATTTAAAAACAAAAACAGTTTAAAAATTAGCCAATATTTATTTTGGTGACTTCACTGAAATTAGGGTTACCATACGTCCTCTTTTCCCCGGACATGTCCTCTTTTTGGAACATAAAAAAACGTCCGGGCGGATTTTTGACAATCAGTCCGTTTGTCCGGCTTTTTGGAAGCAGAAAACTGAAAATCTGTATTTATGTTTTGAAATAATCCATAGGGCGGTTTTTTGTATTGTAACTTCGTCCAGATTGTTATTAAATCACATTTTAAATTGTTTAAGATGTTTAACCTTGAGTAAAAAGTAAATATTTACTTTTTTCTCTATTAAAATAGTTCGTAGGATATTCCTCATCCCTTTAGTTAGACGTAAGCTCCAGTGCCACCAGTAGTCGAGTTGTATTTGTTGCTGTCAGTAGTCTCTATCGAGTGAGTGAATGAGGTTATGTTTTTGCAAATTATCGGCATTTTATTCGTTTCTTAGTTTGATTAATGCGACCATTGGTTTTAGGATATGATTTGATTAGTTGTTTTGTTAGTGTCTAAGAGTCTTTTTCTAATTGTGAAAAATTGACCGAGTTTAAGGGTCTATTGAAACTAAATTTCATTATCAAAATACTAACTAGTAATATTTTTTCACAATTTTTACTAAACTTTTGATTTAATTTAAGGTTAATCGTGAAATACCTTCTCTTAACTACAGTGTATCTTATGTAATAAATTAGAGCTCTTGGAATTTCACTTTATTTTTTCTCATGTGTTTGTCCCCATGATCCACACACCAAAACTTTTGGGTGTAGTACATTTTCATAGGTCTTAGAATATGATATGTAATAAATAACAAAAAGAATCTACTGATTTGGTAAACCTACCTATTACTTTCCTAAATATTGAATTAAATTATGAAAAATTTGCACCTTCTTTAATATCTTAAGACAAATTTAATTAGGCTATTAAAAAAAAGTGATATTTACAATTTATTGTACTAAACATTTCATCGTTTTACTGTTTCTCACTCTGTTATATTTAATTATAGGGGGGGGGTCAGGAATTCATATTTTTGTGATTCATATATTGTCGCGATCCGGCTCGCGACGAGTACTAGGTGTCCTCTTTTTCATCCCGGAGGGTATGGTAACCCTAACTGAAATTGATTAATTGTTCATTCATTCAAATGATATTCGTCCTTAAAATGCTTTTATACTTCAACTGAACTAACTGTACATGACTACCACAACATATATTATAGGCCCTATTACAATTAGGTTTGCTAAGAAGAAGAAACCAGTATTGTATTTATGTTTATACTTATACTATCCTTGGAAAGAGTGATGAAGATGCTTCTGTATCTGAAGAGTCATTAGTTTCAGGAATTTTGTTTGATGAACTGAAGTTTTCATTATGCTCATAATTATTTAAGTTAAGACTGATTCATTGTGTTTAATAAACAAATGTAAATTAATTCTATTACATTAGCCAGATATTTTAAATAAAAATAAACCTATGAAGTTATTTTCAGTCTAAATTATTTCCTCTTGTTGACAAAAGAAAAGTGTTGACTCTCTAGTACTGACTTCCTACCAATATAATTAAAATTATACAAGTAATTATTTTTTTAAACATAGGCTATTATGTATCTAATGTTAGAGGTTTAAAAAGTTGACTAGAAGAGTAGTGTTCAATTTAATTTCATTAATTAGGTTTATTAGCCTTTAACTGGATAAACGCCCGGCGCTTATGGATTTTGGGCGGTTATTTGGGCAAATGCCCTGGGCATTTGCCCTGAGATTTAAACGCCAGGGCGTTTTACATCACTAGGTGATATAAGCCACTGAGGTATGTCTATCTGGTAGCTAAAATCGATTAACTTAGAGAAATTTTTTTAAGTAGTCCATATCTAAATGAAGGTTTACTATACTTTGTGTTTCTTAACAACCACACAACCTTATCCCTAACTTTAAGAATCGGGGGACTGTATCAAAGTCATCACGACCAGTTTAGCCCTATTGTGTGTAGGCCTATATCTCAGTTAGCGCATTGTATCAGGGAATTACGCCAATGATACCTAGGTGTTAAAAAATGTAATATAAAAGTTTAGTTTTTTAACAAATGTACCTTTGTTTTACCTTAGTGTATACGGATGTCACAATTTAATGCAGAAATAATAAATATTGAAACGCGCATACGGTATTTGAGTAGTTTTTTTTCATTACGGCAATTTAGTTAATTTAAAATTATATTTCAAAACATAATTTTTTAGTGTGTTAACATGTAAACGTAAACCTAACTAAGCACTGTTCAAGTATAAATGTTTGCCTATAGGCTAACTTTGTGCCAATCGGTGTTGATATTCAAAGTAGTACTGTAAAACAATTTACATTATCCAAAAACCGTGCACAGTATTCGATTTTTATTTTGTTGGAGATTAAATAAAAAAAAATTAATAAACGTTTATGAACAAATTTGATTTTTAAACAGTTTTGTTTTATATTAACAGAAATTGATACAATTATTATTCCCTATAGGCCTTAGTTAGTTTATTGTTCCTCCATAAACCAGTATAAACAGTAGTTACAATCATGATAGTCACTGGCCCCCCAGCTCCTCTCGCTTCACTCCTATACTATAACATTAAACTACCCCAATATTGAGTAATTGCATTGTTCATCGAGCCTCGGTTTCCACCCCTTTTTTTACTTCCGCCGAGCAGAGTTTATACTGATTGTGGCTTCCTAAATTAGCCGTGAATAATGTGATTATCAATGTTAAATTTATTGCGGGTGGGGAGATTATGTGTTTGAAGTGTAACACGAGTGCTTGTTTAAGTATAAAACATGCTGTTCGTTAGCGGGTTGTCGAGATTGTAATTTACAACCTCTCTATAATTATGGTTGTGATTCCAACCGTTATCAAATTATATTTTCTGTTATGTTTTTAGAGTTTTACTGTATCCTGTTTTCCCATGAGAGTGCCAATTAATACACTTGCAATTTTGTGGGTAGTCATACTCATGTGCTAGCTTAGCACAGAGAAAAACCGTTTTGTATATTCCCATATTTTATTCGTTACTGCTCTTATTAAAGATTTTTATATGGTTTTGCAAAAAATTACATGTAGACTACATTTTTTATATGTAAACTTGGAAACATCAGAGCGCTCCTGTGATTTCATACAGTAGTTCATCCTTGCCTCATAATAGCCGCACATGATAGTACATTGGAATCCGAGAAAAAAATATTTTAGCCCCGCCTTAAATCCCTCATTTTCATTCGGAAAACCACTGGATTTTTTCGTCGAACGTCGATCTATGCAGGGGGGACAAATCAAGGGCGTTCTAATGAGCGACGACACTTACAATTAGTGTACAACTGTCTCAATTGATATATCATTCACTCTCCACTATGCAAGCCACCTTCAATGACCATTGCTCGCAGTTTCAGTTCCTTGCTTTCTTTACCACGACCTAGTGGTACAACCGCCAATGATGGCCATTATGCCTATCACTTCTCGTCATTATAAGTATCCTAAAGATTTGTGTTTTGGGAGGATCCCGCGGGGTAGAATTATATCGTGTTTGTTTTGCTTAAAGTTAAACATTGCTACCTAAAATATTAGACATAACGTCATTATTTAGATTATTTGTTCCCACAGATATTTTTGTTCATTCACATTAGTGAAATTAATTACCCATACCACCTCCTACACGCAGTAGTTATAACATTTTGTCGTCCACTGTCGATAAATTTATTCCTGTAGCCTATATATACAAAATTCTCATCGACAACAAATCCTAATAAAATCTTTCATCGAAACGTTCTAAACCCATCCTTCCACAGAAAAAAAACTTTAGTTACACCTATAATATAATCAACAGTCTGGATAGTCTGGGCCAATATAATTTATTTATGGTTTCTTCAGTTCGCTTACTTTTGTTTATGGTACATTGAAAGTCATTGTAAATCAATACTACGGTATGATTTTAAGAGTCATCTTCACCCCTGGGCCAGTAGCCCATTGTTGCGCAGTCGGCAATGTTAGTCATACGGCTTTCAATGCAAAACATGGTATTTGATTCCCCTGTTTCGGACGGGTTTTTCAACCGATTTTCTTTAAACTTGGTTAGTGTTTAGTTGAATAGTTATATTAGGTCCCTCATACCTCGAAATTTTGAAAATTTAACAAATATTACTTTTAGTGACATTGCAAAGTAACTCGATTTTCCTTAGTAATATTTCAAAATTTAGTAAAATTTTCAAAATTTCGGGGTATGAGGGACCTAATATTACTATTCAACTAAACACTTTCCAAGTTTAAAGAATATCGGTTGAAAAAAGGCGTCCGAAACAGGGGAATCAAATACCATGTTTTGCATTAAAAGCCGTATGATTAACATTGCCAACTTCGCAACAATGGGCTGCTGGCTCAGGGGTGAAGATGACTCTTAATGTGTGGACCATCGGGCAAGCTTTTGAACAATCGTAAAAGTCGAACAATTTGCTAACAAAATAATATTCAACTCAAGCTTGAAATAACGTTGGTTTCCTTTTTTGAAACTCTCACGTCGCCTTTGGACAGTGACGACCATTCTAAAGTGTGTTAGCTCAGGGGTGGTGGTTTAGGGTGTTTGTACCACCGAATTGCAGATTTGGCCGCTCGCCCGCGCCCCTTGTAGTGGCGCCTATCCATCAACGCGCAATCAGTTAAGTGTCGCACCGTGTATCAGGGCCCTCACAGCAAACACGCCTGGTGAAGCGATATTGATATTGGGCGGATCTCGAGCGATATTGGGCGACTAATATGCGCTGCTGGCTCAAACCGCGAGAGATGGATTAATTCGTGACAAGTCACCGCCCGCCGTAATGAAAACCACCCCTGGATATTGTGATGAATTGTGATTTGGTCCCGCTTTGTATCTAGGGTGTTTAGCCTTATGTTGTGGTTGCTGTAGGGTTGGACGCACTCAGGAGTATGAGGTGTGACTCATAAGTTGAAAAAAGGCTAGATTAATTTATCGATTTTTATCACGGGGTCTCACAAAAACACGTGGATATAGGATATCCCGCAGGTTTGAAAGTCTGGCTTTTTAAAGATCTCTCGCTTGTGCTGTGCTCCAAATGAGTTTAACGAAACGTAATCCCTTGTTTATTCCTACAGATGGAGATTTGTAACGGACTCTTAATAGAGCTACTTTTATTTTATAATATTAGTTTTGGGAACCAAACGCACAAAAAACACCATTTTAGCGCGGATTTGACGATTAGATCCCATAATTGTGGTTGCAAAGGTTGCATGAAGATTGTATAAATGGGATAGAATTGCTATTACTCGCACTTTTTCTCTAATAAAATAGAAATTTTTGCATTTAAATTATTGTTTTCATTATTTTATGAGTTGTTGACATAAACCTATACCAACAGTAACGAATTTTAGCGCAGTAGACTTATTTATACCCTCACTCACCCTCACTTCACCAGAAACAGAAATGTAAATCCATCAATACAACACAACTTGAAACTTTTTGAAACAAAACCTGGCTATGTAGGAGTTAAATTTTTCACACAACTGCCTCAGGAAATAAAAGACATTAAGCAAATCATCAAATTCAAAAAAGCTTTGAAACAATATCTTCAGGATGAGTGTTTTTACAATCTTCCTGGTTTTCCCTAAAACCTTCCTAAACAAATGATCCTCATCACCCAACTCGACCTTACCCAATATGACACCATGATTGAATCATGAAGATAGGCCTACGTAGTAATAGATGACGGGTCTCATGCCGAAATGGTCTACGGGACAGACTCTGGAGGTAACAGGTAACAGGTTATAGCCTATAGAAAGTGGTTCGAGTCAGGAATGTCAATACTTGAGAAGCTTAGAATTTAGCGTGATAAATGAATGTATTATCCACGACAGTTTGTTCAATACCTAAGTTTTCAACGTACAGTACAGTAGCCTACTGTAGTTACTTAGTTTTACTGTCTAAACAACCAAACAGTTCTCAATTTTGGATCGTTGGTCGCGTTAGTTTACACCCTCAGTATTAATTCCCCACATCTTCAATACTCAAAGAATCCTAATAAAATTGACGTTCCACGACAGGGAATATCCTCGTGGAGTCTTTGTTTACATCCGTCTTTATTGATGTGCCCGAAACAAAACGGAAAGTGCGGGCCGGCGGCGGCGGCGCGCGGCGGACGGGGCCGAACGTGGCCGAACATCTCCGAGGCCGGGGTCGGGTGGGGTCGGCTCAGTCAGATTTGCAGCATCCTGGACGCGGGATGGACGCGCCGGCGTGTGTCGCGTAGTGCTCTGGTGCTGTAGTGTGCCGACTCCATCATGTTCCAGTGCATCATCCAGCAGCGCAACACGTGGAACAGGGCGAGTCCCGAGCTCAAAGACGTCTACCCAGGTACGTGACGTGGCGGCCCGGCGGAGGTCGCGGCGCTGCCGGTGTGTTTTTGTTTGTAAACACGGCCGGGCCCGGAGCCCGAGCCCAACCTTCACCTACTTTCGGAAATCAATTCCCTTACTCAAGTTCAATAGTGTCGTCTAGTCTTCGTTATGGGGGAATATTGTCACCAATTTTTGAAGTGGAATGGGGTTTTAAAGAGATTAAGGTGCGATTAATGTTGTAAACTGTTTGTTTTTAATTAAGATACTTAAAAGTCTAGGTCTTAACCCGGAAAGCTATGACGCAATTTGGCACGATAGGGGTGGTGGATGAAAGGGATGTTTTTAACTGCCTGCCACGTTATGTTTTAAGTGTCTCTTTGAATATAAGGAATTAATTGTTGTTTGAAAACTTTCATTTTCACAAACAAAATCGTATTCTTGTTGACTACAACAACCAGCAATGGTTAGATCAATACCGTAGTTAAATTGGCCAAAAAGTCTTTGTCTTGTGTCGTCCAGTGTGGCCTTGTACGAGATACCAAATAGGCCTACAGGGTGTTTATAAAAGAATGTCGGGATTTTGAACGGGCACTACTGAAAAAGTTTTATACGTAAACGACCAAAGTGTCGAATAGAAGAGGAAAACCTAAGGTATTTTTAATACAGTAGGCTACCTTAATTAGGTTTAAATGTGAGCTCCATTTGTTGTTCTGCAGACATTCAAAGTGGTTCTGTATTCGATTTTTTGCCAAGTGTTAAGTGTTATCTGGTGTTAGGCTACCGTAGTCGTGATCGCTGCTGAAAATCATGTAGATATCTCGTCCTGAATTTTGTCTGCATACACAATTTCTTTATGTATCCCCAGAAAAAAAACCCAAAGTGGTCAAATCCAGGATTCCTGGGAGGCCAGGGGATAGGCGCATCCTTGCCTTTCCATCCATGTTGAAATCTGTTGTTTAGCTTGTCGCGTTTGATCCCAACATACCCAACGTCGACGTGAACGTTTTATCCCATACAATACGGTAAACAAAACTTACCTCACTTATTTTTTTATGATTGATGTTTATATTGTTTAGCTATTTTGAAAAGTCTTTCATTTGGGCCTTTTCAAAATCCCAGCATTATTTTATATAGTACAGTACATAATCTATTATATGCATAATATAGCCCTATATTTCGATTTAGCCTAATTTTTTGTGAAAACACGTCCACTTTTTAGCTTTCCGTATGACCACATTCAAGCTTAGAAAGCCTTCAGCACTAAAGTGAGAATGTGCTACTGCAGTTTTTTCATTCTATGTTCCAGTTTTTTCACCTACACTCTCGATTGATCGTCGACGTGGCACATGATCAGTCATCCCCTATGACGACACATTGTTTAGTCAATTAAATGTGCAATGCAAATGCATAGTTAAGCATAATTATTGATTGTACAATTCTGTAACAAAGTTCACTCCCTCCTTTGTTTAAGAAATCCTGAAAATAATGTAGGTATCATATTTATATTATATTTAAGTATTTTATACTCACCGGTGTCGAATTGGATACAAAGTGTCCTTCTGCTTCAAATAAGCCTAACAAAAAACCAAAATATTGCATTAGTTTTCGCTAAATTTCTGCAAATGCCTGCATGTCGGTGAATGGTCATTTATGATGTTAAGCCCCAGCCATCAGTGTAATCTCAAAACAATCACTGAGTTAATAAAAAGGTTTGGCTTCAAGTCTACCTGTAAGAGTCAAGGCAGCAATTTATGGTCGAAAAAGTTAGGGTTCAAGGTATCTAGAGGATTCAAAGTGCTTTGTTTAGGCTTGTCTATCGACACAATTAGAACGCAGTTAACAAATAATGCCTTTCTTTACCAATTTTTTTCAACATTTAACTTCAAGGTGTTTGAATGGCTCACAGAACGTGTGGTTGAATCAGATTAAATCTCCCTAAACATGATGACGTCATCATCGTTCTAGGAGGGAACCATTCGACAGTCCCCTCCACTTCTCTCAAGTCTCGGCATTCCAGCTGTGAATGGACGGTCCAGTTTCCCCGACCGGCCTTGGCTTCCAGGAGATGATTACCCAGGAATCCCATCCTCTCCAAGTACCTCCATCCTCCGGGTACCGGACGATGACTCGGGTTGACACCGGCCACTCGCTAGTTGCAGGGGATGCCTCGAAACTGTAAAGAAACAGTGCAATAGGTTTTTTAACATCAAGTTTATATGGTGTTCTTCAACATGTCCCCGGATGTAGCCGAAACTGTTGGTAGGAACAGGATCTGTAGGTCGTAAAACCGTCCTGAAACGTTTGGAATTCTAACAAAGTTCCTGACGTGTCTTCTCTTTTCCTCGCGTATCACTTCTGACACCAAGGTCTCATGATTTGCCTTCTTTATGATCTTTCAGTTCCGTGTTATCCATGGACATAATGTGTTTAATGTGTATTATCAGAATGTTGTTTTACTCTTCCAGTTAGGCTTAGGAGGTGGAAGACTTTACGCTTGTAATTATGAAGTGTAAGGTTTTTTGTTGTAGTATCTGCTAATTTTATTGAAGACGTTAAGAGAATCCTCCTGGGAGTCACAGTAGGAGAATCAGAGTATAGTCTACTTTAGCCTATATACTTTATCTGAAATACTGACAGACTAACGCACTCTGTGGTGCGTATTTTAAGGCGAGTATGTGACTGAAAGGAGAGTGTCATGATTTTTATGGATCAGACAACTAAAGTATGTCTATTACCAATGGGATTGAAATACGCCATTGCGCCATTGTAGTGTATTCACTGTTATAGAGACTATGGAGCTTTGCGTGTGAAAAAGTGGTGGATCTGATAACAATAGAACACGATACAGTGTCTTCATAACACGCATTGCAGTAAAAATGTACTGTGCTGTGATTTCAATTTTTATACTTACTGTAATACTATAAATCACATTCGTCAATAAAAAAAAGTTCAATTCAAGTCTGTTTTGAGAAGAAAATTAATGGTTTGACCACATTTTTATCAAGAGGGAGGATTTTAACACATTTATAGAGGTATACAACAAATTAACGTACATTAAGTTAACATTCATATTTTTCTGTGCAGACCGAATGTCTTATTATTTTTATTTTAAACATTCGCTACTTTCCACTCTTTCTAATACTTTTCATTTAATGGCCATCACAAATTACAGGAAATAGCCTAACTTTTATCCCATGCAACCTAATAGGCCCTAATTAAAAAAATCTTTAACTAAGCCCCCATTTGGCACCAACAGAACGGACCGGCACAATTTAATGTTTGAAGGAGATACTTAATGCATTGCCCACAATAATACGAGATGTATCACAAGCCTACACATTAGGAATATCTATATGCATGGAATCTCTTTAAGAGTTTTACCACGTTTTACCAATGCACAATCTAGTAAATCTTTTTATCTTGTACTAGTAGATCTACAAGAGACGCGTCCACATGTTTGGTAATGTTTTAAACTACCTAGATTTTCTCACATTGATGTTATGGTCAACACACATTGAGTGTCTTGCTAGCTAACGGCTAGCGTCTTGGACTTCAGTTCAAGAGGTCACGGGTTCGATCCCCGGGATGCCCACTGACTTTGAGGAGTTTAGACAGCTTGCCCTAAAAGCATTTGTGTATACTTGACAAAAATACCACTGGCGTTAATAAAAAAATAATAGTAATAAAAAATAATATAACACCCAACAGGTCTGACGTTTCGTGCCAGACAGCTGCAGCTGTACAGACAACCACATACGCTGTAGCCGGCGGCGACCCCGTGCTGTATGCAATTATATGGTTTGTTGCACCCTGTGATCCCGTAATGCACTCCGTACACCCGCCCGGGGACGCGAGAGGCGTTGCCGCGGTGTCGAACTCACTTTCTAATGGGCTCCTACAGGCTGATCAATGAGGCTTTAGACTCTCTAGAAATATGATTTTGCAACGGTTGTATACATACAGCTCTACGACGAGCTGCATATTTTTTATATTTTTTTTTTGGATTACGAGTTGTACGTATTAAATTAAGTTTTTGTATTTAGCTATTTACGTAGTGCAGGCTACGAAGAATTTGTGATTTGTTGTTAAAAAAAGCTGCCTGGCATCTAAAAATCAATCATTTATTCAAACAAGAAAATTTAGACCATTTTGACATATAAAATTTTGACAATTCCGTGTGGTGTAACAGAATTTATTTTTTCCCTCATGCATGACAAATAGGAAAGGGGTCATGTTTTAAAGGAATCCACGCCAAAAGCTACTACCGTTGACCTATATAGATACAACTACTACCTACACTATTTTCGATAAGAATTTTGTTTGGTGTTCTCGCAGGTTTCTTCCTATTGCACCTGATGTTAAGTCAAACACATATCCGCTACCGTTATGATATGTTCATTCTCCCGAGACGTTCTTGTTATACCAGAGTGATGGGTTGAGATTGTCGAGCTCAACTTCTGCCATCTTCCGCGGTGACGGTGACGTTTTCTCCCCTAGGTATAAAGTTATTATATCCGGTCCCCTCACAATGCGTTCGCTTTGTACGCGTCTCTCTGCTCTCTCCATCATAAATCCCGACAATGTCCAGTTCCTTCGTTCCTCGGTTCGTTTCCGGCCGTTATTCATCTCCGACGTCCCTTCGCCCCGCCCTTCCCGCCGGCCATAAGCTGGGATTTGTGTCCCTAAGTACACAATGGTGTATCAAAGATGGTATCAATTTTACAGGAGAATAATGGGCTATCAATAATTGACTAAACTTTCGCGGAAACTAGATCTGCGTACTAAGAAGAATCCAATTATAATTTTGTAGAAGGAACCACCATCCCATTAAATTACTCATTTAGCATTTTTTAAAGCTGCAGTTACTCTCAAATTTCAGTTAATTTTCGTAACTTATGGTTTGAACCGACTGGTGGAAAACCATTTATTTTCATTGTTTAACTAAGTCTTACTGCGTGATTGATTTTGGTTTGCAATGTCAGGTGAGAATATTTCAGATAATGCTTGATACAGTAATGGAAATAGCATGTTACATCCATTGAACATTTTTCAATCTTCAAGGAGTTGGTTGCGTTTCGGTTAACGTTTATACGCTCACTCTGGCGAACTTGAAAATTATTCGTACAAGATGTTTGCATTCCATTTTGAAAGTTGAAATATTTTGGCAATAAGCCACACCACTCTCACTTTGTCTTTAGCAGTTGGGAATGCTTCACTTTGAGCAACGCCGATTACAAAAAACCAGCCCGAAGGACGTTCGACACCAGCGGTAGGTGGTAAGCTAGGAAGCCGTGGAGCAGAACGACAAACCATGAGACTGCCAGTTTGTGGCTAAATTGCCGGAACGCCGACTACAACTACACAACAACAACACGGCAGACTGACTACCATCCGCCATCCGCGCAGCGCTGTTGATAATGAACTGGCTGCCGAGTATTGTTTGTTTGGGCCCAGCTGATTAGCATAGGCTAGCTGGTTTGTTGATGGCGATGCCGTAGCTTTATTGCCGGAGCATTGGGTGGAAGGCGCTCTGGAAAGAATCTCGAGTAAACCTTACACGATATTTATTCTAGAATATTGCAATAGTTAAATTGTTACATATAATGGGGTGACGGTCGACTTGTTCGTGCCTTTAGTTCATTACGATGTAAACGACTGAGGTCGACTGAGGAGTGGATAAACACTTCAGAATCTTGGAGAAGGACGAATTAGTTTATCGCAGTGTGTATAATTTGCATTATTTCCTTAGCTCAAAAAATTATTGTAAACATATAAAACTCTGTTTTAGGGACATTAATAAACCTGAAAAGACTCCATTTGACCAGAACATTAAAAAACGTAAATTATTTTTTAGAAATAGTAATACTGTATATGTGTTTTGGATGGTCCATCCCTTCGATCCATTTACATGTCTTGCTCGTCTCAGGCATGCCGTTTTAGTGAGGAGTGTCTTATGTAGCACTGAACGTCGCCTCCATGTTCCCCACAGCTCTCGCCCGCCCCCTCGCCGGGGCCCCGAAGTGGTGGCAGGTAATGAAAACCACATGCACCATTTTTTGTGGGCCCCACCCGAGGCCCCGGTGTTTACACACTGCAGCTGTTGTTTGGACCCGTCACTCAATTCTCCAAGGTCTGTTTTTGCTCTTCTTTGCTGAATTTTTTAGCTCACCCATCAGTCTCAGTCGCAGCTAATTTATTTCCTGGAGGACCGGTGATCTTTATAGAATCTCTTCATTTGATTCTCTGTATATTAAAAAAATATTGAAAATGTTCGTGTGGAACACTTACTGTGCAAGTATTTAATTTCTTATGTTAATTTATTTGCTCATTTGAATTTCCCGAAAATTAGTTTTTTTTTCTAAAAATAAAATGTTATTATGCATTATGCGTTGCATTCATTAAGTGCATCAATCCGCATCAACAGTGGTTTCGGTGCCATAAACACATCGTTAAAATGATTTGTGTGCCACTTATATACCTAGCTATATGTGCCGTGGTTTATGTTATACAATAAACATTCAGCGCTCTTCTGCTTTCTCTTTGCGCCCAAATGTTTACGTCCTCCTCAATAGAGCGAATTTAAGTAGAGAAGGTCTCTACTGAATTGCGATTTACAAAACTACACAATAAACAATACAGAATATAAGTATAACATTTAAATAAACCCAATACTGTGTGGTATTTAAAAGTTCGTTTACTACTTTTTCGCCGTTAACATACACTAAGTTTAGTTTTTTATTATTAACAATTATACAAAAACGTACATTTGTCTAATTCATGGAGATTTACTTATTATTTTGCAGTTATAGTAATAGCTCGGTGATGGGAAAAGTCGTTTAGAAAGAAAATCAATGTTTTAAGCCACATCAATACTTGGTTGACGGATTTTGTTCTGTACAAAAACAAGGTAGCCTATTTGCTACGTCGAAACCACCGCCCCAGTACAGTGCATAAAACAATTTATTAATTAGTTAAAGATTAAAGCATTTAAAATGTTAATTTACTATACGCATAAACCTACTCCGTCCTGTGGATTTCAAAGTAATTTGTACGACAACCAAATATTCTTTATAGCCTATGTTTGTGTACAGGTCACTTGACATTTAAATATTCCAGAACTACTAAAGCAAAAAATAAAAAAATAAAAAATAAAAATAAAAAGAAATAAATAAAAAAACTCGTTGAAAATTTATGCATGAAACTCGATTTTCTAAAACAGTAAATCAAGCACGCCCGATAAAGAAGCTTTACACAAGGTAAAAAGTCGATCAGAGAGTGTAAACAGTGATAAAACGTTGGTCGGAAGGTCTTTATCTGAGAGTGGAAGCTAAATTTAGACGTTGGCGCACACGTCGAACCGAATGAATGGAGGCAGGAAGTGTAAAAAGTTATCACTAGAGAGCAGCAGCGGCGGCGGCGGTGAGAGGGTCGACAGAGATGACCTTGACCTGACCTGGCGAAGCTCGGTGGGCGATAGAGATAGTGTTATCGCTTGTAACACTGATAAGGGGTCGATAAAGTCATTTCGGCTGGTTATCAGCCAGCGTGATTTTATAATGTGGTGTTTAATTTTTCATGCCAATGATTATGAAGTGTTGGTTTACACTGGTAAAATATCGTTATTATTAAAATGGATCCGTTCTTTCACACATTATGTATTTAATAAATTCCACTATATAATTAATAACAGTGTATATTCGCTCAGGTTTTTGACTTGTGCTATATAAAAAAAATTGACCTATAGCGTTAGAATTTTGAATAAAAACATTTGTTGACACATTAAAAATTTTTAAATGAGTTCAATCTTCAATCAGAAATAAATCTATATTTATTGCGGTTATTAAGGTTATTTTTTTTATTTAGGCCTACTAAACCTGTATTTTTATTTTCCCTGATATCGGTATAAGTTATAATTAATCTGTATTATAATTTAGAAATACCAAATGATTCGTTTTCCATGTTCATGTTTTAATTTCACTTTATTTTTTCAGGTAAGTAACTGGCTATTTGAAGTTAAACTGCGAATTGTAAGTACAATTACAGTGCTGTAAAATATTTGATACTGTAACAAGTTGTTATGCAAATGGTTTTTATTTACTTTTTCGTGCACTAGTGTTACCCTGGATTGAATGCATTTAAATAGCAATGATTTTTTTAGTAACTTCCATGTATGAAAATATTATTATATCGCATAAAAACATCGGCTAACCTAGGAACTAGATTAATAATGCGATACAATGTTTTATTATAGATATCTCTTTACCTCTGAAGTTTATGGTAAATCAATACTCATTCTCTAAGTAACTTTTTTATTTGATCTTTCCTATTGTATGTTCACCGTGAGAACTCCCCCCCCCCCCCTGTTCTCTTGTAAACCCGGCGATTGTTTACCTCCCGTGCAGCACAACGCCGCCGCCGTAGTACGACCACGTGCGGTACAGGGGATGACACTGATGATCATCAGTGGGAGAGTGATCATGTTGGGGGGAGGGGGTTGCCGCAATCGAGTTACCACGACCATCCGGGGCGTCACACTTCGTAACGTAACATTGTTACCACCAGTGTCAAGGGTCGATAAATTATACATTGATGACACTTTGGTTTGATTTGTTTCAGTGCGTACTGTATTGATTTATGAAGAGGGGTTTTTTTTTGGTAGGTTATTATAACATGGGTTTGTTTTAGGATGTGTTTTATAGGGAGTGCAATACAAAATAGGTGGAAGGAAAGTTATGTTTCATTGACGATGAGGCTATCGTGCGAACCTTTCGCTTTCGTTCAACAATGAGATTGTTCGATTGCGTTTTTCCGTGACAGACGAAAAATTCAACCAAAAATGAAATTTTACATACCTTCGCTTTCTTTCCAACGCTGATTGTGTTTGTTCAATGGCAATATGATTTTAAACTAGAGCTCCTTAGATTTAAAGCACATAGTCACGGAGTAGTGTGAAATTGTTGGTGCTGGCCCAGTTCAAGGTCACCTGAGGGATGACGTCATCGAGGTCAATGACCTCACCGATGACGTCATCGATGACGTCATCGATTGCGTCATCGATGACGTCATCACCAATGACGTCATTTCTATGACGTCACACCCATGACGTCACAGAAATGACGTGCTGATGACGTCATCACCCCTTACGTCATCAAAATGACGTCACCGACGCCATTAAGGTCAAGGTCACGCCGAAACTTAAAATTTTTTGGCACTTTTGCCGTTTCTCGCACTACGCTCCGAGTTTCAGTCAGAGTCCCCGTGACCTTGACCACTTGGAGCGAATTTTCGACGAGAAACGGCAAAAGTGCCAAGTTAAACTCGAGTTTCTGACATGACTCAGCCTAAATGGGCAATCGGTAATCCCTCAGGTGACCTTGAACCAGCACAACACCAACAATTTCATATTACTGTGACCTTGAAAACCTAACAACGGAGTGCCGACACCGATGCACACCCCACGACAGCCACCGAGTGACTGACTGCCAGGCTCCGTGTACTCTAGGTATATGGGGAAGTGGAGGGGGAAATCTCAAGGTCATCCAAATGGAGTTTTAAAAAAGTTGAAGAGTAGAAAGACTACTCTTGTGCTTCCTGGGCGACTTCATCAATTTCCAACGGATCTGTAAGCCAATCCGATCTGTAGCGGCAGGAGTCCAGAAAACAGGTGCACCACCCATCAGGTTGTCCGTAGCACTTCCGACAATTGGTAAGATTGGAGAAGTGAAATTTAATACACCGCTGCGGACAACAAGTATAAAAGTATTTGGATTTGTAGATTTTGAAAGTTTGTAGTACCGGTGGTGGCAGCTGTTGGTTCTTACATCTACACCTGCAACATCCGAAGCATTCACATTGCCGGCAGGCCAGCCCATCCACTTGCCACTTTGGCAAGAGGAAACACTTATCCTCACAGCAATAGGTTGTCCCCGTCTCTTCCTCCCAACGCCTCTTTGCACAATATGTGACGCCTTGTATCTCCAAACACCTATGCTCGCAACATGAGATGCGCTTACTTTCCATAGTCGATGTTGCTCTGACGAGGGTGCACGATGAAGTGATGCTGTGGTCAGTGGGAATGGGGTTTATATAAACTAAGGTGAGTGGAGGGGGAAAGGTCAAGGTCATCCAAATGGAGTTTTAAAAAAGAAAAGAGTAGAAAGACTACTCTTGTGTATCTATAGTGATTTCATTGATAGTGAGTGCTTCTGTATGCCAAGTTGATCTGTACTGACAGGCTCCTAAATAATGTTTGCAAAAACCTGCAAAATGATTGTTGCACAATTTGCAGCCAGTTAGCTGCTTTAGTGTGAATTCAATGCAACGTTCAGGGCAACAAGTGTACTTATGCCCTCTCATCTGGTACACATGGAATGTCTTCAACTCTGGTTTCGGCTTCTTCCAAGACTTGCACTTACACATGCATTGACCAAAAGCTTCACATTTTCTACACGCCAGGCCATCCGCAACATCAATGTCATTTGGCCATGAAAAACATTTCTGTTCGCAACAGTAGTTGAGTCGACTCTCCATGCTGCTGTGGTGAAGGTGCGCGATGAAATGATGCCGCAGTCATTGAGAGTGCACCTTAAATAAACTCAGTGGAGGGGGAAAGGTCAAGGCCATCCAAACGGAGTTTTAAAAAAGATAACTAGTCGTCCTCCTCCTCCTCGTCCGTTGTACTTGGAGAGCTGTCAGACGAAGAGCCCCGTGCAGGTGCTCCCCAGATGAAAAACAAATCAATTTTAAAACGAAGACCAGGATCTTGCATCATCAATTCCTTTAATTTGTCACATACTAAGTCGACCTTGTGTAAGGTGTCAACAACAAGCTTCCAATTCGTTGGCTCAATATAACTTGTAGTAGAGTCCGCCTCGCTGATAACCACATCCTCCGGCCGTATTGGAGTGTAAAGATGTGTAAAGTTCTTTTGCTGAAGCTGAGGCTCAGGCTGGCTTGAAGTGGAAGGTTGAGTGTGGACCCCTGTCGCATCGAAATCCATAGTCATTCTACATTCAATGTTGGGGTTTTCGTTTAATACATACACCAATTTCTCATGCAACATATCCACTTCTGCCGAGTCTTGCAGATGAACATTCCAGGAAAATGGCCATTCTTCATCCGTAGTGGAGTCAACTCGAGAAAGAGTGCTGTCCGCCATGATAGCTAAGCAAGGAATGATGTGAGCTACAGACTGTGGTAACAGTATTGAAAAGTAGAGGGGGTATTTTCAAGGTCATCTAATTTGGGTTTTAAAAAAAGGAAATAGTGGAGGGGGAATTCTCAAGGTCATCCAATTTAGGTTTTTAAAAAAAAGGAATGAAGCTTACTCCTCTTCAGCCTCGTTGTCCCCTGCATCTTCATCAGCCTCATCTTCATCGACGTCAGACTCGCCGTAAGGATAGATCGGGGACATGGGCGAATATTGTGGAGATTGTTGACCGTTGTTGTCGTCCCCTTGCATTCTAACTTGGGACCAATCATAATTTAAATTCATTTGTATTATGATCCCAGGGTTGTCCCACAGTATTTCCTTCATACGTTCGCAAATTGACTCCAAATAGTGTACACTATCGATCGACAGTGTCCAACCCGTACTTGTACCGACATCAGTAGTGGAGTCAGCTTGGCTGATGGTGTTGTTGTCTGCCATGGTTGCTTGTCGGACAAGGAATGACGGTTGATGTGATGCTCATGCAGGAACATGGTGAAGTGGTGGGGGGTGTGGTGGAGTAGTGGGGGAATTCTCAAGGTCATCCAAACGGAGTTTTAAAAAAAAGGAAAACTTACAAAGTAACATTGAAACTTTCCAATTGATGGTGGCGAGCGTTTTCTTCTGCAACCTTGCCGACACATGTGACTATGCCATACAGTATGAAAAGTACAACCATAATAAGGCCGAACAATAAAAGATAGCCGTTAACTATCATGATATTTTCTGAGTGGATCTGTTTTCTTCTTATCGCCCTCTCCTGCATCCTCTTCTCCAACTCGTGGACGAAGTCACAACATGCGTGAGGACATCTTTCATCTGTTGGTAGGTTTGCCATTGTTGATGTTGTCGGTGTGGCTGTTGAAGATGGAATGAGGTTTCCAATTGCGATGTGCCATGTACACCAATAGTCAAGTGGTGGGGGTAACAAAGCAGTGGAGGGGGAAGTTTCAAGGTCATCCAAATTGTGTTTTAAAAAAACCTATCTTGTTACTGAGCTTATATGTCAGTAACAAGATAGGTGTTTTTGCTCTTTTACTTCTTTAATATAATGAAAAAATATACATATTCTACAATGGTTAGGACAAGAAATACAACTGCTAGTCAGCTGAAGTAGTCCAAGTTGTCTGGCTCGGTCTTCATGGACGCTGGTGAGGAAGCCGTCGAGGAGTGTCCAGGCTCTTCCTTTGACTGCCGGGTGTTCCGTATATTGCAAGCGTAAACTTGCACATTTATACGGTAGCCTCGTGCCACCATCAGCTGCAACTCCTTGTATAAGTCGTTTAGCTCCTGCTGAGTCTTGATGCTCACCTCCTCGTAACTTGCGCAACTGACGTTGAGAGACATCCTGATGTTGCTAGGTTGGCTGCTGGAGTAGAAATGAAGCCGAGGCACAGCGTTTGGAGGTACATGGAAAAGTGGTGGGGGTGATGGTGGTGGGGGTATGGAAGATGCAATTAAACACTTCTAAACTTTTTCCATTGATACAAAGGGATGGAACAAATAGCACAGGTGTCCTTGTAGTTTTCAAATCTAAACATTGGTGCTAGAAATCCAAACTGTTTTCTACCACCTTCCTGTACGAACCGTCGAAGGTCTCTGACGGCAGCATTGCCACAAGGCCTACAAAACTTTTCCCCGTCTTGAAACCTATACCAGGAGTATCCCGAATACCCTCTATTATCTTTCTTGTACTCCTCGATATCCTGCTTTACTGTTATAGGGATATTATCTCGTAAAGCCGTCTGGAATAAAGATGCGTCAGTTATAACTCGTTGTAAGCAAAGCTCGTACAAGGTGCTCATCGTTTGCTAGTTGGCAACAGACTGACCGTTCTTTGCATCCAAGCAGGTTTGAATCCTAGTGCGGTAGTGGGGGTAATTGTGAAATGCAAAGGTCAAAGGTCAAGGTCACCCGCGAAGTTTAAAAAAAATGCAACATATCAATACGTGAAGTCTGTCACATATTGATATGTTGCATTTTTTTTTTTGTTTTTTTTATTTTTTTTTTTTGTCTTTTAAGATTCGTTTATTTATAAAACATTACAACAACAACATATGTACAACATTAAAACTTAAATCTAACACTGCTGCTTGTCAGCGATGTGGATGGTCAACTCTGTAGAATTGCTACCCGTGCAACCGTGCGACACCAGGTATAGACACCCGGGTTGAATAGAGCGAAGATCCTCGTTTTGTAGAAGATGGACGAATCTCTTGGGCAGGTACACCTGGAACTTTGGTTCATCCCCCGGAGTAAATGGCGCCTCGCTGAGACTGCAGCAGATGGCCTCCCCAACTGTAGTTTCCATCTTCTTCATAGCATGGATTATGTAGTGCTTCTCGTCTTTTAGTTCCGAGCACTTCTTTACAGGTAATATTGTTGACTTGGAGTGAGCATTGAACTGCTCGACCAAAGTCTGAAGGAACTGGTGAGATGCCATGGTCAGGTTACAGATCGTCTTCTTGCTCGGAGATGTTGTCGTCTCGGAATCTCGAGTAATACTCATGCCAGGTCCCTGTCTGCTCCCCACTTATATACTCTCCGTTACCCCCACCACTCCCCACTTCCCCATTTTGAAGGTAAGAGGCGAGTTTATAGGCATTTTTCAAAGCGCAATGTCTATCTTTATCATGTTCTGGGCTTTTTGTACAAATACATATGGTTTCCAGCATGTATTGATAATTCTTATCCAATTCCACATCATTAACCGGAACATGAGTAAATCCTTCAATCCATCTTTTCTTTTCCAGCCCCTTTGTGTAAATATTGGTAAACTTGTCTGAAAAGTGATGCATAATGTGATACAAGTCCGTGTAACTTGTAAAACCATCATACCAATCGATATGATGGAAGTGTTTTGAAATCCATCTGTTGGTAGTAGCGGCTTTACTAGTTAAAGACGAATAAGAACATGGTGGTTTAAATAAAAACGAATAAGGAACACTTGTATTCATGTCCAAAAACACAAGTTCTTTTATAATGAATCTATCATCATTACCACGAAACGCTTGAAACTCAATAATACCAGGCTTGGACTTTACTTGTTGTTCTTCTTCTCCCTTGTCCATTTTGAAGGTCACACGTCTGCTCATTACGAAGTCAGGAGGTCAACTGATTTCCACACCACGGTAGGTACTACTTTTATACCAGGCCGTACAGTTGTTGGCGCGTTGGTGTATATTTAACGTGGGCACCGTCCCCAATAGGCCTAACCCCACAAAATGTTGGTTATTGTTTTAAAAACTAACCATTGTCATTTAAGTTTCCATCTTTATATTTTCCTTGTTTTCATTTTCATCACTAACACTTGATTCTTCTCCTCCATCTTCCTCTTCTTCTTGTTTTACTGATTTCTTATGTAGTTGAGCGTACTTTTCCAATTGTCTCCACATCTGTACTTCATGAGGAACTCTATTAAATATAGAAGTATCCACAGGTCCGTATAATATAGGTGCGTCCGGTTGTTTGTCCAAAGTGTCTTCCAGATAATCTTTAATAATCGAACTTGAAAACACCAGTTGTCTCAAGTATCTTGTTATAGGTTCAGTAGCACAAGTTAAAATGAAAAACTCCTCTCGATTAAGTTGAATTTTGTTATCATGTCTTGTTGTGTCTCTAAACCGTAGCTGATGATCACCACGTTGTTTAATAATATCAATTTCCACATTTGAATCCAAAAGTCCTACTCTTGTCTTTCTTCCAAACATGTTACTACTTAAATAGCATTCTAGCAGATGCAAATGTTTCATAAACGATTCCCAAGCACTGTCCGTAAACAAAATCATTTTGGGTCCATGAGTTAAAATTACAGTAGGGGAATAATCTGTAGATTTCATAACACCGATTAAAACACTTTTATCCAAACTGGAAGAGATCGGGTAAAATATTCGCAAAAATACCTCACTCAATATGTTTGGAGAAATATTATCTTCAATATCCCTTTTTCTCTTTTGTATAGTCTTTCTTCTTTTACCTTTTTCTTCAACATTATTACTGGCGTGAAGTTGTCCGCAAACGTTTTGTTCACCTCCTTCCTGGTGACCTTGAGGATCTAAAAACTCAGATATCTCCTTCTCAATATCTACCACATTTTCAGGTGTACCACTAGGAGAAGCCATATTGAATACGATGCTACCCATACAACAGTAGGCAACAAACTGATGAGGAGCGGACTGTACGCTCTGCTTTTATACTCGCGGAATGAAACAAAACCGGTTTTTACAATACATTTTTAACAATTCCAGTTAAAGGTGTGTATGTTACGATTTTATCATGTAGAATTAAACAGTATGCAGTTGTATTAGCCGGTATAGCATCGTTGAATTCCATTTCTATTTTTATATCCACACTTGATGACTTTACTGATTCATTTTGTTTAGAACAATCGATTACAACTATTGGGTAGGCATCAAAATATTTGTCAGGTGATAATAAAGGTGTATTTGTTTTACCGTAATATGAACTTTGGAATCTCGCGTACATATCGTACAATATACTGTATTTCTTCTTAGTGAATGACACATTTAAATTGTCGTATGGAAAGAATTGTGAATTTAAATAAACTTTAATATTTTTCAAGTCACAATGATCAAATTGTCCTGCATGTTTAGTAATGGCGTCTCTTCTACCTGTTTGTAAACCAAATATAATATACCTGGCTCGTTCTACATAATTTGATGTTTTAACAGTCCAAGTGTGTCGATCCGTAGTAGGTAAACTGGGATGCTCATGAAATTCCCAACTTCTAAATGGAATAACAATATCACGATCGGCTTTTAATTTTCTTAAAAGTAGCATTCTATGCTCGTCAGCCAATTTAACATGTGGAACTCTCCATACAATTTTGTCTAATTTTAATTTCCATTCTAAAGTCGCATCTGTAGTAGCATCTGCAGCTTTAATAATGTCTTTATCGTTAGAAGATCTCAACAAAACTAATTCTTGTTTAACGTTTAATATTATTTTCCTATAATCTTCAGCAAAACCAAGCAACAAACGTAATGGAATATGAAAATCAAAATATCCATTTGGATTTGGAGTGATCGTGTCAATTGTAGGTAATACCCATCCGGCAGGTTTAAGTAAATTGGTTTCATTGGGTGTTATAGATGTTAATCCTTTTAAAGTTGTCGTAATACCTACTTTTTTAGTGGAATCAACTGTTACACCTGATATTTCATATCTAATTTCATCAAATAAGAAAGCCATAGGATTATTTATAAATGGAACTGTTGTACCAACAGTAGTACCGTCCTTTTTAGTAACTTGTCCTTCAATGTACAAGTAACTTTCACATGGTAATGTGTAAATGTCTTGATTTTGTATGGGAATACGAATTTCATCGTTATTGTTTAATTTCGATGAAGTGTAAGGGTTGTGGGTGTGATATTCTTTTTCCCATAGGGTTTCGTCGAATGTTGGACCCTGCGCTATATCCAGTATATCCATAATCGGTTAATTTTAATCCAATTCTCTCTAAGAAACGGATGTTCTCGCGTGTTAACTCCTCCACAGCTGAAGAGCTACTAATGCGGTTTCCCGTAGGTTGTTCGCTTTTAAATGTTAAACCCATGGTTTTGTATTAAAGTGTTGATTTTAAATGTAATCTAATCGTAATAGGCTCTTCTCTGAAGTCTACCAAGTTACCGTCTTGATCCAATACGCTCAACACGATGTCTGAAATGAAAGTGGTGTTCAACGGTAGATATACCAGGTTTTGTGGCTTTTCAACAATTTTAAATCCAGGTGGTACACTTGGGTAAAAAGTATGTATGATGTGGGTGTTAGCCCCATCCCTGTAAGCACCTTGTATAATGTTACAAGTTATGTCTATACTATTGACTTTTAATATTGTTACTGTTTTTTTACCGGAATGTGTTACATCTGGTTCTAATACAGGCCCATCGCTGGAAAATCCTAATAAATCACCAATTGAGTTTGGTTGAGTGAAATCTATATAATATTTGGAAGTAATTTCAGCTTTCATCGTATTATTATTACCTTTTAATGTTATATTGTCTTTTCCCATTTTAGTTTGCAAAAATTCATTTATATGATCAATTTCATAAGAACCTGTGGGTAACCTGCACTCTTGTAAGTCTGTAAATTTTCCACTGGCATCCTTTCCCTTATAATAATGCAATATGTTATTTTTACCTTCCGTAACATTGGGAATAGAGTTGTACGTTGTAAAATCCAATAGTGCCGCCTCCCAAAACCTTCCTTTTTGCAAGCGTAACGCTGGAAAAAGGATACTTCGTAAAGTGGACGATTTTCCTGTTAATGATACCGTATAGGAAGACATCTCAATAGTGACTGATACTTTTAGCTAGAAATTCCAAACATAAATGGCCGCATATTGAAGTATTATCAGGTTGTTCTCTTTTATAGTTATAATATATGTTTTTAGCAGATTTAAAGTAATTCTGAAGTTCTTTTGGTGGTGGCAAATTACCGAAACTATCAAAATAATATACATTGTTATTTAGTTTCTTATAACAAACCCAATGGGTGCCAGGCCCTTCAGTATTATCCAAATTTACAATTCCAGTCTCATTTTGCCACATTTTCTTTGGTAAACTGTCTTTCATAAACACACCGCGGAAAAATGGTATTTTTAAACAGGAAATATATTTAAATAATTCAATATTGGTTAACGCTTTATGTGGTATGACCAATTGATTTCTTTCATTTAATATGCACGATAAGGTCTTAGGTAAAGACCTGCCCCGTTTTTTACCATTGACCACACGGTGGGCTTCTTCCTGCCTTTTCTTGTAGATCGTCGTCTTCTTTTTATATTTCCTCCATGTTTTCTTGTGGTTGACCTCCTTTTTACTCTCCTTCTCCTCCTTCTTCCACCTCCTACTGCTGTTTTAGCCTTCATACCTGCTGTTACTGCTAAAGCTGCTGCTTTTTCTGCTATGCTAGCGTCACTTGATTTTACTCGTTGCCAAGCTATGTCCGCAAGCTTTTTGTCAGCTATTGATCTATTTTTTGAATCGGCAAACGTGGAATATGCGATATCGTGTTCTTTACAAGCCTGATCTAACTTGTTTATGCCAGGATCGCCTCTTTCCAGTCGTTTTTTCAATTTAGTTCCTGGTCCGCAATACTGATAACCTCCTGGTATATGAAATTCGTATGGTAATGCGTCTATTGCTCTATTTACTATGGATCCTACTGGAATTTGTTTTAAAGCTTTACTTAACAGAGAAACCGCTGTGGACGTGATCCCACCTCCTTTTCTTGCAGTGTCTCGATATGGACTGATGTACTTGAACGTCATTATTGTCCTTTTATAATGGCAATGTGCAACTCATGTGTTAACTCTATGACAGGTTGCACATAAATGAAGTCATTTATTGAGTTATTTACTTAAATATCAATATCACCCCAATCTGATGATCTAAACTGTTTCGTTTTAGGGTTAGTAAAGTATTTATTATATATTTCTCGTTTAATATACTCACCTCTCATGGATTCAGCATAAGTATTATGACCTGATTTTCCTTTAAGAATATCTGGTGTAAAATGATTGTGTAAATCAAATATCGCATTACCTAAAACTTTTACAAGAAAATTAACAGTGACAGCATTATCTACATGTTCAGGGTCTTTAAGGTTTGTTATACGTTTATTATTACAATCATACACTTTACTATCCTTTAATGATGTTGTGATGGTTTGTCCTACAGTTGCAGCATCATTTGCTTCTCTTCCTTGTGCCAAGTCTCTTATCACTCTATTATTACATGTAAACCATCTAAAATATCGATCTGGATCTAGATGTACGGTTTGTGATAAAGCAGCTGCATCTTGTTTTTCATAACCCCATCCCATATTTGATAACTTTTTATCCATGCAATCCCAAGCATCATTTTTGTATGTTAATAAATTAAATTTTTCATTACCTTGAACAAATTCATCCCCTTGCTTCGATACTACTTGATCTTGTTTTACAAAAGAGGTTGTTTCTTGTTTTAAGGTTTCCATCATTTGACCCACTGTTGCACCATCTGATGGCGCCGAACCATCTTTAACATTTGCTAAACAATTATTAAAACAATCTATAACCCCTACATCACGTATGATGCAATGATCTTTAATATATTTTAGATTTACAGCATCGTTTTCAGTTTTTGGATAGCCTATATCATTAATAACAAATTTATAAAAAGAAAATCCATCTTTTGTTTTTTCAGGTATCAAAGAATGTAAATAGCGTCTATTTACGCTGTCTTTTGCATCTTTAGGGTCATCTACGTTGGATATACGTTTATTGTTGGCACTATACGTTTTCCCATTGAATTTTAACGTATTTTTTAATTCAGATGACAAATAACCTTTGTTTATCGCATCACCATTTTCATTTGGTTTACCAACGTTGATAATTCTATGATTTTCCGCGTCATATGTGTTATTTTGTAGTTTTAATGTTGGCGATATCTTTTCCTTTAAAATTTTTAAGTTTATTGCATCGTTTTCATCCGAAGGATCTTTTATGTTTTTTAACCTTTTATTACTCATATCATAATCTCCATCAGGTGTTTGTGGTAAACCAGCACTTCTTTTTAAATTATTCGCATAATATAACCCATCCGAGGAGTAACGTCCGAACTTGTCAACACTCATGGTGCAACTGAATAGTACTCTAAGGAGTAACGCATTTTTATGAGATTACCCCACGGTTTCGGAGTTCATCCACTAAAGCCACCCATTCGTTTTCCAATCCAGTATGACCCGCTTCTTTAGCTTCATGTATTAGTTTCATTCTATCCACCAATTTATTGATGTTATTATAATAAATCACATTTGTGTTATATAATTTCTTCATTAAACCTGTACCTGTAACGGACTTACTTCTTTTTCTTCGTTCCTGAGCACTTACATCCAAAGTGGATGCCATAAATCTTCGTTTTACAGGTTTTCTTTGTGTTAACGGCATTGTTTGTCTTCTAGTTGGTATTAACTTGGATACAAATTCTTTATATTTTAAAGACTTAGATCTAAAAGGAGGTTGGTCAGGTAAATACTTTCTCCTATATGCATTTGTCTGTTCCAAAATATTTTTATATGCTTCCATGTCTTTTTCTTTCACTAATGATACTGAAGGCTTATTTTCAAATAATAATTCAAATAATCCTTTTGTGCCCTTATATCTTTGATCACCAATGACAATATTATCATGTTCGTCAACGTTTAACGGGCTATTACCTATCATTAAACCGTCTTCTGTTAATCTCGCTCCATAACTATGGTAATTCTTATTAGGAATTGTTCCAAGTAACATTTTTACCATGTATTTCCTTCCTAAAGGTCCTTTGTTATGAATGTTTTCACCCAACAAGCTTATGTTTGATGGACCTTCCCTTGTCTCTTCTTCTTTTTCCTCTTCACTAGCAGTTGATACAACTTCATGTCCTCTTTTGGCTTTTACTTCATATAATTCTTTTATTCCACTATAGTCCGGTGATTCTAGCTCTCTTTCGGGTTCTCCACCGGTAAAACCACTATACGTAGAGGATTCCAGGTCTTCATCACTAAACTCTTCTGATTTTACATTTTCTCTTTCAAACTTCGTAATAGGTGCAATCGCATCTCCTTCCAATACAGGTTTAGCAAATTTTTTGTTTAATTGTTTCAAGGGTTCAGTAATAGGTTTAAAAGTAGATTCAAGGAATTTCTCCCTCTCGCTAATACCTAGTTTCAATGCTCTGTTTTTAGCCCGAATAGAATCACTAAGTGATTTTATTTCTTTTACTAATTTTTCTTGGTTAACCATGTTTGTAGCAAGACGTGTTGTACAACAATGAATGTGTTATACCGCGTTTAATGTATTAATATAAATTTATCAAATCCTATCCTGTATCGACCATTGTTTAGCGGTTGTTCCTTCATAATTGTTAGGAACCCATACTTTTCAGCCCAAGCCTTTCCGCACAACTCTTTAAATCGTTCAAATGTCATATCCGCATTTACATGATCAAAATATATATGTTTTAGGTTGGTTTCGTCCTGTTTAAATACAATTAACATGTTTGCATTGTCTCTAATGAGTTGTTTAGGTATTTTGCTGTAAGTTTGGCCAATATAAATGCTATCTATGTTGTTATGTCGACCCATAGCGAAGTAATTCCTTATTGTGTTTTGGTTTTCACAAGATACATCGTCGAATATAAACACGGAGAATGGTTTAGCTTCTTGTGGCTGCATGACACTCTCGCTTGCATTAAACTTTAAATATTTAACTTCAGGCACATTAGTCAGTATCTTTTCCAATAATTGATACTTTGGTTGTTGTAGTGATTTTGAAAATACATATAGATTGTTAAATCGTAATCCTTTAGGGTTTGTAATCAAATTGAATACTACATTAGTTTTTCCACAGTTGGAAGGTCCGGTAACCAGACAACGAACGGTGTTTGGTAACAAATTGCCATGTTTCCCACTATTGAATTCTGAATTATCCACTGTGAGTTCATCTATATTATTAATAGTAAAACTCTCTTTTTGTGGTACTATCTCCATCCTTTATAATGGTTCAACCTAAAATGATTCTCTATCGTTATATCAAATCCTTTTTAGGTATCCAAGAATCTTCCGTCTTATTAAATCCTAACCATCGTACTTTGACCTTATCTTTTTTCCGTTGCAACACCTTTTCAACTAAATATACATCGCGTACTGTTGATTTTAACATTTCATGTCCATAAAACCCTCCTTCAAGCAATTGTCCTTTATTATCTTTTAAAATATATGTCTCAGGTACTGTAGGTTGTACTTTGAATACAGTAAAAACCTCATTGGTCCAATTTGGCAGGTATCTTTTACTGAATACACCTTTATATTTACTTATTCGCACTTTATCACCCACATTAAATTTTTTAGGCTTTAGTTTTTCAACTTTTGGTTTAGTATTCGTTTTTATACGTTTTAATACAAGGTTTTCATTTTTACTAGTTACTTGGTTTGGTTTCATCCCGATAGTCCTATGAAATTTGTTATTGTAATTGTTTATAAGTTTTGGTAACATATCAATCCATATGTGCGATCCTCTGTTGGAAAACATTTTATACATTGCACTTTTTAAAGTTCTGTTGAATCTTTCGATTATTGAAGCTTTTACCTCTGAATTGGTTGAGTAATGGTTTATATTGTGTTTTTTCATTAAATTTGCAAATTCCTCATTAAAATATTCTTTTCCATCATCTGTTTGTAAATGTTTAATAGTATGTTTGTCTCTTTGTATAGCTGTTTCCATTGCTTTTGTAACACTTTTGCCACTTTTATCTTTTATTGGTAAAGCATCTGCCATTTTTGAAAAACAGTTAATAACAGTCAATATGTATTTATATCCTTTATTTTGTTTGCTATAAGGAATCATTTCGATTAAATCTGCTTGATATAAATCATTAATTCCTTTTATCACCGTATTTCTTCGTGGAAACTTTCTTCTTGCAGGTTTATGAAGTTCGTTGACAATTTGTTGCTTCAAGTCCTTCATATTGCAGGTTTCAATGTTTGTTGTATCACATGTATAATCACAATGAACGTTGTCTTAAATATTCACATCATTTATATGGGTCAAGGTCATCCAAACTTGTGTAAAAAAAATGGGGAACACGGCGTTGGACTTGCCGTGTTCCCCATTTTTTTTACGGAAGGAGAAAGGAATAAGGTCGAAGTTGTAGAAGGACGAAGAATAGGTTACTAGTTGATAGGGTTTAGGGAGTAATGGCCGAATGGAAGAGTGTGGATTTTGTCGGGCAAAATATGTCTTTTATCATCCCGAGCTGACAGTGCTTTTTTAATTTCGGTGACACTGTAGACTTGATGCTTGAAGCTTCGGATATTGTTGAATGTTGCTGATATCGTAGTATCTTCAAACAAACAAGTCTTGTAGTGGTCAAATGTTACGTGTTTTTTCAAATAAGATGTCTTCATTCCTTTTGCTTTTTTCACTGTCGGTGTGTTGTTCTCGTGGTACATCTTAAATGAATACAATTTTGCCATCAGCGCCACTATTTCTTCTAAAGGCATTCCATTTGCTTCATCTTTGAATTTTCCAATTACTTTTTTATTTTTTTCATTAAAATTTGGATGGTTCTTCGGATAGTCAGAAAAGTCGAAATCTTCTTTGTATGGAAAAGTCCTTAGGTCTTCATACATGTCCAAAGTCTTTATCCAGTAGATAAACGCGTCCGTATCCATGTATGCGACTCCAATGTTTTCCCTTCCGTAGTGTTTAACCATTTTGTTATAATGGAAATCATACATCAGGGTTTTACTTATGTCCAAAATCGACATACCTATGTATAACGGACGGTCCATGACTATTGTTGTTTTCTTCATACTGACAGCGACTAGATTTTCGTTTATAATCATGGATGTTCCGAAATTTGGTTTTTGCACTAATTTTTCCAATTTCCTAGGATCACTCACTAATTTTACATTTTTGTGTTTTCTTTTGTTCTCCAAGGTCTTCCCAAAGATGGCATTGTTCATTAATTTATAGAAGTCCTTTTCAAATGCTGTTGTCGCTGCAGCTCTTCTTGCAGTGTTGGAATCAATATATGGTTTCAACCAACAAGACTGGGTGAATTCAATTGCTCTATGAATTTTCACTATACGTAGACCCAATTCAAGAGCCTGTTGAACTACCCAGTAGTGAGCCACATAGCGATCCTTATTCTCCAAGGTCATCATCAATTTTGGCCATCTTCCTGTCGGTGAAACTTCAGTCTTGGCTAGCAGAGGCAAGTCGTAGTGATGGTCATGAAGGTGCTCCGGATATTCAAAATCACAGTCCAGAATATAGCCTTTTGGACCATTTTTCGGAATCTGTGAGATGTCTCCAATGGTGGCCGGGTCGATCCATTTGAAGTCAGCGTAGGGAAGCGGATTTGACATTGCCCAACCATAAAGGTTGTTTGCGTCAAAGTAGCCAAGGTAGACCGATGGTTGTTGCTCGTCGAAGCCGTGGATGTACTTGTTGTTGGCTTTGACATGACGTGTTACAGCTTGTGTCAAACCGCCCCGTACACCAGATTCCATCATGAGCACCATATCAATATCCGTTAGAAGTTCCAGTCGACAGTTGGTTGACTTTAGCATAGCTTGCCATGCTAATCCTGGAGATGTGTACGAGTGTAGAGGGTCCAGTCCATAGGCGGAGAAGCAGGTGTTTCGGAATTCTTCCATCACATCGCACAGCAGAGTTACGTCCAATTTTATATAAAAGTCAGAATATTCCCCTAAGGTTTGAATGTTTAGTTGGTTCCAAACATTACAAGCATGATTGTAGTCTTCAACGGAGATTTCACTTTCGTTTAATTTGCTGTTGAAGGCTTCGATCGGTGGTAGACTGGTTTCTTCAAATTTTTCTGTAGATGTTATGTAGTCGTAGGGGAACACTCCTTTACGTAATACTAAGTCCAATTTATCTTCAGGTACAATCTTGCTGGTTTCTTTTAGGTCTTCTCTTCGTAGATTCTCAGACAATCTGCTCAAACTAGATGCCATAAATCTATAAGAGTCTACAAAGCGAAGTTTAATTTTACCTACGGTTTTTGAGAAACTGATGTACTTTTCCAATGTTGTAGCAAGAACATCAATTTTACCATCATCTCTTCCTAACTCTGGAATAATGAAGTGGGAGTCGTAGCCGCTAAGATTGTGTAACACGACAGGGATAAAGTGGGGCAGTTTGTAATTTATATTGCATGAATTACAAGCAGCTCCTCTGTATAAACCTGTCAGGTGATCGTGATCTCTTACTTTTGGATTTTCTTCACTGAAGCTCTTCTCGCATAGATAACATCTTGATGCCATATTGTATTCTTCTTGTTGATTCTCATTCAAAGGTTCCATAGGTACGACATTACCATACAAGCGTTGTACCTTTTCAGCAATGTCATACAACTGGTCTACGAAATACTTAGCGGCTTCTTCACCACGGTAGAGTATTGGAGTGGATGTTAAACCATAGTTTTGCAATTGGTTTTCAGACAAGGTTGATTTCACTATTAGACAAAAACTGTTGGGTTGATGCAACTGATATTTTGTTCTTCTAGTCACTTCACCGTCCGGCAGCTCCTGTGGTACTAACGTAGATTCAAAATCTGCGTAGATGACTACTGGAATCCGATATTGGTGAACTGTTTTGTTAAATTGGATACACGCTCGAGATGGTGGTGGCAGACTAATCTTCACTTCATAGTTCTCGTTGCAAAGTCTTTTATGTTCCAACAACCAGTCCGATCCTCCACGTCTTGAATCTTTCCAAGAAAAGCAGAAACATCTCTTGCAAACTGTAATCCTATTTACTCTTTTGGTCAATTGTTTTACAACTAAGGCTTCAAAGTCCTTTATCCACACATAATGGGAAATTTCACCCTTAGTTATCAATAGCAAGTCCGTGTGGTTTCTTTGCTCAACCTTTACTACCCGCAAAGGATAAACGTTGTTTGAATCATCCAGACCAAAAACATTCACTGAAACGCCAGGATTTTTCTTTTCAAATTTGTCTATGTCTTTCAATGTAACTGGGTAGGTGAGGCCTTGAAAGTTGTAGCGGTGTTCATTTTCGTAATATTCTCTACCAACTCTTTCAGGATGATCTTTAACATACTTGGTTAACATTGCATACTTAAAACATTCATTACCTTCATTTTGCACATTCCTACACGATTTAGTGTTTTGGATTTTCTTTGGTAAAGGGATAAAACTACTACCCCTTAAACCATATCCATGCTTGTGAACCCTTACATCCATACCTTCAATTGATGACAAAGTCCATCCAGATCCTCTTCCTTCATGTTCTTGAAGTTTTGTTATAAGTTCTTCCAAGCATTCTTCAATAATATCATCGATGTTGGAGGTGAAGGTAAGGGTTCGGTTTTTGGTAATGAACGCTCTCAATGCTGTTTCACCATCAGTATTGTTAAACATAGCCTCTAACACCATTCCAAATTTAATAAAATTTAATCTTTGTAGTTCTTCCCTCAAGGTTCCACCAACAAGTTCCTTAGCCTGGGTTATAAATGTTTCCAGTTCCAATTGAACATTATTAATTTTGAAATGTGTTACAACTCGTCCTGGTAAGGCCGTGGTGCGCAGTTGTTTCACATCTTCCAGTTCTTCTTCAGTGTCCTCTTCTTCAGTGTCTTCTTCTTCAAAAGGTCTTCTAGCAGTAGATGGTCCAGCACCAGCAAATTGGATCACACTAGGTCTTCTTCTTTGCATTTGCTGTAGATAGCTGTCCCAGTAGTCCGTCTGCTTCTGGTGCTCTTCCAAAAACCGGTCAATTGAGTCTAAGTCTATTTCATCCATGGTAATATCTTCTTTTCTATCTTCGTCTTCATGTAATTCTCTGTGTATGGTGAAAAGATCTTCGTCTTGAAAGATTTCCCCACAAATGTCGCAAAGAGCCATTTCAAACGGTTTGGCTTTGAATGCACACTCTGTGAATGTCCACGCAATAATGAGCAGCGCACTCCACCGGGACCCTTTATATCCGAGGCAGATAGGTGGGGAAAGTGACGTCATATGGAAACAGGTTATCACTCATGTGCTAAATTTAGCCTTTACACAACCGTTTGTAATACATTTATCAGTAGGCTTGATAAATTGATGATATTTGGTCTAGATTCAATAATTTGTACAAGTTTTTTCAAAGACGTCTGTTTGAGCAAGTTTATGTAGGTCAAGGTCATTTGGAATTATTATTTTGAGCGGGGGATAGAGCACTAAGCAGCATCATTTACTACAAAGTGCTCTATCCCCCGCTCACATTCTTTTTTTAACTTTTTGTTTAAACTTTTTTACAAGGGTGAAACATCACCATCAGAGTCAGAATCATTCTCATCACGAAATAGGTAGCGATGACAATACATAATTCTTCTGGCTACCAACACCCTATCCATTGGACGATGAGGAGTGTCTTGTTCTTGTTCTTCTTCTTCTTCAATTTCCAATTGGAATTCCATTTCCGACTCAGATGACGACTCTAATGTTTCGTAGGCGTGCAAGTCCACTTCATTGTCCGTTGAACCAGCTTCGTCAGAGTCCGTTTCAATATCCATTATTTCTTCCTCCTCTTCCTGATCAACCGCAGGTAGTTGGTCCTCTGCTTCTATAACTTCTACAGGTATTACCTCCAGAATTGAAAGAATTCTGTTGCGATGGAACACGGTGTTGTCAAGTGGAGCCATGGTATGAAAGTGTTGTATCCATCCAATTTGCTTACCCTTTTTATACCCCCACCAACTATACAATTTATGTGGGTCAAGGTCACGTAAAGATACCCTTTGAGCGGGGGATAGACCACTAAGCAGCATGCTAGTCCATTGCCGCAAAGTGATCTATCCCCCGCTCTGTTCTACAAAACCTCAATCAAGTCCAAGTCCAAGTCCTGTTTAACACATTTTATTCTAATTCCATATCCAATTTAAAAATTTCAATTTCACATGGTTTACATTCCTGATGTATCAAACACTCCAGCTCCCTAAACATATCGTCCAGTTCGTCCAAATTATGATGTCCTACTTTTAACACATGAAGGTGGTTCATGCTTTGCATTGTAGCATGACCATCAACAAACAAGTTTCTTTTCCACGCTAACATAAATTGGCAGTTTTCTTGAAAGATTTTTCTCACCAAACAATCATACACAGCCGTCAACATGTCTCTACAATCTTCATAGTGTACCATCACAGAATACCTGTCCAAGTTAGCACCAAGCAGCGATCCACTCATTGTTTCTAGCGTTCCACTGGAAGGTCCAAAGCAGAATGAAGTCGAGATGTATAGACCCCCTCTTTTATACCAGTTAACCGGTTGTCCTTGCTGTAAAGTGGGTCAAGGTCATCCAATGCTACCCTTTGAGCGGGGGATAGACCACTAAGCAGCATGCTAGTCCATTGCCGCAAAGTAGTCTATCCCCCGCTCTGTATTCTACACACACACACACATGTCCCTGTCCAAGTCTTTCATTACATACCCAATATATATTCAGTTCCTTCATCATCACTATCACTCATCACTGCTTCCACAAACTCCACAGGATTAAAGTTAAATTGTTTCAATTGTTCTTTTAAGTTTTCAATTTGTTGGTCCTTTACTTCTAAAACACTGTGAAGGTGTGATATGTAGTCCGCTGCCTCGTTGATGCTTGCTACTCTCGGATCGCCGAACTTCAAGCTGGGAACTACACCCTGCAGCCTGAAGTACGCCATACGCCTTTCTTGCTCCTGCCGTTGACCAGGACTGAGCAAGCCTTGTCCGTCTTGGCTTACCTCCAGCAAGGTCCGTAGCATCGGAGCTTTGCAGGCGTTTGCCCGAGCAACAGTTATGCTGTGGAATGGTCGAGCAGGTCCACGAGTAGCAGGCAGGACGTTGGCAGCACGCCTTCTTGAAGAAGAAGAGGAAGCCTGAGAAGTTTTGGAGTTAAAAGCCATGTTACAATGCTGTATTCAGCTAAGCGGTACAAAGCAGAATAACCAAACTGCACGTTAATACCCGTATATATACACTTATCAGTAGTGGGGGTACTAGCTAGCCTTGGTAAAGTGGGTCAAGGCCATCCAAAAACATTACCAGAACGGGGGATAGATCACTAAGTGGCATGTTAGTCCATTGCCACAGAGTGATCTATCCCCCGCTCTGTATTCCGCATTCACACACACATTCATACAAACACACAAGTCCCAGTCCGAGTCTTTACCTACACACCTATCCACTCTCATCCTCACTATCGTCACTGTCCAACAGGCTTTCACACTTCTTAATCAGTTTTTCCCATTTACTCCGGATATAAAGTAGCTCCCTGCGAGTATTCTCTAGCATTCTGTCCCTTTGCTCTATCACTTCGTCGTACCACTCGATGATGTTTGGTGGAGTCTGAGTTGATGCGTCCATCGTGGTTGGTTGAGACGCTCCGCTGCTCCGCAACTCCTTCCTCACAGGACCAAAGCCGGAGAATCGGACACGACCCCTTGACGAAGGCCCCGATCGGATTGGTCCAATGCTCGGGCTGGAGTTGGAGGCGACCGGGCCAGAGGTAGAGGCTGGGACGTTCATAGCAGACATGGTGGTGTTCAGCTTAACGGTGTAAAGCAGAATGAGAGGACGGTTGATCACCACTCCTATATATACCCATTTTTAGTGGTGGGGATAACACGGGGGGGGGGGGGGGTTAAAAGAAATTTTGCTTAGTCTTCTCGGTCATCAGTTTTACATACCTTTAGCACACCCATCATTTTGGTTTCTTCAATAACTTTACACACCTCAAAAACCCAAGCAAACAGATCATCTATGTTGTTATAATTAATTTTTGTCCAGTGTTCATACTTATGAGTTTGGTTGTTTATAATACATAGATAAAATGTAGACCCATCTCGTCTTATACAATACTCAACTTCCATTCTATGCCGGTTTAGCACTTCCCAAGCATTGTGTTGATCTATCAAGAAGTCACCACCTTTGTAATTGTACCGTGACATGTTTACACGGAGTACAGAAACAGACTGAAGCAAATGAACGGCTCATACAGGCTTAGTAAGAGCGTTAGAGTGGGGGGTATCACGTGATACACGACATTAGTTGTAAGGTTAGCACTTTACTTTAAACAGTAATTTATATGGGTCAAGGTCATTCAAACTTTGAAAAATTTTTACCTCCAAACACTTGTAGCAAGCTACAAGTGTTTGGAGGTAAGTTTTTATTTGTTAAAGATTTTTGTAACTTAGTCTTCACCCTCAAGGACACGGTTTGAGATTGTCCCAGTGACTTTACATCACCGCCAGGTTAAAGTATTATACAAGTCAAGTGTTTTTTTTTTATTCCTTGACTTGTATAATACCCCTCTCCCTTACTTTAAGAGGGTTAGGACTAAATTTGGAAAAAATAATTTGGAAAAAGAATTTCTGTTTTTACTTATTGTCCAACACAACCTAACAATTTAGAATTTCTTTTTTTTTTTGGTGGGCCTACATCCTAATCCATTTCCCACACAGATTGGCATCCTTCCCTTCGTATTAGATAGCCTTTTTTGTGGATGAAAAATTGTCTTTGTACCATCCGAACGGGTACTTTCATTGTATGAAGGTTGCCATCACCTTTTACAATGATTTCTACATTTGCATCAAAAGCTCCATACGTTTGAACAATAAAATAATATTTTTCATCCACTTTAAGTCTTCTAATATCAAGCGGTTGCGGACTGTGGGGATGTCTGGGTTGGGATGTTTTAGACCTAATGTTGTTAAGACTGTAAGGTCTTACTCTCGGAAGATTGATATTTTTGTTCAAGTGCGTTTGGCAACGGTCTTCATCTAAAACAGCAAACTTCTGACAGCAAAGAACCCCAAAGTCTTTTGACATATACACGTAATCGCATTTATTACCCTTGCCAGCAGGGACTTTAACACGCTTACGTTTTTGTGTTGGACGCTTTATTGGAGTGTTTTGGAGCTTGTCAGGTTTAGGCTGGCTAGAAGGAATAGGGGTAGAACACTTTACACGGTGAAGAGGAAGGGAGCAAACAATTTTGGGTGGGGTAGGAGAACGTGTTAGGTCGATGGTTGGTAAGGTAAATTTGGATGTCATATCAATAGTAGGATAGGGAGCGTCAGGAGAAAAGATAGATCGACGGGGTGGTTTAACAGGTGTTGGTGGGATAGGGGATAGAGGTAGAGGACATTGGGATTTGGTGTATGAAAGGATTTTTTGTGAACGGGAGTATGGGGTGTACTTCGGCTTTGAAGTCTTCTTCTTCTTCTTGTCGTCCTCCTCCGTCTGGAAAACGGCAGCATCCGAGTTGGAGTCCGAGGAAAGGGAGACAGCTGGAGAACAAATCAATCCTCGGCTGGCCCCAGCGGCAGTTGTATTGGTTAGCGCTGGCATCGATGGCAGAAGGCTGGTCACAGTCGTGATTACAGCCAGCGCTTGCCGCAGGACCGAGTACTGCATCGTAGTGGTCCCAGACGAAGAAGGCGGAGTAGACTGGACAGCCGAAGTGGGGTTAGCAGAAGAAGCAGAAGCTGGAGGGTAATTCTTCAATTTCAAACCCTTCAAACCCATTTTAAAAGTGAAGAAGTGAAGTGAAAATATGTAATATAAAGATGCAATATAAAAATGCAAAGAGCAGGAGCACCGGTCAACACGAGTGTTGGTGGTCCAATGAGAGGTGCATGCAACCCGGCCGCCTTATATCCCCACCGACCACGGGCGAGCCCCACCCAAGGGTATAGGGGTAGGGGTAGGGGCGGGGCTGGGGGTGGAGGTGTGGGGTGGAGGTGTGGGGTGGAGGTGTGGGGTGGAGGTGTGGGGTGGAGGTGTGGGGTGGGGGTGTGGGGTGGAGGTGGGTTGGGGGGGGGGTGGAGGTGTGGGGTGGAGGTGTGGGGCGGAGGTGTGGGGTGGAGGTGTGGGGTGGAGGTGTGGGGTGGAGGTGTGGGGTGGAGGTGTGGGGTGAAGGGGGGGGGGGGATGCTGGAGCAGTCTTTCCTATAATTAGGTCAAGGTCACAAAATAACTTGAAAAAATAAAGCCCCACCTGGGGCATTTAGGTTGCCATCGCTGTAGCCTTCAAAGAGACCCAACTATGGACAACAGCAGACTTGTATGTTAGTAATACCTAACCATTAAGAATTTAGAAAACTACTGTATTTAGGTCAAGGTCACGGAAAAACTTTAAAAAATAAAGCCCCACCTGGGGCATTTAGGTTGCCATCGCTGTAGCCTCCGAAGAGACCCAACTATGACAACAGGGCAACATCCAATGTTGTGTTCCCTTCGCCACGCAAGACTTTTAAATATTTACTGCATTGGTAACAAATAGCTAACAAAACATTTACATAATTTTGAGAGAGGTTGAGGACAGCCCTAGTGGCTTACACGTCCTCGGTCCGAGTGCAGAGGCCGCCGCAAATTGGCCACAGCTGTGGTCTGCATGCCAGCGTACAAACGGACCGGTTCCCAACCCAGCCGCAATATTGCATGCCTGAGAGGACCCATGCTACAATTGGTTTAAAATAGCTTTACACGGGGGTCTACTCCCGTACCCTATCTTTAATATTTAACTTTAGCAATGCAGTAAATTTTTAAAAATCTTTGTGGGTCAAGGCCACACGAACATTAAAAAATTTCGGCCCCCGTACATCCATGGCGAACCACGAATGTTCGGGGGCCTTGGGGGCAAAAACACAAATAGCTAACAAACTTCATTTATATAATTTTGGTTTCCAGAAGGGAAACAGAGGTTGAGGACAGCCCTAGTGGCTTACACGTCCTCGGTCCGAGTGCAGAGGCCGCCGCAAATTGGCCACAGCTGTGGTCTGCATGCCAGCGTACAAACGGACCAAGTCCCAACCCAGCCGCAATATTGCATGCCTGAGAGGACCCATGCTAACGTTGGTAAAAAATGATTTTACACGGGGGCCTACTCCCGTCCCTATCATTACAATTTACTTTGAGCTGTGAAAAAGGCTCAAGGGGGAGTGCTAAAACAAGCGTATACACTTTAGATAGATATAACACACACTTACAAAATAGGTTGAGCTCAACATGGTACGTGCTGGAACAAGCATATACACATTAAACACATATGACATAAAAGACAACAAGACAAAACACGAACAAGACACATAGGAGACATAGGGTACAAGTAAAACACTCACATATAAAACAATTCCAAATACCCATACGCAAGCGCAATATCTTAAAAATAATACAAGTCTTAAAGTTAGAGTAGACTTCGCTAAACAGTGAAGGCGCCTTTCAGTGTTTAGTGAGGCCTATGGCGGTCCGTCCCGATCGTTCACGTTCAACGCTCGGGAGCGGACTGCGAGCCGGCTGTGGCCGGGCCGCCTTATATCCCCACCGGTCTCCCCCGAAGGGGCGGCATGGGGCGGAGGTCCACCCCGGGGGTGGAGGTCCACCCCCATGGGGTGGGGGTGGGGGGGTGGGGGTGGGGGTGGGGGTGGGGGGGTGGGGGGTGGGGGGTGGGGGTGGGGGTGGGGGTGGGGGGTGGGGGGGTGGGGGTGGGGGTGGGGGTGGGGGGTGGGGGTGGGGGGTGGGGGTGGGGGTGGGGGTGGAGGTGGGGGGGGGGGGTGGGGGGTCCACCCCTCAGGGGTGGTTCAAGGTCACCGACTACACTTCTACTCTAAGTCTGGTTCAAGGTCACCCACTACACTTCTACTCTAAGTGTTGCCAATACCCCCACCTTAATCGAGTCCCTAAGCTACGCGATGGCGCTCAGCCAGTATGTCTCAGGCTTGCATGCGGTAAGCATCGCTGCTCTTCGACTCTGTTCATGTAAGTGTTTTACAAATTTTTTGCCTCAAGGTCATTACACTTTAACTCTGGACAAACATGGCTTGGATTTTCTCTGATTTTACTCAAGGTCACTACACTTTACCTCTGGGACAATATCGACTTGTAGTATTTCAGTGTTTTGACTCAAGGTCATCACACTTTAACTCTAGCACGTCGGTTATCGTACCAGAGGTGCTCAATAACCTAACTTGTAATGTTTAGGGTGGCGTTTGCACGCCACGTGGTATCGCCATGAGTGTCCAGTCCAAATTTTAGGTTAGATTAATTTTACTGTGATCTTTTCCATTTCCACTTCGTTTTGCCAAAGAATAAGGTGTCGATTTATAAAGTGGTATTTCTCTAATGTTATAGGGGATTGCAGGGATACAATTAGTTTATTTAGGAGACTCTTCATCTTGGAGTTTAACACAATTTCCACTTTGACTTTGCTTCCTCGGCTCTCACAGCCTAAGCTGTACAGAAATGTTTCTTCTAGTGCCAACTCGGGCCAAGAGAACAGTGTATTGACTGTAGGACAGGTCATGGTGAAGTGATGCGATACTCCAGCGTACAACCTCACCTTCCCCCACCACTGTGACCTTCCCCCACTCCTGCTGTTTCCCCCACCTCTTTTCCCTTGACTCATGCGCTACAAGCAGTCTCTCAGTATTGTGCGGACTTTTGTGAGGGAAGCCATGTCGCGGGACGCTTTAGGTAAGAAACTTAACCGTGTTAAGACTTTATTAGTTGCTCACTGTCCACCACTCAAAGTCAAAAGGGTTTCGACTTTAGCTAAGTGGCGCAAACTGTTGCGCGGACACCCTAAGTTTTATACCAAACAGACTAATGTAAGTTTTACTGATGAAGATTTGTTTAGAATGTTGGATGAGATGACTTTTCCTTGCAAAATTCAGTTAGTTACTCCCATTCCTGACAGTTTGGAGTCTTAGTCTCTCAAGCCGATATACCTAGAGTACGCGGAGCCTGGAGGTCAGTCGCTCGGTGACTGTCGTGGGGTGCGCATCGGTGTCGGCGCTCCTTTGTTAGGTTTTCTAGGTCACAGTAATATCAAATTGTTGGTGTTGTGCTGGTTCAAGGTCACCTGAGGGATAACCGATTGGCCGTTTAGGCAGAGTCATGTCAGAAACTCGAGTTTAACTTGGCACTTTTGCCGTTTCTCGTCGAATATTCGCTCCAAGTGGTCAAGGTCACGGGGACTCTGACTGAAACTCGGAGCGTAGTGCGAGAAACGGCAAAAGTGCCAAAAAATTTTAAGTTTCGGCGTGACCTTGACCTTAGTGGCGTCGGTGACGTCATTTTGATGACGTAAGGGGTGATGACGTCATCAGCACGTCATTTCTGTGACGTCATGGGTGTGACGTCATCGAAATGACGTCATAGGTGATGACGTCATCGATGACGCAATCGATGACGTCATCGATGACGTCATCGGTGAGGTCATTGACCTCGATGACGTCATCCCTCAGGTGACCTTGAACTGGGCCAGCACCAACAATTTCACACTACTTCACGGAGTGCACACTGAGTGTTTCCCCTGAAGAGTTGATCGGTCTGCATAACACAAAAGCTATAAGCTGCAATGGCTTTAAAAAATCTAGATTTCTCAATTATTATTAGGTTTTATAAATAAATTAGTAAAATACCAGAACCAATTAGCGACGACATTTCAAAAAAATTTTTAAGTTACAACATTTAGCCTAATATTATTTTAGATTTTTTAGATTTATAGTTTTTATATCTATCTTCTTATTTCTATAAGGGTTTCGTCTGTTACGTCCCTTTTTCTCTCGACGTACTGAACCGATTTTTAAGATTGAGGTGTCATTTTAAAGCTTAGGATATAGCGCGGTGACGAATCGTAACTAAAATTGTCATATCGTTTCGGGCTTCGCCCCCCTCACCTTTGGTTTATTTCTAGAGGGCGCTTAAAAATGTTGAACAACTTTTATTACAAGATCTTAAATGTGAATTTAATTTAAGAGCTGATTAAACTTACCTTCAGATTAATTTTAAAGCCAGACAGTAAACAAAAGTAGATCTCTGTCACTTCATAACCAACATACATGTACTTTAGGTTAGTTTCTCTCATACACAATCATAAAATGCGCAATTTGCGCACGGGCCACCTTGTAACATTTATTGCTGTACCGTATATAAAGTAAATCTACGAGTTTATGCCATTACAAAAATTAGTTTTAATGTAAATAAAATACTGTACACCCGTATTGGTTTATTCGATTTTGCTTGCAATCTTCAATAAAATTACAATCGGTTGACCCATAGTTGCCCCCCAGGAGTTGATATGTAAACACCAATCTTGTTGCGCAGTCGGTAGGCGCTGTTTGGTCGATGCTTTAATTGGAGTCTCCGCTCCCACAAAGTGGAACAGGCTACGGAGTCTACTTATACGTAAATTCGAAAAGTTATGGTGTAACTAGCAATAGCACTGTAAAAAGTAGAACTTCATTATAATTTTATACAAATTACGGTTATAATTTTTCATCACACTACATCGATATCACCTGTTTTCGACCCTCACTTCTACCAACGAAACACCTGTTTTGCCGGCCTAGGCCGGCAAAATTTTCCGGCCTAGGGCGGTAATGGAAACTGTAGCAGAGAAATCTAGAATATTAGAAGGTATTTAACAACAACAACAACAAATAACAAATCAGTGACGTAGTTAGTAGTTCAGCTGATAGCAACTGTTAAATATGTATGACGTAGATGGGAAAATAGTGCTTATCCGTTGGAATCAGCTGTAGTCACTTACCGTTAGAGTATAAGTTTTTCATCACACTACATCGATATCACATGTTTTCGACCCTCGTTTCTACCGTCGAAACACCTGTTTTGCCGGCCTAGGCCGGCAAAATTTTCCGGCCTAGGCCTGCAAAATCAGCTGGCCTAGACCTTACATAAAAACATTCACAACACGTTGTATCACAAAAACATGTGACTGCAACAATGAAATGAATTAATTGGTTGCCTAGCAACCGGAAACTCAAGCAGTACATCTCGCTAGGTTAGTTGATGTTATGTTTTGTTTGTTATGAACGAAAAAGTAATGTTTTCACTTGTTTAGAATTTATTGAATTGTGTAGTGTGATGAAAAATATCGTTCGTAACTCGGGCCGAAAGCGTTTTGCCAACCCTCGATCGTTTCAAGTTCTCGACTTCGTCTCGAACTTGAAACACGATCTCGGGGCCCGCAAAACGCAACTTTCGGCCCTTGTGACGAAATATACTATTGGTGACCTTAGCTGATGTGAAGTGGTTGCCTAGCAACCAGAAACTCAAGCAGTACATCTCGCTAGGTTAGTTGAAGTTGAGGTTGTTTTGTTTGTTATGAACGAAAAAGTAATTTTTTAACTTGTTTAGAATTTATTGAATTGTGTAGTGTGATGAAAAATATCGTTCATAACTCGTGCCGAAAGCGTTTTGCCAACCCTCGATCACGATCTCGGGGCCGGCAAAACGCCACTTTCGGCCCTTGTGACGAAATATACTATACTTGTGATCAATCTTTTATTGAGACTTGTTTATCCCATTCTCCTTTAGAGAATTTTTGGTTAATCAAGAAGTACAATGTTTTCAATCTATCCATCATATATCACATACTTTAAGGAGAAGTACGCCAACTACCGTAATTTGCTCAATTGGTATTATTTGTACACTTTAATTAGTTTCTATAATCTTCGACTAATATCCCGTACAGTGTGCTCCATAATAAATCGCTAAAAAGTCGTATTTAACTGAATTTGAAAGAACGCATTTTTTAAACTATTTTTCAAAGAAGATTATGGCAAAAAATAATGTATATTTTTTACATAAATACCATGCAGAGGCTAGCTCGAAATTGAAAGAGAACATTTTTAAATTTTGGTTAGTTTTTAACGTTTTTGCGTACAGTATAATCGAAGTGTTTTCATACACATCGTTGAATGGTTCACAAAGTTATTGAAACTGTATGATATTGTTTCTGATTAGCTTCTCCCAGTCCTCTGGGCTGATGGGTGATAGGGCGATGGGTGTCCAGATCAACCCGTAGCGTCGATCGCGTGACTCCGCTCTTGTTTGTACAACAATCACCAAGTCCCCGCCCTTTCCTCATCACAACCCAATCATCGCCTGATGCCGATCCTGCCTCGCAGGCGATCTTTCAACAAATTCGCCAGTCCTTGACAATACCAATGTATACATTGACAATACTTATTAATTAAGCAAAACTATGAACGTATCAAACAATTGCAGCAAATTCCCAAACCTTACTGTTGTATAATTCTATTGTAAGCGTCATTGTGTTGAATTAAATCCTAAAAGTGTCATTACATTACATTTCTTGAAACACCGACGCACTATAATATGGTGCGTATTTTAAGTTGAGTTTGACTGAAGGGTGATTGTAATGGATCGTATGAGGTGTAGCTTTGTTACTGACAAATATCAGCTGATCCGTTTGTTAGGATCATTAATCCCGGTGACCAAAGGTAGCTGGGTCCAGTTTCGAACCATCATAAAAAGCACTAACTTCTCAGGATCGAACCGGCAACCTTCACTTTCATGCCACAGAAAAAGGAACGTAGGTTTACGTATATTCATTCCCCCATGCTCATAGTTACTATTTGGTTTTCTATTTTTTTCTAGTATATTAATAGCGTTATTAATTAAAAATAGTGTATTAATAAAAAAAATACTGATATGTTTCAAAGCGCTAAAAATTATAAATTACCCTACCTACTATTAGTTAAACTGATGAACGAACACATCTTTGAAATTACCGAATGTTTTCAATTAAGAATCGATCTAAAGAAGAATACATTTTGTAGGCCTATATTAAAAAATCTTCCTATTAAAAATGTATTAATCAAATTCCGTGCGTATTGAATTTTGCCATTAAGAAGTTTACCTTGTCATCTATCTAACATACAAAGAAACAACATTTCTATATGAAAATAAATGAAAATAACATATGAAACTAAATATACCCAAAGAAATATCAAAAGTAATTTAAACAGATAAAAAACTCTAGTAAATATATTTTAGTCTTTTCACTTCTTTCAGAAGCAATTCAAACTGTTATTAGTTTTGTTATGTTCACAGTTTCATTTACGGAAAGAACGCCTTGCGAGGGAAAGGTCAAAGTGAGCGTTTTATTGTTTCCATCTGCTCTGGAGCAAAACTGCTTCTGACGCGATATTAAACAACTTTGTATTCACAGTTTTAGTTGGAATTGTATATTTCATGCTGGTTTACCGCTTTGATGAAAACTTGAAATATAACCTAAACATTAAGATTTAGCATGCTAATTTTAGGAGCCCTTTAAATCGAATTCAGTAAAATTGTTCGTCCCCACCATCGATGTGTACTACATACATAGTAGTCCATACTACTACTTTACTTTTGTTTATATCAAAATACTTCAATGTGTCATGCTGCAGTTTTGAATATTTATTTTTTACTTTATTTACCAATACTACTCGAGACCATACTACTACAATGTCTACCATACTACTACTATACTATTATCGAGTCCATACTACTACATACATAGTAGTGGGGACCATCGATGTATACTACATACATAGTAGTATACATCGATGGTCCCCACCGGTTGTGTACTTTTTTCTAAATTAATGTCTTACTTGTAATGTGCCATTCAGTATTATTAATGTATTTGATTTACCGAATTTACTGTATTGTAGTTTAGACAACAACCTCTGCGTTAGCTGCACATAATGACGTTAGTAGTGGGGTTTGCCTACTCCTGGTCCAGTTCAAGGTCAGCGGTTGTAAGTGTTGTAGGGGTAGTAGCGGCTGGGGTTTTTTTTGACAGTGATGGGTGGGTTTTGGAAGTGGGTCAAGGTCATCCGGAGGGGGTTTTTAAAAATATATTTATTTAATAAAAACTCATCAGTGATTGGAGAATTGCTTTGTCATTATTTGCAGCGGTAATAGTTATTTTATTACTCTGTATGGGTGAATCCTGCTGTGTGTCCATAATTGCAAAAAAGGAGAGGTTCTAGGTGGTTACAGTGCGAGTTGATAGAGCAGAACAAGACATGTGTCTGAGGAAGAATAATCATATAAACCTGGTAATATAGTGAATAAGAATAATTGGATAGGATCGTCAATAGGTGTAACAAGATTGAAATTTTGATATTTCAGCATTTCAGTTAAGACAGAGTGTAAAATAGAATCAGTAGAACAAGTATTACAAAGGTTGGATTTTACAAAGTACAACGGGTGACAACTGAAGTATTTTTTAAGCTTACTCAATGTAGTATGCGGTTTTGAAATTGTAGAGTTAGATTGTTTCTTTAAAATGTGTTTAGTACGCAAAAGTTTTAAATGTAAAGTGTGCGAATCCATAATAATATTCAAAGGGGAGATGTGTACTCTCCAAAATTCAGCGAGTATATGAGTGGTGCCCGCAAGTGTGTCTGAATATATAGAGACTAATTAACATAATAAGCGCAAACATATGTTAGAGTAAGAAGAGTAAGTTAAAAAAATGTTTGATAGTCTTAGGGACTTACGGATAGATGTTTACTGTCGCCCTATCGCCATTATAATGGCGCACACATGAGGTACCGATGCCGCTTATATAGGGTAGTGTGAACCCTCAACCCCCTCCCCTAAGAGAATGAGATAAAAGGGAAGAACTTCGGAGATTTCAGTTCTTTGTCGGGGCGGCAGCGTCGCGAAAGGTTCTAGTAGGAGGAAAGAAATAGTTAATAAATTTTTGTAAAATTACCGCTAGTGGTAGAAGTTAGTTAATTATTTTATAAGGGTTTAAGAACTGTGTCGTAGACGATTAATCGCAATTACATCTAGCATTTGTACAGGTAAAAATTGCAGTATAATAATTATATATTAATATATGGGTGTTAACTGTTTATAGTCTAAGTAGTTTAGTCTAGCAGCAGAAGTTAGTTAATTATTCTGTAGGGGTTAACTTGTATAATAAGTATAAACTAAAATAAAAATAGTAACGCGAGATTATTTGATATATTATATATAAAATAAAAGTGCATTTTTATATGTTAAGAAATAAATTACATAAAAAAAAAATAGCAAGCTTAACAGGTGTAAGTTAAAACAAAGCATATGTTACATTACTAGGTGGTAGAGACTTACAGATTAGTTGTTTCAGCTGCGGTACCTGGGGAGTGAATGGCAGACGCGCGACCGCGTTGCGGCTTATATAAGCACAGATAGCGATTATGTTGAACTTGACCCCCCCCCCCCCAAGAAAAAAGTGTTGACCCCCCCCCCCCGTCACTTTCACTTATCAAAATGAATTAGGTTGATAGTGGTTACATTTATATAACACCAATTTAGCTTTAATATTGCCAATAGTTTAATAACTATAGTTAAGTGGCAAAAGAGGACAGATAATTTTTTGCCATTACTCAAATAATAACAGGCAACAATTATGGTGTTACGCGATGGGGAAAGCCTCAGTGAAGCTCAACGGCGGATTAAACCAGGTGTTGCCTAACGTTAATTGCAAGGTACAACGCTCCACCTGCATTAGCGGCGACCTACATGTGACGAATAGATCATTGGAAATTTCCACTGACGTTGGACGTTAGACGTTGTACCCCCCTCAAACCCCTACGGGTCTCCCCACCACTTTGTGAGCCGAGAACCTTTTTGGCGACTATCGCTGAATTAGTTCGGAACAAATCGTCGGACGCGATGGTTGTTCCGAACTCAGAGGGTACCTCAAATATATAAGCGGCCGATATATATTTGAGTTATTCTTGCTGTTAGGGTTTTAATATTAATACTTGTGTGTGTGTGTGTGTGTGCAAAATGTTATTTTTAGTTTTAAGTTGTGTTAGTTTTAATTTGCGCATTGCGATGTTAGCATTAAGGTGTTATGGTATTGTTGATGTTTGGAAAATGTGTTTTTGATGTTGAGTTTTGGTATAATTATTGTATGTGTGTGTGTGTACTAATAACCTTTCACAGCTAGCTGTTAGGAGGGTAGATTAAATTTAAATTTAAATTATAGAAGTTCTGTTGAACTTCATTAAATATGGGTGGGACATGCGTGTTGTGCCATAGGCAGCGCATATTTTTATTTTTTTAAAATTTTTAATTTTTTGTTAGGAAATAATTATATTTGGGTGGGTTTAGATTAAGGGTGGGAGGTTAGAGTTGCGTCTTGCATTAATTGTTCCAGACTCCCTATTATAATTGGATGGTCAAGCCCAGTGCCTTCGGGCCCGAGACTGAACCGCCCGTATCACAGCTCACCAAACTGGATCGCCACGTGCGTGCGGGCCAAAAATTGGGATCCCTTGCAAGACGTAACTATAGTGGGTTGGGATTTGGGGAAGTGTTAGGCAAACAGAGTGGTGGGGATGGCTCCGGCCGTCCCCATCACTTTGGTACATTATCATTTTTTGGTGACCTTGACCTCAATTAGGTTAATAACCCCCCCCCCTCCCCCTCCCCCTCCCCCTCCCCCTCCCCCTCCCCCTCCCCCCCTCCCCCCCCCAAGCAATAATCTGGATTAGAAAATGACTAATAACTCAAGGATGGTTTGCCGGAATAGGGCAAGTGATACATCAATGAAAAGCTCTAATTAAGAGCAATATTGTGGTAAAGACAGAATTGTATTATTTTTTTTTTACTAAAATTGTACCATAAAAAGAACACTTTCCACTCAATGACATGGCGATATAAGAGTGGTGTGGTTTGTGTTGAGAACATTCTTCACCTATAATAGCTAGAGTGAACATGTCTCCCCAAGATGCTTCAATATTTTATAACAAATGTACAAAAGTTGAAGAAGTATTGGAGGTGGATGAAGAAAACAATGAAGAAATTAAATAAATTGAAGTGCCTTTGTTAAGTGAAAATGTTGTAACAAGAATATTTGTGGATCTGAATTCACCAATGGATATTATAGGAAGGTTTTTAATTGAAGTTGTGACATAGATAGAAAATGGAAGATTAGTAAACATAGGATCTCCAATTTTGGTAGATGATAGACACACCTTTGGTGTATATTGGAGAAACATAGATCTGTTATGGCTGTGGGTGGAGGCATATGTGGAGTATTTGCAATTGGAAGAAAATATAGGCTTTAATCATTACTTTTCAGCTTTAGTGTTAAACTACTAATTCTAACATTTCACTAAAAAAAAACCTTACAAATGTGGTGGGGGAAGCATTATATAAAGGGAATAGAAGAGAGAAGCATTTCATTTCCGTGCTAAATTTCAAAGAGTAAACATCAACACGATGCATCAATGTGAAATTTGCTCAGAAACTTTTCATGATAATATTCTACTAGAAATACATAAAGAATTATTCCACAATAATAATGAAGATGTAACAGAAACAGAATATGAAGATTTAAAACTATATGAAGAAGAAGAACCAAAAGAAGAACAACAAGAAGAAGAACCATTAGCAGGACCATCTAATGAAATACCACATCAATGTAAAATTTGCTCAGAAACTTTTCATGATAATATTCTACTAGAAATACATAAAGAATTATTCCACAATAATAATGAAGATGTAACAGAAACAGAATATGAAGATTTAAAACTATATGAAGAAGAAGAACAACAAGAAGAACAACAAGAAGAAGAACCATTAGCAGGACCATCTAATGAAATACCGTGTTTAAAAGTATTTGCTTTAGAAGGTAGAGTAGTAATGCACCACAAAATTCAAAATGAAAATTTGGAATTGGATCAGTTTTTTAAAGAAGTAAGAACAATTGTAAGTAAAACACTCACAGAAGAATTAAGAAGACTAAACTTTATTAAATTTGGCATATTATTAAATGCTATGTTTACTAATGTAGAAGGAGAAATGTCACCAAGAGGATTCATGACAAAAAACCAGACCATCATGGCAAGTTCAGATATTAATTCAATAGTTGAAGATTGTTTGGAAGAAATACTAACAAAAATTCAAGAACATGAAGGAAGAGGATCTGGTTGGAGTTTGGTTAGTATTGAGAGTATGGATGTTAGAGTTCATAAACACGGCTATGGATTAAGGGGTAGCAGTTATATTCCGCTCCCAAAGAAAATTTCAGACACCAAATCATGTATAAATGTTCAAAATGAAGATATGGAATGTTTTAGATATGCAATGACGGCAAAATTTGTACCACCTAACCATGCGGTTAGACCCAGTGAAGAATATGAAACACACAGATTTAGATATAATTTCCAAGGATTGACTTATCCAGTGGCTTTGAAGGACATCCCAAAGTTCGAAAAACAAAACCCTGGAACATCTGTTAATGTTTTTGGTTTGGACAGTTCGAATAAAGTGTACCCATTGCGTGTGGTGAAGAATGAACTCCCAGATCATACAGACTTATTATTACTTACAAAAGGTGATATTTCCCACTATGTATGGATTAAAAAATTTGAAACTCTTGTAAGTTATCAACTATGTAAAACTAAAAATAAGAAGATAGTTTGCAAAAGATGCTTCAATTTTCATGAAGAAAGAAGAGAAGGAAATGAATGGTTACAAGAGCATAAAAAACTATGTAACAACAACTATGAAGCAAAAATTATCTTACCGTGTCCAAGTAAGGCAGAGTTAAAATTTGAGAAAATCTCCCATCAATATCGGATTCCCATTGTTGTCTATGCTGATTTTGAATCGACACTAGTGCCTATTGAAAATAATGATGGTTATGTAGCAAGGAAAAGTGTTAAGTATCAGATACATGATCCAAACAGTTTTTGTTTAATGGTTAAATCTACTCTTTCTGAAGAACATCTAAATAAATTTAATTTAACTTCAAAACCTATTGTCTATCGTGGTGTTAATGCTTCTAAAATATTCCTTGATCAGTTGTATATAATAGCGGAAAGTGTTGAAAGATTGTACAGTGATATTATACCGATGATACCTTTGGACGAAGAAGAAGAGATTCAACATGAAAATGCAACTCATTGTTATTTATGTAGAAATGAATTTACTGTGGAAAATCACAAGGTTCATGATCATGACCATCTGACAGGGTATTATAGAGGTGCTGCATGTAACAGCTGTAATATCAACTACAAGATCCCTACAAATATACCTGTAATATTACATAACCTTAGTGGTTATGATGCACATTTTATCATTCCGGAATTAGGAAGAGATAATGGAGAAATTGATGTCATAGCTGAAACCACGGAGAAGTTTATAAGTTTTACTAAAAAAGTTGGAAATATTAAGCTTCGGTTTTTAGATTCTTACCGTTTTATGCCATCTAGTTTAATGAAGCTTTCTGAAAACCTGAGAACAGAAGATTTAATAGAAACCAAGAAGATTGTAAGTAATGACAAGGTTAATTTAGTTCTTCGCAAAGGTGTTTTTCCGTATGATTATATAGATAGCTTAGAAAGATTTAATGAAACATCCCTTCCACCAAAAGAAGAATTCAAAAGTAAACTATATGACACAGATATATCCCATGAAGATTATGAACATGCGTGTAGAGTATGGAATGAATTAGGATTTAAAACACTTGGAGAATATTCGGACTTTTATGTAAAACTAGATGTAACTTTACTTTGTGATATAATGGAAGAGTTTAGAAATACATGTTTTAAGGCATATGGATTAGACCCTCTGCATTCTTGTACATCACCTGGACTAGCTTGGCAAGCAATGTTAAAGGAAACAAAATGTAAACTCCAACTTCTTACAGATATAGACATGGTGCTGATGTTGGAATCAGGTGTTCGAGGGGGACTAACTCAAAGTGTAACACGACATGTAAAGGCGAATAACAAATATTTGCCCAATTTTGATGCAACAAAACCAAGTACATATTTAGGTTATTTTGATGCAAATAACCTTTATGGATGGGCCATGTCGAATCCTCTCCCATATGGCAACTTCAAATGGGTAGACCCTGATTCTATTGGAAACATCATGAATATAGCAAAACATGGAGACACTGGTTATATTTTGGATGTAGATATTGAGTACCCTGAACATTTGCATGACCACCATTATGATTTACCTCTACTGGCCAAGACGGAAATATCACCAACCGGCAGTTGGCCTAAATTAATGATGACTTTAACCAACAAATCAAGATATGTTGCTCATTATTGGGTAATACAACAAGCCCTAGAGTTAGGATTGAGAATAACAAAAATTAATAGAGCTTTACAATTTTCTCAATCCTGTTGGTTAAAGTCATACATTGACAATAACACAAAAAGAAGAACTTCAGCTACATCTAATTTTCAAAAGGACTTTTTTAAATTGATGAATAATGCAATATTTGGCAAGACACTGGAAAACAAAAGAAAGCATAAGAATGTGAAATTAGTTAGTGATCCGGTAAAACTACAAAAGCTGGTACAAAAACCTAACTTCGGATCATCCATAATAATCAACGAAAATCTTGTAGCTGTTTCCATGAACAAAATTTCAATTACAATGGATCGTCCTTTATATGTGGGGATGTCTATTCTAGATATTTCAAAGACCCACATGTATGACTTCCATTACAACAAGATGGTTAAATTTTATGGAAGAGAAAACATCGGCATTGTATACATGGATACGGACGCTTTTATTTATTGGATAAGAACTGAAGATATGTATGAAGACCTACGCTGTTTTATCTACAATAACGACTTTGACTTTTCTGATTATCCACAAGACCATCCCAACTACGACAACGGTAGAAATAAAAAGGTATTGGGAAAGTTCAAAGACGAAACAAATGGCGTGCCAATGGAAGAGGTTGTTGCTCTAATGTCTAAATTGTATTCATTTAAATTGTACAAAAATAAAAAAAGAGAACATGAAATCGTGAAGAAGGCCAAAGGTATAAAAACCACATACCTGAAGAAGAATATACAGTTTGAAGAATACAAGAGATGCTTATTTGAAAATGTTGAGACAACAGCAACATTTAACACCATAAGAAGCTTCAACCATCGTCTCTTCAGTGTAAAGCAAACCAAATGGGCTTTGAGTTGTAAGGATGATAAGAGGTACATCCTGGAAGGTAATATAAAAACTCTACCATTTGGACATTACTCCTTATACCCTATCGACCAGTAAACCTATTCTTCGTCCTTTACCTTCTTCCTTTCCGTAAAGAAGAGGGGACATGACAAGCTCAATGTCATGTTCCCTCTTTTTTACACCAATGTAATATGGCCTTGACCTATAATCTAACCATATAAAAGAGGATAAACCATTTTAGAGATCAGTATTTTTACAAGCGGTGTGGAAGACACAACTGAAGATGGAAGATTTAAAGAACAAGATTGTAAATGAACTTCATAAGCCGGCAAGAAGAAAATTTCCTAGAAGAAATACAATTATAAAAGGAATGAATGATCTTTTCCAAGCCGATCTTATTGAAATGATACCACATAGTAAATTAAATAAAGGATTCAAATACATTTTAGCGATTATAGACTGTTTTACTAAAGTGGCTGATGCTTTACCGCTAAAGGACAAGACTGGTAAAAGTGTTACAAAAGCTATGGAAATGGCTATACTAAGAAATAATTTCAACATCAAACATCTACAAACTGATGATGGAAAAGAATATTTTAACAAAGACTTTGCAGCTTTAATGAAGAAGTATAAAATAAATCATTATTCTACAAATTCTGAAGTTAAAGCTTCAATAATAGAAAGATTTAACAGAACGTTAAAAGGAGCAATGTATAAAACATTTTCCAAACGAGGATCATATATTTGGTATGATATATTACCACAACTTATAAAAGAATATAACAATAAGTATCATCGAACCATTGGTATGAAGCCTAACGAAGTAAATAGTACCAATGCTAAAATGGTATTAAAACGTATTAAAAATAATACTACTCCTAAACGTGAAAAAATGCAGCCCAAAACATTTAAAGTTAATGATAAAGTTCGTATAAGTAAGTACAAAGGAGTATTTAGCAAAAGGTATCTGCCAAACTGGACTAATGAAGTATTTACAATCTATAAAGTGCAACCAACAATACCTGAAACCTACATTTTAAAGGACAACAAGGGTGAATTGCTTGAAGGTGGATTCTACGGACATGAATTGCTAAAATCATCAGTTGGCGATGTATATCTTGTTGAAAAAATTTTACAAAGAAAAAAGGATAAGGTGAAAGTACGTTGGTTGGGATTTGATAAAAGTGAAGACTCTTGGATCCCTACAAAAGACTTAGTGTAGCAATTTATGAAGTCATTACATGTTTAACCTTTACACAAGATGGAGATTGTGCAGCAAAAGGATCGATTTTTTATTGATAATATTGATGAGTTAACAGTTGACAACGACAAGTTAAATCATGGAAAACATGGTGAATTACTGCCAAACACAATAAGATGTTTAATAACTGGACCATCAAATTGTGGAAAGACAAATGTGGTTTTTAATTTAATAACAAATCCTAAGGGATTACGTTTTAACAACATTTATATCTTTTCCAAATCTTTGCAACAACCCAAATACCAATTATTGGATAAGGTACTCGCAAGTGTGCCTGAAGTTAATTTTTACAAGTTTAATGCTAGTGAAACTATAATGGAGCCAAACGAGGCTAAACCATTTTCTATATTTATATTTGATGATGTATCTTGTGAAAATCACGACACTATTAGAAGTTATTTTGCCATGGGAAGACATTACAATATTGATAGCATTTATATTGGTCAAACTTACAGTAAAATTCCAAAACAACTAATAAGAGATAATGCAAATCTACTAATTATCTTTAAGCAAGATGAAACAAATTTAAAGCACATATATTATGATCATGTGAATGCAGACATGTCATTTGATAAATTTAAAGAAATGTGTGGCAAAGCATGGGCTGAAAAATATGGATTTCTTGTTATTATGAAAGAAGAAGCTATAAAAAATGGAAGATATCGTATAGGATTGGATAAATTTGTATTAATTCATTGAAAGATTGATGATACGTTTAGTAATAGATTGGACCTCGCTGCGTAAACATGGTGAACCAAGAAAAACTATTAAAAGAAATAAAATCACTGAGTGACTCGATTAGACTTAAAAATCGAGCATTAAGAATGGGTTTGAATGAAAGAGAAGAATTTCTGGAGACTACATTTAAGCCTATTACAGAACCTTTAAAACAGATAACAGAAACAATTGGTAAACCTCATTTTGAAGGAGATGTTTTACTACCTGTTTCTAAATTTGAAGTAAAGACTTTAAAAAAGGAAGAAGATGATGATTCTTACACAAGTGATAGTGAAGTTTCTCAAAAAGGAGAAGAAACAAGACAAGAAGAACTAGAAATAAATGTTCAAAAAGAAGAAGAAGAAGAACAACATATACCTGAAGCAGAACAATCAATTCCAAATCTAACAAAATTAAGTAGTGATATATTGCAACAAGGACCTCTTGGAAGAAAGTATATCATGAAGATGTTACATGAAATAAAAGCTAACCCAAAACTACACAAGTCACATGTATATGGAGCGAGAATTGATGGAAATGAATTAAAAATAGGAGATTCAAAAGTATATTTGACTGAAGATGATGACATTGTTATTGGTGAGCATAAATATAAAGGAACAAAAGGATTATTTGAACTGATTTTTAAAAATATACCTATAAAATATACACTACAAGATTTAAATACTTTTAAAGAAATTTTGCAAAATACTAATGCTCATAAGAAGAATTACTCCAAAGATTCAATGATAAATAGAACACGCGCAACTAAATATTCAGTTGTAATAAAAAGATTGTTTCCCCTGAGAAAACTACCAACATTACGAACTGCGCCTGCTTTGAAGAAACCGCTAAAGAGGAAATCTTTATCACTTATGGACTTATCACTTATGGATGAATATGGTAAAAAGAAAAAAGGAGAATCTTCAACGTCTGGTAAAGGTTTAATGAAAAACCTATATAATACAAATGTGATTTACTATAATGATATAAACAAATTGGTCGATAGAATGAGACTATTACATGAAGCCATGGAAGCTGGTCATACAGGTTTAAATAATGAATGGGTGGCTTTAGTTGACGAACTTCGAAATCGTGGAATAGTTGTATAAATCATTATGGATATATAAGAGAGCTGTGAGTATACAGTGGATCAGTTCAATCATGAGTGTCGACAAGTTCGGACGGTACTCCGGGCTAGGAGTACAAGGAGGAGAAAACAGAAAAAGAAGTGGATTGCCGCAAACACCTGAAGGTGACTATGATATGAGTAACAAACGTTTAAAATTTATTAAAGACCCAGAAGAAGATACTGATGGAGCGAATTTAAAGACAGTAAAAGAAGCAACTTCAACATCATTGAAATTAGACAAAAATACTTACGATGTCAAATCACATAGAATAATTAATGTTGGTAAACCAACTGACAGTTCTGATGCAATTAATAAAGAGTATTTATCATCTGAACTTTTAAATACTTTAAAATTGCAGTGGGGTAATAATTTAAAAGATGGACAAACATATGATGCTGGAAATCATAGGATAACCAATGTGGCAAATCCAAAAAATGATAAAGATTCAGTTAATAAAGAATATTTACATTCTATAATACCGGAAAAGACTCAACGAGGATTTTCTTTTTATAAGTTTATTATAAATGACATTGGATACCCAAAGGAAGACGGCGATGCTGTAAACCTGAAATACATCAAGGACAACTGTATTTTACAAGATGGTGATGAAATCGATTGTTATGGGAAAGTGTTGTCAAATGTAAAGTTCGGTTCTCAACCAAAAGACGCTGTTACTATGGAACAACTATCTAAAGAATTAAAAAGGGGAACATCGAATTTTGTAAAACATGAAGATGCCGTGCTAAAGCGAGGAGATACATTTATACATGGAAATGAAAAGTTTGATTTAATGCAAGGAAAAAATGATGAATGGGATGCAGGACGTAAAACAATAACAAATGGAAGATTTGGTATAAAAGATACAGATGTACCTCTAATGGTGCAAACATTAATTGCTACTGGTGGTACATTAGGTACATACAATGGTCGTAATAGAAGAATAAAAGATATTTATCCTGGTTACGAAGCAAATGATTGTGTTACAATGAAACAAACAATAACTTGGGATAAACACTTTGGGACCAAATATGATGCAAAAATGAAGAAAATAATTAATATTTTACCAGGAGAAGATTTAAATGATGCTGCTACTATTGGACAAGTCATAACAACATCGAAAAGTGATTCGACCGCTTACACGTGTAATGATAAACGTATTATGCAGTTACATGATCCTCAACATCCGAAAGATGCTGTAACTTTAGATTGTTTAATAAGAATAGTGGGCAATTTACTTATCGATACCCACAATCATATAGCTAGTACAACGAGTCATGTGATGATTCAACCCGATGAACGAGAAGCTTGGATTAAAAATAGAATCATAAATCAGTATATAATTAATTTGAATAATTAAATATTTAAATATAAAACATTGTGCACGAGTTATCCATTTATGTAAAGCAGCTCGTGGAGTAAACACGCTGGTTATATAAGACGACATAATGAAGACCGCACCGCTCAGTCGTCGTCAAGACAGCGTTAAGAAAGGACGTGGTATAACATCAGCTGCGTTTTCCCTGCTCAGACGGATTCCTGTTGGTGCTGTTCTAAATCGAGCAATAGACGCTTTACCATACGAATTTCATCTGCCCGGAGGCTATCAATATTGTGGACCCGGAACTAAGTTGGCAAAACGTTTAGCAAGAGGAGATCCTGGAATTAATAAATTAGATCAAGCTTGCAAAGAACACGATATAGCGTATTCCAAGTTTGCAGATTCAACAAATAGATCAATAGCGGATAGAGCGCTAGCGGAAAAAGCTTGGCAAAGGGTTAAATCAAGTGACGCCAGTATTGCGGAAAAAGCAGCAGCTTGGGCAGTGACAACAGCCATGAAGACGAAAGCTAAGTTTGGTGGTGGCAGACGACGCGGGAAAAAACCTAGTAAAAAAGAAGCTGCAAAAAGAGGCGGGAACATCAAAAGAAAACATCGCACTAACCCTAAAAGGAAAGTCAAGAAAACATCCATATGGTCAATGGTAAAAAACGGATCGGGTCTTTACTTAAGACCGTACCGTGTGTATTAAATAAGAAAAATAAATTGATAATTCCAAATGAAGCATTAACAAACTATCAATTGTCAAAATATGTGAAATGTTTAAGAATACCATTCTTCAGAGGAGTTTTTATGAAAGATACATTACCAAATAGAGTGTGGAAAAATGAAACTGGAATAGTAAATTTAGACTCTAATTATGGACCAGGTACTCATTGGGTATGTTATAAAAAACTTGGAGAAAATGTTTACTACTTTGATAGTTTTGGAAATTTACCGCCACCAAAAGAACTTCAACATTATTTTCGGGACTCCAAGAATATATTCTACAACTACAAAAGAGAGCAACCTAGCAATACGGAAATATGCGGACATTTATGTTTAGAGTTCCTAGCGAAGAGCGTCAGTCAGCTTTAAGATGTCATCGTATACAGTATCGCTGAGTGGAAATTCGTCAACATTGAAAAGTACACTTTTCCCAGCGTTACGTTTATCTACGGATAAACTATGGGAAGCAGCATTATTGGATTTGACTACATACAATTCAATTCCCAATGTTACAGAAGGAAAAAATAATTTACTACATTATTATGAGAGTAAAGATGAAAAAGGAAATTATTCACAATTAAAAATAATTCCATTATCTACAGGAGCATATGAAATAGACGATATAAACCAAGTATTACAAAAGAAACTTGGAGAAGAAAATATTTCTATAAAAGGTAATAATAATACATTAAAAGCAGAAATAACTTCAAAGTATTATATAGATTTTAGCTTAGACCACTCAATCGGCAATTTGCTCGGATTTTCAAAGAAGAAAGGAATTTTAGCTCCTGGAAATGATTATACTGGCGATACAACAGTAACAATATTAAAGGTGAACAGTATTGATGTAACGTGTAATATTATACACGGATCATATAGAGATGGAGTAAATCAACATATATTACACACATTTTACCCGACAGTAGCTCCTGGTTTTAAAATAGTTGAGAAGCCACAAAACCTGATATACCTACCGTTAAACACCAGTTTCATTTCAGACATCGTACTGAACATATTGGATCAAGACGGTATTAGTGTTGATTTTAGAGGAGAAACAATAACTATACGGTTACATATCAGAGCGGCAACATAAAGTCAACATGGGATTATCATTTAAACCACAACGGAAGAGTCGGGAGCTCAGTAGCTCCTCAACATTCGACGAGTTAACACCGGACAACATACGCTTCCTACAAAAGATCGGACTAAAACTTGCCAACCATGGATATACTGGATATAGCGCAAGGACCGACATTCGACGAAACCCTATGGGAGAAGGAATATCACACTCACAACCCTTACACTTCATCAAAATTAAATAATAATGATGAAATAAGAATTCCCATTCAACAACAAGATATCTACACATTACCATGTGAAAGTTATTTATATATCGAAGGAAGAGTAACAACATTGGATGGAAAGTCTGGTTCAACTGTTCCTTTTATAAATAACCCTATGGCATATCTGTTTGATGAAATTAGATATGAGATATCTGGAGTAACAATTGATTCAACAAAAAAAGTTGGTATATCAACAACTTTAAAAGGATTGACTTCAATAACACCCAATGAAAAAAATTCTTTAATCTCGGCTGGATGGGTGACTCCTGATAAAGACACTATTACTCCTAATTCAAAAGGTTACTTTGATTTTAATGTACCTTTACGATTGCTTTTGGGATTCGCAGAAGATTACAAGAGAATAATAATAAATGTAAAGCAAGAACTGGTACTGCTCAGATCTTCAACAAATAAGGATGTAATACAAGCGCCAAGTGGAACTAAAGATGCCGATTTGGAATGGCAACTTCAATTGGATAAAGTTGTATGGAGAGTACCTCATGTCAGATTGGCAGATGAACATCGAGTAATATTATTGAAAAAATTAAAATCTGACCGTGATATTGTAATACCATTTAGGAGTTGGGAATTTCATGAATACCCCATATTGCCTCAAACAGAAAGACAAACATGGACTGTTAAAACCTCTACTTATTTAGAACGGGCAAGGTACATAATAGTCGGTTTTCAGACTAAACGAAAAGATGTTATAACCGCGCACGCTGGTCAATTTGACCATTGCAAGATAAAGAATTGCAAAGTTTTTTTAAACTCTCAGTTCTTTCCATATGACAGTTTAAATGTTTCATTTGACAAGAAACGTTATTCCATTCTATATGACATGTATGCAAGATTTCAATCATCATATTATGGTAAGACGAATACACCACTTTTATCACCAGAACAATTTTATTCAAAAGCTCCAATTGTTGTAATCGATTGTTCAAAACAAAATGAATCTGTAAAATCTTCAAGTGTAGATATAAAAGTTGAAATGGAATTTGAAGATAAAATACCAGATGGAACTTCAGCATACTGTTTAATTCTACATGACAAAATAGTTACTTACACACCGCTAACAGGAATCGTGAAGAATGTACTTTAAGAAGGATTAATACAACATCTGCACAATTTGTAAGGTTTTTACAAAAAATCAACAATATCTAGGTCATCTGCGAGTATAAAAGCGAGAAAAAAGAGCTGGAAATTCATTTCATCTTTGATTGTCGTATGGGTAACATCGTCCGCAAGATGAGTTCTACTACATCAACTGCTAATGAAGAAACTACACCTTTTATGGCTGACAATAGTTTGGATATAGAAAGACAAGTTGAACAGGAAATGGATGAGTTCCTCAAGTTTAAACATAAAAAGACAGAAGAAGAGGAAGTTGAAAAAGAAACAAAGAAAAGAAAAATTGAAGATAACATTTCCACCAACATCTTAACGGAAGTATTTCTTCGAATATTTTATCCTATTTCTTCTTGTATGACAAAGACTGTATCTGCTGGAGTGATGAAATCATTGGATTACTCTCCTACTGTTATTTTAAATCATGGATCTAAAATGGTAACCTTCACTGAAACTTCTTGGGAATCTTTTATGAAACATATACATCTTTTGGAATGTTATCTGAGTAACAATACATTTGGAAGAAAAACAAAACTAGGTTTGTTGGAATCAAATATTGAAATCGATATTGTTAAACAACGTGGTCAACAACTAGTTCGATTTAGAGATTTAACTAAATATAATATAAAAATACATTTGACTAAAGAAGAGTTTTACACTTTAACTTGTGCTACTGGTCCTATAACAAGATATTTAAAACAGCTAATATTCTCAAGTGCAATTATCAAAGACTATTTAATTGATGCATTGGATAAACAACCATATGTTCCAATCCTATATGGTCCAGTAGATACTTCAATCTTCAATAGGATACCACATGAAGTAGATATGTGGAGACAGTTACACCACTATCAAACCAACTTTAATTTAGATGAAGAAAAGCAAGAAACCAAGGAAAACGAATCAAGTTTCAACAATCAACAATCGGCAACAAATTGAACAAATAAAGAATATTGTAAGTAAAAAGAAGAATATTGGGGGTATAAAAGGTTGTCAATCTGGATTAACATACCAGTTGCCTACTGAACGTCATCATGGATAAACAAGTTTCATTCTCTAAGAAGATAGAATTAATAAAAGTAAAGCAAGGTATCATAGAGTTTCAAGCATTCCGTGGTAATGATGGAAATTTTATAATTAAAGAGTTAGTGGTACTAGATATGATAACATCTGTTGTTTATCACTTTTTATTTATGCCTCCTTTACCATTCAACAGATTAACAACCAAAGCTAAAGTAACAAACAAATGGTTGATGAAACATTTTCATAATCTAAGATGGGATGAAGGTTTTATAACCTACAATATGATGCCACACATTATGAATCATTTCTGCAAAAAGTTCAAAACTATTTTTACAAGAGGATTGGAAAAAGCAAATTGGATACAAACATATACAAACCATGAAGTAATAAATGTGCAAATGGAAAAAGATTTTTATTGCTACTTTGATAACATCTGTATTTCATCTAAAAACTTTAAACATCAACAGTCTCAATGTGCTTTAAAAAACGCATATCGTTTAAATGTCTATCTCCAGCAAAGTGGTGGGGGAAACGAAGGGTATAAAAGCGAGAGCGGCACTATGACAATGCATCAGTATTACTCGAACCTCCGGGGAGTCAACACCTCTGACACGCAAACACAAGAAGAAGAAGACGAACAATAGCAAGAAGAAGATAATGGCGTCACAAAATTTTCTACAATCGCTTGTTGATCAATTTAACAAACATTCTAAATCTACTATACTACCGACAAAAAAATGTTCAGAATTGAAGGAAGAGAAACATTATATTATTCACACTATTAAGAAAATGGAAACATCAATTGGAGACGCTATCAATTGTACATTAAGTGAAGCACCCTACACACCTGGTGATGAACCAAAATTTCAAGTATTTCTTCCCAAACGCTTTGTTCAACTGCTGCAGAATGAAGATTTACGACTGATTCACCCCGGCACACTCTACTTAGCATCTCACGGTCCTAGCGGAAGCAACTCTACTGAACTTACACTTCATGTTATGCCTACTAGCAACTAATCTGTAGTTTATATATATACTGTTGTACATGTGTGTAACTGATTATAAATAAATAAAAAATAAAAAAAAAATAAGAAAAAGGCAACATATCGATAGTGTTTTTGCACTATCGATATGTTGCTTTTTTAAAAACACGTTTGGGTGACCTTGACCTAGTTTCGAGGGTATATAAAGGCCGTAATTTTCTTGAGGATCTCATCAGTCTCCGACTACCTTTCGTGCTGTACGCATCTCTGTTGGCTCTCCAGTTATTACAAATAACAACATGTCTCTTAAGGTGAAGTGTGCATCATATGATACCACCACCATCACAACTTTTGAAGAACTCGACGATTTTACTAATGAATTGCGAGTATTACTTGCCGGTGGTTATCGTTTAAATATTGATGTTTACGCTAACAACATGAGGATGTTTCCTAAACAAAAATTCTGCAATGAAGAAATATTTGTTTCCACACAACCTTCAACTACAACACCATCTACTCAAAGTAATGTTAAGTTTCAGAAATATTACTGATGTTGAATAATATTGAGTGGTCGCTGTGGCATCTATAAAAGGAACGCGTAACCTAAACAGAATCATCATTTGCTTCCCAACTGACGCAGCGAAAACAACTACCACTACCATGTTGTACAGAATGATGATTGAATTTAATGGAAAAATCTACGGAAAAGATTATCAAAGTGTAGAACAAATGACATCCGATCTTCAAGTATTGACTAAAGAAGGATTCCAACCAAAATTAATTCTAAAATTTCCAGAAGTACATCCACTATCCACTGAAGATCTCATTGCTATGGCTAAAGAAGAAAAAGAAAAATACAAACAAGATATAAAGAAAGAAAAAGAGGATGAAAACTCACTATCTTAAATAAATACATCTTACACTTGTAAGATGTTCTTTTTTAAAACTCCATTTGGATGACCTTGAGATTACCCCCACCACTTTTTCTAATCTATAAAACATGCTATCCTACACTATACACCTTCATTTCTTGGCTAAACTTAGAAGCGTCAACATGGAAAACAAGAAAGACGAGTACAAACCACGCTATTGTTGTGAACAAAAATGTACCGATATAGGAAGATGGATGGTAGACGGATTAGCTTGTAGAAAATGTGAATTCTTCGGATCCTGTTACTGCAAATGCAAGACAAAACAACTACCACCACCAGAATTGCGAACCTTTAAAATTTATAAATCAAGATACTTCCACACTTGCTGTCCCCAGAGATGTATCAAATTTCATCCAGAAAAAATTGTTAATTGCCGAGAGTGTAATGCATGTTATAAAGACGACTTTTGTACATGCATCATAAATGCATGCAAATACAGATCAGATTGGTCTTCTCATCCTATTGAAGCTTCAGATCTATAGCTGTAGTCACTGACTGCAGCTCTTTTTTAAAATTTCATTCGGTTGACCTTGAAATTGTCCCCACCAACATATATTCTACAGATCCTTCAATACATTTCTCATTCCGATTTCATTACTCTGACTGGCAACAACATGGGTGACAGGTTTATTTCTTTTGAACATTTAATTACCGAAAGAGATGAGATGGAAACTCTATTTCACAACTTACTCACACTTATGGATAAGTATCCTTTAAGATGGATCAAAATCAAAGTAAAATATGTGGATCCTACCAGAATATTTTCATCATCGTCATCTTCCAACAGTGCAGGGGAAGAAGAAGAAACAACTCATGGTTTTAAAATTATTGAATTGGACAACGAGGAACAAGAAATGCAAACTCTGGTTAAAAGTAAACTTAATATTTGATTTAAAACAATTATTAGTGTTTCTAATTTATATTACAGCTAATGCTTATTTCTACACACCACCCATGACCTACCCAAATGGGGTTTTGCGGCAAAATGCTCTGGCCGCCGGTTCGCATATGGGTATATCAACCTTCCCCCACCACTCTACCTTCCCCACTCCTCTACTTCCCCCTCCACCACCTTTGCCCACATATAAGTAACCCTCTGACCATCGCTCACCATTTGTTTGCTAACTTCCGAACAATGAGCTCCTCTCCTTTAACAACAAGTAAATGTACTTTTCTTATTCAATCACAAGAAGAATTACAAACTATTTTTCAAATTTTAAGTGATCTAATAATCACTCCAAATAACACCATTACTATCACTGTAGAAGTTTCCTACAATTCTTCTGATTACGAAAACATGGAAAGCGAAGACGTCGAAGTTTTACAGCTGCCAGATAATAGTCTTCCATCTTCCAAAGCTGCAACACCCGACACAGCTAATAATGATGTTTAGTCGACTACAATTATTTTCTTTACCCCCCACCATTTTTACAGTAATATATAACCTGTCCCTATCTCTGTTTCTCATTTCATCGCCAACTTTCTCACCATCAACACCGCTCCCATTTTTACCTGCACACATTTAATACACGAAGATGATGGATGATTTTTCATTTACATCACAATTGGAAGAGGATAAACTCAAACTCGAAATCAACAGACTACAATTAGAAACAAAGAATAAACAAGAAATGATTCAGCTTTTACAACTATTCAAATGCGTACTGTGGATAGTATGTTTTTATCTTCTCATCGCTATCACCTTTGGCATCTACCACTCCATCACCAGTAAACAACACTTCAACACCTCCTCAAATAAAACCACTACTTTTCTTTAATTAAATAAATTTTTACCCACCTTCAATCTAACCCCTCGGGGCTCACCTTTTTTAAAAACCCCTCCGGATGACCTTGACCCACTTCCAAAACCCACCCATCACTGTCAAAAAAAACCCCAGCCGCTACTACCCCTACAACACTTACAACCGCTGACCTTGAACTGGACCAGGAGTAGGCAAACCCCACTACTCTCATCTTTGGCTTTGAACAAATCATCAAACATGTTCACTAGGGCAGTGCACGTACTGTGGTTTTTTCTAAACCCAGACTGTAATTTTTTCAAAATACATTCAGAATTCAGAAAATGCATCATCTGACGGATAGCAGCTTTCTCCAATATTTTTGAAAATGCAGGCAATATCGATATAGGTCTTATAGTTGCTGTATACTTTTTGGATTCACAGTTTTAGGGAGAGGATGTACAGTACTATTTTTAAAATTCTTAGGAAATCTCCCTTCTCTCATTGACTCGTTCACAAGGTGTGTAATTTCCGAGATTGCAAATGGGCTCACTGACCGGATCATGTCTATGGAAATTTCGCCGCTACCCACTGCTCTAGATTTAATTTCTTTCGTGATTTCTTTTATCTCATTTTCAGTGACAGGTCTAAAATGAAAGGTACTCACGGTTTCACGGAATCTATTGTTTCTGAAATAACTTATATTTTCTTTCGTTGCGTCTATGCCATAACCCATTTTCTGGAAGCAGCTGTTTATTTCATTTGGGGTAATTTCTAAAGGTAAATCGATGTCGTTACTCTTTCCCAAAACATCACACCGCCTCAAGCAAGACCAGAATTCTTTTGGATTCTTGCTATTGCCAAGTTTTTCAGAGAAATATTTTTTCTTTTCACTCCACACCAGTCTGTTCAACAAGTTCCTTACATTTTTATAGTTTTTCCATTCTTTGTCACCCCTGGTCTTCCAATACTTGTTTCTTAGTTTGTTTTTCGTGTTAGTCAGATCTTTTATTTCATGTGTTCTCCAGGGCGCTCTTTTCTTTGTTACTCTCTTGCAAACAATTGGTGCGTTATCATCATACATTTTTCTTATGTTTGAGGTAACGAATTCCTCTATACTGTCAACCCCTTGCATTAATAGCGCATCATTCCATTTACCTTCTGAAATCTGAGCAACAATTCGATCAGGTTCAAAACTAGAAAAGTCTCTGTAAGTTATAAATCTAGCTTTCTTTTTGTCTTTCTGACAAGCGATCTCACAATATACAAGCTTATGATCAGTAATTCTTACACCTCTGTGATCTTTTATAATTGCTGTGTCTATTACCCCATTCCTCTTGACCTCAACCCCCTTGTCCACGATAATGTAGTCTAACAAGGTTGCCGAGTTTGCTGTCACTCTGGTTGGATCCCTTATTAAATGAATTGTATTCGTTTCTTTCAAGATCGGTTGAGGTATTTAGTGTCATTACCCTCATTATTCAATAGGTCAATATTATTGTCTCCTAGATATATCACTGAGTTTACATCAGCTGAGAGGTCAACAAAAAGGGAATGAAACAAAGTTGAAAGGTGGTATACCTGATATAAGACGGCCTGTATGCCACACAAATGCCAAGTATGACACCCTTAGCTTTCAGAACCATGCAAACAGACTCCAAACCCGGGGTTAAGTCCTCGGGAAGAGTAAACTCCTCATATAGTATGCCATCTCTGACATAAATAACCGCACCACCTCCCACCTCCTCTGCCGATGGAGTTGTTGAATTTTGGTGGCGGTCACAGCGGAGCATTGAATAACCCGGTAAACGAAAGCTATCGGAAGGTGTGCCAGGAAGAAGCCAAGTCTCAGTAACTCAGAGGATGTCAAACTCACAATCCCTAAGTAGTGAACACATTTCATCAAAGCCGAAAGTTACCGACCCATAGCCCTTCTTAGTGTCTGTTATAAGCTGCTCGAGAGGTTGATATTCAACAGAATCCTCCCTGTTCTCGATTCCAGCATCCCCGTCGAACAAGCTGCGTTTAGACCTGGGCGCAACTGTTGTGACCAGGTTCTAGCTCTTACTTCTTTCATCAAGAATGGGTTAGAGCGAAGACTGAAAACCTCCGTTGCTTTCTTAGATCTTACTGCAGCTTATGACACTGTTTGGAGAAAAGGCCTCCTAATTAAATTTTACAACCTGATTCCTTTTCCTGTTGCGTCTCCTCAATTCAATGCTCTCCAACAGGATGATTAAGTATATTTGGGACGATTAAAGTATAATGCTGTTTAACACAACACTTGCTAAAAGGAAATTAGTTCTAACAGTGTAGAGCAAGTGTGCCATGCTGTGAAGGGCCTCACGTTTTCCCTGTCCGCCATTGTACCCCGGGCCCCATTGTAGCCTTTCCTCAAGTTGTTTGTACCAACATTTAGATAAATCAAAGTAAAACTCTTATCTACATGCTCTAAAATTCTTAATCTAATATCGTCAATTTTGCCACCCGAACAAAACTCCACGACTGCTCCCTCCGCACAACTGTTCCCTGCATACCTCAACAGAGAGTCTCCGACCACTAGCACTTAGCTCAAGTCCTGAGGTGTGGAGGTTTCGCTGATGTTGGTAGGAGTAGTTGGTCTCTGCGAGCTATGTAGAGGTGGTTTAATTTCAAAAATATAAATAGCTTAAAATCTAAAATTGCCGCGAACAGGTCCCCTTTTCCTTTCTGCCTCAATGCAGGTTCTACAAAATTTCAAGTCAATCTGTCCGGTAGTCTTTGCGCCTATTCAAGACACACAAAGCTTTCGTTTTAAAGATACCTACGAGTACCCTCGTTTTATGTAGATAGAGATTAAAAATATTATTTAAGGGAAATGCTATTCAAAAACACCTTTTGCAAGTTTAAATTCTTTGTTTGCAGTTTAAATACGTCTCCCATCCCAATATTCTCGAGGAGGTTATATAAAACGACCTATAGAAAAGGGAAGACTGGCGTGCTCTGATGTCTCACTTTCACATAAGTAATTTCAATGCCACTTTAAACATTTTGTAACATTTTACAACGTATTTATAGAGCGAAGCTGGGGTCCCCGGTGATACTAGAAATTATTTAAAAGAACGTCTGCAAATTTCGCGGAAGAGCGCAGAGATTCGCGCAGCTCATAATACTATACAGTATAATAGAAGACTATTGTAAAGGAGGGGGTGGATGGACTTTATTGGCAAATCCAATGTAGGCCCCTACTCACTTCACGAGTTTTTTTTTTTACTAACAAAACGAACATGTAAGTAGATTTTTATTTAACTGTAAGCAGTTTTTCAGTTTGCTGTGTGTATGGCTTGTCTTTCTTTGCATGGTGAATTTCGGATGGTCACAACACCATGAGAAAATGTACATTTAGTAATAAGTTTTGGACGTTTTCCTATAGGAAAATTTTTTTGTTAACGTGCTTATTTATTTATTTATTTATTCATCAACGGTCAGCACCATTTACATCAATGTGTACATTAAAATAACAACATAACGTGAATTATTTAAATAAACATTCTTGATTCTTTAAACTGCAAATAAATTCACAGTAACGAGTTAGCGTTTTGACACTGCATTGAGGGCTTCGTAATTTGTTTCTGTTCAAGATTACTGGTTTACATTAATTACAGTAGCCTACAAAACTACTTCAAGACATTTATATCGTAATTTATTTGGTAATGTTCCTAGGGTAATAACTGAACGTCAATCTTATACATTTTGTAAAACATTAAACATAATTTATTCATATCAATTACAGACCACGAGAGCCATTATAACAATTATAAATATTATTACTAAAATAAAATACCTAACATTTGTGGATAAAGTTAGTTTATGGAAGCTCACAGGAAGTATTGAGAGATAAGAAACTATTTTTAGCACCAGGATTACAATTTTTTTCACCAGGTTGCGATACGCAATCGCAATAAAATACTTAAATAACAATAATAATTTTTATTTTTATCTTAAGGGTTTTCAAAATTATTGGCTAAGAGTTCAATTATATAAGGGTTCAATCATAGAATGGGCCCATGCGACAAGTCTTGGGCCTGAAGAAATTACAAACCGAACGTTTCAATGTTCGATTATGTTCGCAAAGATGGGTTAGACCGTCATTACAAATCACCTGTGATGGTGTTTGGGTTTAATTAGTTACAGTTTGAACTCATGTCAACGAGAACTTACCGATTAAGTGGGACGCAAGTGAGTTTACCAACACCGTGTGTCATTAGAAACTTTTCTAATATTGCATATTACTTTTTAAACACGTATTTATAATCATTTATGTTTCACTTATATTGATCAAACTTTTCATTAAATAAAATTGTTTAATTTACTTCATTTGCTAAAGTAGACTGCACTGCTACCTGCTGGAATTAACTGTCAACAACGCTCAAGTAGTTCAGCAAATCGCCGCCAGATGGGCTTAGGAGTGTCCAGTGTCGGCAATGTCGCAATGTAGTTCAAGTTGCTCGGCTAGCCCCGCGTCGCGTCGTAACCTCGGCGTAACTGTCCGCGCAGTATAACTGGACCGCGCATTCAATAGGCGAAAATAGTGGACGTCTCAGGACCATTGGGTGGCAAAAAACAGCCGAACCGAACGAGGGAAACCAAAACAGCGCTTCAATGAACCTGTATTTTTACCTACTAAACCATTACATTAATACGTTAACTCTATATTAAAATTTTCTGCTTGAAATGGTGATTCTTACAGTATTTAATAGATTAAGAAAAGGTTTTGTAAATAATAATTATACATAGTTTAATCAAACTTACGTTTTATTCAATTCAGTAATGACATAAAAAAATAAGATGCAGAAAAGTTTTTTATTTTTTGGCCAAATAAAAACTGTCAGCCTGAGTATTGTAGCTAAGATTCTTAATTTCAATTTTTAGCTCAAGCTTTTCTTTGTGATGCCAGCAGATATCTTTGTACAAATTATTTTCTAGAGCGTCTGAGGATTTCGCGGAAGCGCGCGCGAGTATCTCGCAACTCTCATATGCACTGATATTACGGTGTAGTTTTTATACAAGAAGTAACATATTTCAGGATGCTACATATTGGTGTTTTAAGAGATAAATTGGAGGTAGAATAAAAGACTTTAAACACTCATACACTGTTTATTTACATTCCCTATTAAACATTCCCTATTAAACTAAACTAGTGTACGTGTTGCTCGAAATCGAGCAATTAATTTTAATACCATACAAATGTTAATTTTAGCTCTAAATCAATGGCATCCGACCAATCCAATATTGTGAGTATCTGTAATCACCAAAACAACACATATTTACAGCTGATTATTAACACATGTTTAAAATGCTTTATTCGATCCCAATGTTATTTAAATGGGAAATTTTGGGATTTCAATGACGGATAGGGCCTTTATTTTCAGTCCGATTCTCATCAGTTTTTGGCGGAAACAACTACAGACCAAGCCCTATCCAACGACACCAAAAACTTGAAAATCGGTTGAAAATTGTAGGAGGAGTTCTCAAGACAAAAAAAACCCTTAGCGTATTAAATAAGTTTAGATAAAATTAACTTGTTAATTTTTTGTCTAGTTCCTGGAGATACATTTGCTGCGGCAGTTGCTTTCTTAGCCAAATCATGGAGACGAACTTTCAAAAACATAAAACTTATCATCTTAATTAATTTGATACAATGATGGTCAACCTCAAATTCCTCGACTGATGGATGTTTTGAAAAAAAAAGAAAAAAAAACGCTTGTCCCCAGTTCATTGCATGTAAGCCATGCTATATTGTTAACAAAATTCATAGATATTTGCATTTGGTTACAATTGTTAACAATTGAGTCTAAAGCTTTGACAATGAGCAATACATCTTTACTTACTTTTAAGAGTAACCACATTTACAAAGTCAACGTACCTTTTATTTTTACTATAATCTCTTAACAAAATTACATTTAAACAATGTTGACATGACAATCTCGATTGCAATTTCCTGGCAATAAGTCCATATATATAGTATAAAACATTTTCTTTGAAATATATTAAAACATATTACTATGTTGTTTAGAACTAAAATTATATAATAGCTCACCTGAAAAATGACAGATCTTTGTTCTGTCCGTCAGCTCGGTTAGTGTAATTAAATGCGCAAGATTTTACCATAGCTAAAAAAACTATAACTAAACACTGATCACAAATACATCCGCTCTTCACGATGTCCTAAATACTGACTGATTTTTTCATATTTTTACCAGACGATAGGATTTTATTTAAAGCACGGTATTGTGTTGTGTGGTTCGCGATCTTGCGTCGAGCTCACGGGGTTCCCAAGAATCAGCGCTGACGCCAAATCCACTGAAATTACACTGAAAAAACTCTAAGGTTGTCGATACACTATTTTTAAGGTTGAATGGAATTTAACTTTAGTAAAGTAACTAGCACCATATTCTAAAAATTATGGTAAGGAATGCATTAATCATAAGGTTATTACTACTTCAGTTTATAGTTATTTTAAATTAAACGTAACTAAGGTTGTCGATACACTATTTTTAAGGTTGAATGGAATTTAACTTTAGTAAAGTAACTAGCACCATATTCAAAAAATTGTGGTAAGGAATACATTAATCATAAGGTTATTACTACTTCAGATTATAGTTATTTTAAATTTAACTCATATAAGGTTGTTATTGCAATAATGTTACACGTTAAGAAATAATTTACCTTTAGTATACAGTATACAACCCCATCAGAAGACAGTATAAATTAAATTACATTCCTGTAGTAGATTATTTTTTATTTATTTTAGTTGAAGCGCTGTGAGTCATAGTTCTGGGTCTTTAATTAATATTCTGCTAAGAAAAACGAAAGTTCGAATATTTATCCTTCCGCCAAGAGTAGGGGTGGGGATGTTTTACACAGCATAAAGGCTTAAAAAAAAGTAGTTCTTGAATGTAAACCGAACTTTTTGAGATGTTGTGTAATTTGGATATAGCGACCAACCTTAAATTAACTATTGACTTTTTTATGTCTGCTCATATAATTACTGGTCAAATTTAACTTTATTTCTACCGTTTTCTGTCGAATCGGTAGGATCTGTCGATTTGGTTTCGGTTGCCGGTTGCCGCCGTTGCCGGTTCGTTGTTCCGTTCGTTGGTTGGTGTTGGTGACTCCGTCCAGTGTAGCCATTTTTCCACTGAAATTAACTGAACCTGATTAAGTTAAATGGAAAGGGCTTCTTTAGTTTTTGCAACAAAGTACAGTTGAAACGGACAACATAGACGAATACGACTAGCCAATTGAACTAATGCTGACGTTGGAACCCTTACGCCAGCCGTCGCCACAGATTATGTGACACATTTCCGTTCCCTTCAAATAAGTACCTCGGTGGCTTAGAGGTAGCGAGCCGGCTTCACACACCGGCGGGCCGTGTTCGAATCCTGACCTGGCCGGTGAAGCTTTTACTGTTATTTTACTGCTTTCATTAAATTAATAATAACTTTACTAAGGTAAACACAACTATAAATTTTTAACCTTAACTCATGTGTAAAAATAACCATAATATTGCTGGGCAAATAGTGGCCTTAGCTTAAGGTTAATTTTAACTATACTACGTGTAGTTTTAACCTTAGAGTTTTTTTCAGTGTATCTGTAGCGAAACGGCTAATGTTAGAAAAGATTACTTGAGATAAAAAAAATTATTTAGAATACCGTCTACAACTTCTCCGCGGACACTTTTTACCTGACTCAAAAATAAAATCTTTCTCGCATACTACTTTTGTCGTGTCACTAATTAAGACGAACTAAAAAGAATTTTAGTTTAACTAATAATAAAAACTAATAGCATGCCATTTAAAGTTTAAATACATACCATTAGATTCACAATTTCCTGATGAAAGTTTTAATATAAATTTAACCTATTTATTTTAATTCCGAATGGCTTACTGTAAATGTCAGGTTACGCATGAAGCGCAGTTTGGATGTTCTTCGCTCGGGTCCCGCTACATTGGATCCTTTTGCCAGCCATCGGGCTCCAGACTTCCATTTTTTTAAAATTATTTTGATATGATAAATCTTATTGCTTTATTCACTTTTACTGTTAAAGTCGATTCGTCCTATACTATAATACGAGATGTGTCTGAAGGATGTGTGTTCCACGATCTCGAAATCTAGAGGGTAGATTTTGCTTAAACTTTGCATTTAAGTGTGTTTTGACCCAAAAATAAGCTTAAAAACAGACTCGACCCCAGTAAAAATAAATTTTTTCTAAAATTAAGTTTAATAATCGTAGTTTTTAACATTACTATCATGGGTTGCTACTTTGGTAACGAAATAACCAAACACTAAAATGAAAAAAATAAAGATTAATTTTAAGTAGTTTTTTTTTTTTTACAGTTGTTTAATGTGAAGAGTCTGGTGCAAATTTAATAGCTTGATTACCATGACACTATAACAAAAGTGAAATAAAATCAACGCAAGCAGGGCTCGGTTAACCTGCTGGTACTGTAATTTACTAATCAAATCAAATTTATTTGTCAATATAATACAAAACTTAACAAGCATCCTAACCTGTATTCTTTATAAACATTTGACCTGGAATTCATTGATGAAACAATTTTCCAATATAAAATGTATCCTTTAAAGATGTATGCTATAATCATAATGATCATGCCAATTTTAGTTGATGTTGATACATGCAGTTTTTTACCAGTAGTTTTATTGCACAGATCAAGTAGTGTAGTAAAATTGAACCAAAACATGGCTGGGAAATGAAAAAAAATCCTTCAGAAAATTCTACTGATATCCCTGTAGGCTACATGCCTAAAATAATGGGTGGCCCGCTTGGAGTCAGAAATAAATCTTTCGTCGACCAATAGGTTTATGTATACCAAATTCAAGATCTAAATTAGTAGAATTTAATGCTGCAAACCCCATCTCAAAAGGTTTCTTGAATAGAAAATGTCAGCCTGTTTGTTACACTTTTAATAAAAATCAAATTTTACACGCTTAAAAATTTATTAATATCCGAATTTGTTGATGTATGAGGCAAACGTTTGATTTTACCCCCCGCACATTTTCACATTACCTTTGAAAATTTGGATAGCTTGACATATGTTTATCACATTACCCTTGAACGTCCAAGAGGTCCTTTACATGGACGTCCCAAAGAGGAAGTTCTGCAAATTTTTTCTTAGTCTATAGCCATGATGCTATACATAGTTTTAAAGGTCTTAGTAAGAAGAGTACATAGCCGAAACCAGATCCCAAAAGTTCAAATATGTCGCAAGTTATTGCAATTCAAAGTTTTGATTATGTTATTTTGTTCTAAATTTTGAAAGTCTGCCATTTTTCTCACGATGATTATATTGAGCTTGGATTTGCGGCATTTTGTTCTAGATTTTAAGACCTTTAATTTGATATAAATAAACCTTCTGGAATGTATTTAAATTTAGTATGCTTAGTATAAAATTTTAATGTAACTCCTTATCGGCCAACCCTTCATTTATGGGCATGATCCCCATAAGGGATTTCAGGGGATTCCATAGAACACATTTCAAAAGAAATTGGCTGTGCAAAATTTATTTCATTTTCCCCAACTAATTTTACTACATACTAGAGGTGGAGTATCTGAATCTGGAATTTGGGAGAAAAGAGTCAATTTGCTCATAAATTACAGAAAACAATAACCAAATTAAATGTTTAAACACCTCCATGGATACATATAGATTAATTTTGCATGTATGTAATTTTATATGTAAAGATAAACTATATACGGATTTCACTTAAAGTGAATATTTTGAAAGTGCAAGAAACAATTCTATTTTCTCTTAAATTAAAGCACACAATAACAAACAATAACGATAACAACCAAATTAAATGTTTTCCAATTTAATGCAGATAGATTAGGCCTAATTGTAGTTTGTATAGACAAAATTATAAGGGAAAGTCATTCTAGATGCTACCTTAATATATTGTTTTAAAGTATTTATTACAATCCTACATAGTACTGATATGTGAATACAATCCACTAATATCTTTACAGACTTTCCAAACATCTAATAATATAAAGGTTTCCTTGTTTCAATATAATAATTTTCTTGAACAATTAGCGTTAACAACAACAGTAGTGGGGCTATTTGCCGGTTCTGGGCCAGTTCAAGGTCACCCGAGAAATGACGTCATCGCTGACTTCATATACATTACAACGAATGGTTCGCCGAGGTACAGTGTATGGTGGATGTCCGATGGCAGGTACTGGCTGGACCGGCAGTGCACGACGCTCGCTGACCTGTTCGAGGACACGGTGTCGCTCCCCCCGGACACCTCGGCGGCGTACAAGTTCCCCAGCGACATGATCAGGCCGGACTTGACCGTGTTCCTCGACATGGGAGAGCTCGCCGTCGACGAACTGGAGGACCCCAACATGAGCGACGAGAGACCTTCTGGCTGGGTTGCCAGGTAGTACCAATCAACTGTTGCCTTTCCATCGTTAGGCTGTTATTTACACATTCATCAACTTGTAACCTATTATACAATTTTTATTTTATGTTTATGATGTGAACTACTAGGAAATTTTCAATGGTTTGTAGCTTATGTTTACCTATTTCCTTTTAAAACGGTCAACTTGAATAAACAATTTAATTTTTAGTTAGTAGTTTTTAAAATAGAAAAATTTGTACAGAACCAATGAAGATTTAAAAATGTGTATTTTTAACCAGAAATTAGAAAATAAGATACATTTCAGATAAATCAACTGAATTTTAAAATTCTACTAAAAACTCTATGAATCTCACCTATTAGTTGAACAAAATAATATGAGTAAGAAACAATAGAGGAGACAAGGACGAATGAGACTTTAGAGCAAAGGACTTCAGACCGAAGGTATTAAAGGCTAGCTTTGCTAACAAGTTGAACCGTTGATATTAAATTTCAGGTTTGAAAAAAAAAACGTTTATAAAAAATATTTCTTTTACTAAAATAATTTTATTTGAAATATATTGGATTATTTGTAAAGCTGGTAGTGTTCCTTGTATGATTGAATGTTCAAACAAAAGTTACATGTTTTATATTTAATTTAAATTAACTACCTACTAAAAAATATATATTTTATATTTCTTTAAAATATAACTAACCCTGTAGTTATCAATAAGCCTAAAGCTATGTAAATAAGATTTAATTTTTGTTTAGATTCAATTTCATTTCTAGTTTACTTTTTTAAACCATATGTTAGCTTCAAAATTAATTTGTGTGTCGTATTTCTTGAGCATTTAACTTAAGTAAATTTAAAAATACTATGTAGATCTAGGGTTCTGGGTGGACCATGACTTCTCCAAATGGAGGGTGATTTTGTTCTCATTACAGATACACTGATATATTCCGAACATTTCCGAACGACTACAATATTCACACAGTTCCTTGGAAAGGAGAAAGTGCAGATAATTTGACGGATTCGATACTACATCTAATACAAATACAACTTGGGAGAACACTTGGAAATCAATCATAATAAATAATTAAGCTTTATGATTATTATTTTATTTGTACCCTTTTCCCATTTCTAGAGATGGCACGAACCATTTTCTTTTTTACAATATCCACCTACTTTTATAAACACCTAAATATCATGGGCGGATTTATGTTTTATTAGAAGTTTATGTCTTATATCTGAGGGTAAGAGCTCGCGCATCTCGCAGAAAAGTGTGAGATTTGAATATACCACATCAACCAGATTAAATGTTTAAATGGTTCTTTTTTGAAGGTTTGGAAGGTGACCTATTCTTTTAAATAACAATACTCTTCTTTAGTTATTTTATATACAGCTCATTACAATTATTGTTGTAACAAAATTAATATCCCAACAATCCCCGCAAATTCATGATAATTAATTCCGTAAACAAGTTGATTTGGCAGATATTGATGTGACTGCCAGAGACATTTAGGCTTATTTTATGCTCCGAGAGCTAACAGATCGTCTCCAAGTCGTTATCCATCACATATAACACATACCGTAACGATGCAATGGCGTCCAGTAGTATCGCTCTTCTCACTCACGCGTATGTTGTTGATGGGACTTAAATATACAGTGTGATTGAAAGTTCTGGAACGGTGAAATATGTTTTTACCATTACATATAAAGTAATAAGGCTTTGTATATCAATAATAGCCATAAATGTCTACTCTTTTAAGCTATTATCACTTTTTTTATTCCTTTAGGCCCACGAGGAGTCAGACAAAATTCTTAAATAGCAGCATAGGTAGAGTTTGGTGTTAACTTAAATGTCTTACTTAGCAGAGTACAATGCCGCAAACTATACTTCAAACGGATGACCGAGACGGAAATGGCAGGCAAACAAAGTTTCCATTAAAATCGTATGGGTAAAACTTAAAAATGCAATAACTTTCTAAATACAAAACCTTTTGACGTCTAGTTTGTGGCTTATTAGCCTACTCCAAATGTAAAGAGTTAAAAATTATGTATGATGTGACAAGGGCCAAAGCAGATTTCTGTAAAACTTCCAAAAGGGACATCCCCTTAAAGGGTGTGTAAAAGGAAACTTCTTTGGCCCTTGTCACATCATACATCCATTTTAAACGGCTTTGCATTTGGAGTGATAATAAGAAAGTTATTGCATTTTAAAGTTTTACACATATGATTTTAATGGATTTTTTTTGCCTATGTAATATCATTACATACGTATATTGCATTTTTCTCAGTGTATAACCATTGACTATGTACACTAACGTGAATAGACCTCTCATCCAATGCATTTAGTTTGAGGCAAAAATTTTGAAGTTTCGTGGACGCGGCATCAGAGTCGCTGGCATCGATGTTGTTATTATTCAGCTTAATTTACAGGGCTGCAAAAATACATTACCAAAACATAAACCTAACTCTCAGTTATAAAATGTTTCATCCTTGGTTGAGGAGAGTGGTAATATTGATTTATCTATCATATGTCACTTGTACTTCATGTACGCCGCAAAAGATCGCACCACCGTCAATAGGTTTCAATAGGTCAATAGGTCACGCCTATGCTATTAGAAGTCTATTCACGTTAGTGTATACACTGT